>OZ022264.1:109267235-109410093 GCA_963978885.1 Nemotelus pantherinus | reverse complement strand
CTTGCCTTACCTACCCGTAAAAACATCGAATGGCAAGACCGCAACAGAAATCTTAATCAATTAAAAAATAAATAACAATTATATTATTAACCATTTTAAGTTAGGAAAAAATGTACCATTACACAAACAGTTTGAAACCAAAACAATACATGGCAAATGTAAGATTAAGGAGAAAAGGGTAATAAATTTACATGGACATAACTTGAATTTTTAAGTCATGAATGAGTTAAACAACAACGAAGATATTCTAGGCTTTGATGGACTTCAAATAATAAACGCGAAAATGGACTTAACAAATAATAAAATTGAATACTTTAACGCGAAACTAATCCAGAAACAAACTCTAAACTATATCCTCGATAATAATAGATATTTATAAAAACGAAATTGAACAAATAATGGCAAACAACCATACATATAATATATTGCCATTCACAACCACTATAAAGGCCACTATCAGAACAAAGGACGGAAATCCTATTTGAATCTGTCAACAAAAACGTTAAAGATCTCCTGAACAAAGAAATCATACAACCTAACAAAAGTCCATACAACTCACCTGTATGGAGTGTTCCAAAAAAAGGCACAGACGAAAAAGGTAAACCCAAACGGAAACTGGTGATAGATTTCCAGAAGCTTAACGCTCAAACAATCACGGATAGATATCCTATTCCTGACGTTTATCTAACAATTCTTACTCCGGGAAAAGCAAAGGTATTTTCTACTTTCGACCTCAAATCAGGTTTTTCACCAAATTGAGATAGAACAAAAAGACTGAGAGAAGACTGCCTTCAGTATAAACGGGGCAAAATATGAATTCAAGAGAATGCTCTTTGGTTTAAAAAATGCACCTAGCATATTCCAAAGATGTGTAGATGATATTCTGCGAGAATATATCGGCAAGTTTGCTTTTGGATACATCGATGACGTGTTGATATTTTCTTCCTCCGACGAAGAACATATTGAACACCTAAGGATAATAACAAATGCATTAAAGAAAGCCAACATGAAACTCTCACTGCACTTCTTTATAACAGAAATCGAATATTTAGGTCATATAATTAAACAAATTAAAATAACAGTGGACTCATTAAAGAATATAATATTCCAGAAAATATGAAGGAATTAAAATCATTGCTTGGATTAAACTCGTACTACCGAAACTTCGCTAGTATAACCAAACCTCTAGCAACATGTCCTGTGAATTTCATTATGATCGGATAATGAAATCGTCAGTTCTCGTGAACAGAACTTTCGAGTGCTGAAAATAGAGGAAATTTAGTGATGGGTTGCCGTTCTTGTGCAAATCGGAATTTTAAAAATTTCAAAATGACATGATGCACAAACGTTAAAATTTATCAATGATTTGAATTTTTTGTCAAAAATCAAAAATTTTTCAGGAGGTTCAATAATTTGAAAGATTTTGTTTCATGAGCCTGCCGCAGCAACAGGGTTACCTGCACTACCTTGAAAATCCATGTGTATTAAACATTAGTCAACATCAACACGCTCTGCGAATTTCACGATGATCCAATGTTTTTGTCAGAAGTAATGACAAATCAAAATTTAAAAAAAAATCCTTGCCTACTTTTAGGCACGCTGCACCCACACGCGGCTCAAAATTTCCAATTCTTTACCATAAACAAGCTAAAAACATAATAAGTTTTCATTCCCAATACTTTTTTTGAACAAAAATTCACGCTGCTTAGAAAAATAGGAGTACCTCAGAATTCACTAAAACGCTCGCCGCCGCCAAAAGGTTTAGAATATCTGAATTTTAGCAAATCGTGGACCTACCTACTAAATATATCTACGTTTTCCGAAAGTTTCAGCTTAATCGGATCGGCCACTCCAGAGATTATCTCCCTTAATCATTTTGATGATATATATATATATATATATATATATATATATATATATATATATATATATATATATATATATATATATATATATATATATAAAGAAATATGAATTTTCGGCGAAACGAGTTTAATACTACTTTTCTTCGAAAATTAGTAATATAACTAGTGAGCTAAGGATAGAAAAAGTATCAGTGAAAATTGAGAAGCTAATAACTAAACTAAGTGAGTTACGAATGAACTGTGAAAAAATGGAGGTTTTTGGCAGCAAATACAAGGGATCCAAGAGCAATTAGTTGCACAAAGGCAAGAAATTCGAAGGAATATAAGTCATACAAATAGTTCGAGAACGTTCAAAATTGTGTATATTCTAACCCAAGCGAAATAAAACTTAACACGTGTAAAAACTTACAAAATTTTTCGGGTAACTACAAGGAATATCGTCCTTGGAGTAAAATGGCGACATTATTGTACAAAACAATAGAAACATTCAAGGGAAATAAATCTTACAGTGAAGCTCTCATCCTGATCAGATCAAAGATCACGGGATAAATAATAATACTAAGCACAACTTTGAAGCTATAATCGAAAGGCTCGATTCCTTTTATTCAGACAAAAGACCATAATATGTCTTAGAGAATGAGTTATACACTCTTAGACAAGGCTCTTTGTCACTAGACTCATTCCACGAGAAAATTAATCAGCACTTAAATCTGATTATCTCGAAAATCGAGGGCGGCATTTTTGTGTGCCGCGAAATTCCAAAAGTGTTCCGCCAAATTTTGGTTATATAATTCTGTTAATATTATTAAGAATAATCTTGCTCCAAAAAATACGTTGTTCATCGGGAATACAATATGTGGTTGTAAATTATCAAATAGTGTTATGGTTCCGAACAAACTCCAACGTCACTTAGTGACTAATCATCCTTCGCTTTTAACAAAAGATAAATGCTACTTTCAAAAGTCTTTATGTTCAACATCCAAGCAAGTAAAAGTTATGAAAAAATAATCAGTGTGCCTGAAAAGACTCAAGTAGCTTCTTACGAAATAGCTGAATTGATTACTGTTGAATTAAAATCTCACAATTTGGCTGAAGAAATTAAATTACCAGCTTGTCGCAAAATTGTAAAAATAATGATTGGTGGATCAGGAGATATTGATATTTGTGAAATACCACCTTCGAATAACACAATATTGAGCAGAATGTTGGAAAAACTCTTGCAAATTCAAATTTTGCTCTACAAATCGAAAAGCTCAATTAATTGCATTCGTTAGATTTATTCACGAAAATGATATAATTAATCAATTTTTATGTTGATGGGGGCTATCTGATTTTAATACTGGCAAACATATTTTTGATGTAATTAGTTCATATTAAGAAGAAATCAAAGTTTCTTGGAAGTTATTTGTACAGATGGTGCTCCAGCTATGACTGGATATCTAAAAGGATTTGTAGCACTTGTTAAAGAACTGAATGGGGATATATAAGTTACCCATTGTTTTTTGCATCGAAAAGCACTTGTTGCAAAATATTTGCCATCAGAATTATATAAATTCAAGTATACAAGAGCTTATGAAAATATCCTAAACTCAACCGATAAGCTGGTGGGTTTCCAAAAACAAATAACTTAATAGAAGAATAAAGCTCAGAAAGGCAATTTAGAAAAGTTTGAGTCAGTCCCAAAAGACTGTTATAAAACTATTAAAACAATTGTTGTTGACCATTTGACAACATTAGAGGAGAGAATTATTGATTATTTCCCAAAATTAGATATAAAGAAGGTTGATTGGGTTCGTAATCCATTTCTCATAACGGATAATTCTGTATTTGACTAAGCTTTGAATGAAGAGGAAGATAATAATAATCGGTATTAAATTTTAACACATTCAGAAGAATCAATTAATTAATTTTGGGTTAACATTAGATGCGATTAGCCAATGATAGCCAAAAAAAGCTTTAAACATATTGTTACAATTTTCCATATCTTAGTTGTGTGAATTCGGATTTTCAACATTATTCAACATTAAAACTAAAAAACAATGAATATTGTTAAATGCAGAAGACGATATGAGAGTATCATTGTCATTTTTACGACCATGAAATTATCAAAAACCATCAAGCTCAAATTTCGCATTAAAAGTATTCTTATTATTAACTTGCAATTGATCCCTTAATAAACGTACTGTTATTTATGTAGTACATATTATTATATTTCACACATTTAAAATTATTGTCATAAACTATTTTACGCAGTGTGATATAGGTAAGTAAATAGTTTTTAAACTTATCTTTTCCTTTGTGTACCGCCAAATTTTGAAATTGTTAAAAGTGCCGCAACAAAAAAAAAAGCTTGGGAATCACTGGTTTAGACAAAACCAAACCCTTCAACAACCCATAAGGAGAGATTACAGAAACTCTTTTGAAAGATTTCAACCCCCGCAAAAACTGCAAAATTTAACCAAACTTCTGATTCAGATAAAGAATGCAAAATTTAACCAAACTTCTGGTTCAGATAAAGAATCCATTGAGATTAACCTCCCAAATGAACCACAATATTACAACAACGCAAGTATTTTTTTAGAGTAAAGAACGGCTTGCCTTACTTACCCGTAAAAACATCGAATGGCAAGACCGCAACAGAAATCTTAATCAATTAAAAAATAAATAACAATTATATTATTAACCATTTTAAGTTAGGAAAAAATGTACCATTACACAAACAGTTTGAAACCAAAACAATACATGGCAAATGTAAGATTAAGGAGAAAAGGGTAATAAATTTACATGGACATAACTTGAATTTTTAAGTCATGAATGAGTTAAACAACAACGAAGATATTCTAGGCTTTGATGGATTTCAAATAATAAACGCGAAAATGGACTTAACAAATAATAAAATTGAATACTTTAACGCGAAACTAATCCAGAAACAAACTCTAAACTATATCCTCGATAATAATAGATATTTATAAAAACCAAATTGAACAAATAATGGCAAACAACCATACATATAATATATTGCCATTCACAACCACTATAAAGGCCACTATCAGAACAAAGGCCGGAAATCCTATTTGAATCTGTCAACAAAAACGTTAAAGATCTCCTGAACAAAGAAATCATACAACCTAGCAAAAGTCCATACAACTCACCTGTATGGAGTGTTCCAAAAAAAGGCACAGACGAAAAAGGTAAACCCAAACGGAAACTGGTGATAGATTTCCAGAAGCTTAACGCTCAAACAATCACGGATAGATATCCTATTCCTGACGTTTATCTAACAATTCTTACTCCGGGAAAAGCAAAGGTATTTTCTACTTTCGACCTCAAATCAGGTTTTTCACCAAATTGAGATAGAACAAAAAGACTGAGAGAAGACTGCCTTCAGTATAAACGGGGCAAAATATGAATTCAAGAGAATGCTCTTTGGTTTAAAAAATGCACCTAGCATATTCCAAAGATGTGTAGATGATATTCTGCGAGAATATATCGGCAAGTTTGCTTTTGGATACATCGATGACGTGTTGATATTTTCTTCCTCCGACGAAGAACATATTGAACACCTAAGGATAATAACAAATGCATTAAAGAAAGCCAACATGAAACTCTCACTGCACTTCTTTATAACAGAAATCGAATATTTAGGTCATATAATTAAACAAATTAAAATAACAGTGGACTCATTAAAGAATATAATATTCCAGAAAATATGAAGGAATTAAAATCATTGCTTGGATTAAACTCGTACTACCGAAACTTCGCTAGTATAACCAAACCTCTAGCAACATGTCCTGTGAATTTCATTATGATCGGATAATGAAATCGTCAGTTCTCGTGAACAGAACTTTCGAGTGCTGAAAATAGAGGAAATTTAGTGATGGGTTGCCGTTCTTGTGCAAATCGGAATTTTAAAAATTTCAAAATGACATGATGCACAAACGTTAAAATTTATCAATGATTTGAATTTTTTGTCAAAAATCAAAAATTTTTCAGGAGGTTCAATAATTTGAAAGATTTTGTTTCATGAGCCTGCCGCAGCAACAGGGTTACCTGCACTACCTTGAAAATCCATGTGTATTAAACATTAGTCAACATCAACACGCTCTGCGAATTTCACGATGATCCAATGTTTTTGTCAGAAGTAATGACAAATCAAAATTTAAAAAAAAATCCTGCTGAAAAATCCTGCTGCTGCGGCGAAATTTGAGCTTGATGGTTTTTGATAATTTCATGGTCGTAAAAATGACAATGATACTCTCATATCGTCTTCTGCATTTAACAATATTCATTGTTTTTTAGTTTTAATGTTGAATAATGTTGAAAATCCGAATTCACACAACTAAGATATGGAAAATTGTAACAATATGTTTAAGTGCCTCCGCACACGGGTCGACATTCAATCGACTCGACTGCGACTCGAACTCGAAGCGTCATAGGCGTCACACTCGAAGTAGACAATTGCATCCGCACACGGGTCGACATGCAATCGACTCGACTGCGACTCGAACTCGAAACGGGTCGTTTTCTACGCGAAGTTTTGACAAACAAACAATAGTATATATTATTTATTTAGATATTTATTTTACGAAACAAGGCAACATACACAACAAGAAACCATAATATAAATCTAAAATACAATTAATCATTATAAATATAAAATAAAAATTGTCCGTAAAAAATATTTCAATACATCACAAATTTTGTAGCATTTACTCTACATTGTTTTAATTAAATTTAGGCTAATAACGATGGAAGTTATCCGGGTTCGGATGTGGAATGGGCTTTGGACCAGTTATTTTTGAATTTTGATTTGGTAATCTCCGAAGAGTAGTGGCTGCTTATAGAATTGAATAATCCACAGCACCTATTAATGGGCTCATTATATGATAAGTAGTGTGATGAATGAATTCATTTGACTTGATTTGCAAATCTGGTGCGTCTTGGTCGGTTATTGAAAGTAATTTTACTAGAGAGATCTTCAATAATATTATATACTTGTATGTTATTAGTATATGTCGCTTTGTCACGTGTAACTTATATTCATCCACTATGGATTACTACAAGTAATAATGATCCGACCTTTATTGAATCCGATATGAAACACTTCCATTAATATTCTGCCAAGCATGTCCCAGGGTCCAACTAAATTCAATAGCTATACACCTCTCTTCCACACTCTAAGTGCAAAATTCCTATCCTCGCAGATGGCACTGCTATATAATCTAAGAATGTCAATACCAATCGAATCATTAGCCATTGGCAGCAACAACTAGTGCTCACTAACAGCTTCTCCAGTAAGTGGAAATCCATCCTGAAAAATTGCAAGCTTGTTTCTTTGTTAGGAAACTATATTATAAACACTTCGCTGTTGCTTGAATAAATATATTGTTGCTAAAGTAGAATTGTTTTTGCGGGATGATTGAAATTGAAGATTTCGTACCTCTTTTTTTGACAAAGTGGTTTCGAAAGTATACACTGATTCTCATCAAAAACCAGCGCACACAAACTCGATTGTTTTGCGTTTTGCGGAGATGTTAAAATTTGTCACAACTAACGTAAATAAAAATTACTGATTTACAACTGCAAGTGGTCACATCAGTCAAGTAAGCACTGTAAGCTGGAGTCTGATGAGAATCAGTGCATAAGATCGAAACCATTTTGTAAAAAAAACATTTTCTATAAAATTTTCAATTTTAATCATCCCTCAAAAACAATTCCACTTTGATTCTGCTTTCGACGGCTTATTCCGCAAAACGATCGAGTTTCCCGTATCAATTATGCTCTGCTTTATCTATGCTGATTTATAGACAAGAAGGGAACCATGATCACAAATCAATAACCTTTATGAACATATAGGTGCAACTATTTTGTGGCCAACATAATTAAAATATATGTAGGAAAATTTTATTTATATAACATTACAATATGTAACATTACATTATGCAAACATATAAAAAAATACATACGTGATACGTTATCAGAAACACTAATATTTTTCAAAGAACCAATAATAATAATACATAAAATAAAATAATTAATAATGCATACATTATAAAAAAAAACACTTTCATATATTTCGAAAAAAATATCACGCGTCTTGCTCGACTTTTCCCGTTCCAAACACTTCGAGCGAGACGAGTCGCAGTCGAGTCGCAGTCGCACCGAGTCCGAGTCGAGCGCAAGTCGACCCGTGTGCGGGTCTCCATTCATTTACATTGGAAATCGCAAGGAGTTCGAGTTCGAGTCGCAGTCGAGTCGCAGTCGAGTCGATTGAATGTCGACCCGTGTGCGGACGCTCTAAAGCTTTTTTTGGCTATCATTGGCTAATCGCATCTAATGTTAACCCAAAATTAATTAATTGATTCTTCTGAATGTGTTAAAATTTAATACCGATTATTATTATCTTCCTCTTCATTCAAAGCTTAGTCAAATACAGAATTATCCGTTATGAGAAATGGATTACGAACCCAATCAACCTTCTTTATATCTAATTTTGGGAAATAATCAATAATTCTCTCCTCTAATGTTGTCAAATGGTCAACAACAATTGTTTTAATAGTTTTATAACAGTCTTTTGGGACTGACTCAAACTTTTCTAAATTGCCTTTCTGAGCTTTATTCTTCTATTAAGTTATTTGTTTTTGGAAACCCACCAGCTTATCGGTTGAGTTTAGGATATTTTCATAAGCTCTTGTATACTTGAATTTATATAATTCTGATGGCAAATATTTTGCAACAAGTGCTTTTCGATGCAAAAAACAATGGGTAACTTATATATCCCCATTCAGTTCTTTAACAAGTGCTACAAATCCTTTTAGATATCCAGTCATAGCTGGAGCACCATCTGTACAAATAACTTCCAAGAAACTTTGATTTCTTCTTAATATGAACTAATTACATCAAAAATATGTTTGCCAGTATTAAAATCAGATAGCCCCCATCAACATAAAAATTGATTAATTATATCATTTTCGTGAATAAATCTAACGAATGCAATTAATTGAGCTTTTCGATTTGTAGAGCAAAATTTGAATTTGCAAGAGTTTTTCCAACATTCTGCTCAATATTGTGTTATTCGAAGGTGGTATTTCACAAATATCAATATCTCCTGATCCACCAATCATTATTTTTACAATTTTGCGACAAGCTGGTAATTTAATTTCTTCAGCCAAATTGTGAGATTTTAATTCAACAGTAATCAATTCAGCTATTTCGTAAGAAGCTACTTGAGTCTTTTCAGGCACACTGATTATTTTTTCATAACTTTTACTTGCTTGGATGTTGAACATAAAGACTTTTGAAAGTAGCATTTATCTTTTGTTAAAAGCGAAGGATGATTAGTCACTAAGTGACGTTGGAGTTTGTTCGGAACCATAACACTATTTGATAATTTACAACCACATATTGTATTCCCGATGAACAACGTATTTTTTGGAGCAAGATTATTCTTAATAATATTAACAGAATTATATAACCAAAATTTGGCGGAACACTTTTGGAATTTCGCGGCACACAAAAATGCCGCCCTCGATTTTCGAGATAATCAGATTTAAGTGCTGATTAATTTTCTCGTGGAATGAGTCTAGTGACAAAGAGCCTTGTCTAAGAGTGTATAACTCATTCTCTAAGACATATTATGGTCTTTTGTCTGAATAAAAGGAATCGAGCCTTTCGATTATAGCTTCAAAGTTGTGCTTAATCAGAATTCGCTCTGCGAATTTCACGATGATCCAATGTTTTTGTCAGAAGTAATGACAAATCAAAATTTAAAAAAAAATCCTTGCCTACTTTTAGGCACGCTGCACCCACACGCGGCTCAAAATTTCCAATTCTTTACCATAAACAAGCTAAAAACATAATAAGTTTTCATTCCCAATACTTTTTTTGAACAAAAATTCACGCTGCTTCGAAAAATAGGAGTACCTCAGAATTCACTAAAACGCTCGCCGCCGCCAAAAGGTTTAGAATATCTGAATTTTAGCAAATCGTGGACCTACCTACTAAATATATCTACGTTTTCCGAAAGTTTCAGCTTAATCGGATCGGCCACTCCAGAGATTATCTCCCTTAATCATTTTGATGATATATATATATATATATATATATATATATATATATATATATATATATATATATATATATATATATATATATATATATATATATATATATATATATATATATATATATATATATATATATATATATATATATATATATATATATATATATATATATATAAAGAAATATGAATTTTCGGCGAAACGAGTTTAATACTACTTTTCTTCGAAAATTAGTAATATAACTAGTGAGCTAAGGATAGAAAAAGTATCAGTGAAAATTGAGAAGCTAATAACTAAACTAAGTGAGTTACGAATGAACTGTGAAAAAATGGAGGTTTTTGGCAGCAAATACAAGGGATCCAAGAGCAATTAGTTGCACAAAGGCAAGAAATTCGAAGGAATATAAGTCATACAAATAGTTCGAGAACGTTCAAAATTGTGTATATTCTAACCCAAGCGAAATAAAACTTAACACGTGTAAAAACTTACAAAATTTTTCGGGTAACTACAAGGAATATCGTCCTTGGAGTAAAATGGCGACATTATTGTACAAAACAATAGAAACATTCAAGGGAAATAAATCTTACAGTGAAGCTCTCATCCTGATCAGATCAAAGATCACGGGATAAATAATAATACTAAGCACAACTTTGAAGCTATAATCGAAAGGCTCGATTCCTTTTATTCAGACAAAAGACCATAATATGTCTTAGAGAATGAGTTATACACTCTTAGACAAGGCTCTTTGTCACTAGACTCATTCCACGAGAAAATTAATCAGCACTTAAATCTGATTATCTCGAAAATCGAGGGCGGCATTTTTGTGTGCCGCGAAATTCCAAAAGTGTTCCGCCAAATTTTGGTTATATAATTCTGTTAATATTATTAAGAATAATCTTGCTCCAAAAAATACGTTGTTCATCGGGAATACAATATGTGGTTGTAAATTATCAAATAGTGTTATGGTTCCGAACAAACTCCAACGTCACTTAGTGACTAATCATCCTTCGCTTTTAACAAAAGATAAATGCTACTTTCAAAAGTCTTTATGTTCAACATCCAAGCAAGTAAAAGTTATGAAAAAATAATCAGTGTGCCTGAAAAGACTCAAGTAGCTTCTTACGAAATAGCTGAATTGATTACTGTTGAATTAAAATCTCACAATTTGGCTGAAGAAATTAAATTACCAGCTTGTCGCAAAATTGTAAAAATAATGATTGGTGGATCAGGAGATATTGATATTTGTGAAATACCACCTTCGAATAACACAATATTGAGCAGAATGTTGGAAAAACTCTTGCAAATTCAAATTTTGCTCTACAAATCGAAAAGCTCAATTAATTGCATTCGTTAGATTTATTCACGAAAATGATATAATTAATCAATTTTTATGTTGATGGGGGCTATCTGATTTTAATACTGGCAAACATATTTTTGATGTAATTAGTTCATATTAAGAAGAAATCAAAGTTTCTTGGAAGTTATTTGTACAGATGGTGCTCCAGCTATGACTGGATATCTAAAAGGATTTGTAGCACTTGTTAAAGAACTGAATGGGGATATATAAGTTACCCATTGTTTTTTGCATCGAAAAGCACTTGTTGCAAAATATTTGCCATCAGAATTATATAAATTCAAGTATACAAGAGCTTATGAAAATATCCTAAACTCAACCGATAAGCTGGTGGGTTTCCAAAAACAAATAACTTAATAGAAGAATAAAGCTCAGAAAGGCAATTTAGAAAAGTTTGAGTCAGTCCCAAAAGACTGTTATAAAACTATTAAAACAATTGTTGTTGACCATTTGACAACATTAGAGGAGAGAATTATTGATTATTTCCCAAAATTAGATATAAAGAAGGTTGATTGGGTTCGTAATCCATTTCTCATAACGGATAATTCTGTATTTGACTAAGCTTTGAATGAAGAGGAAGATAATAATAATCGGTATTAAATTTTAACACATTCAGAAGAATCAATTAATTAATTTTGGGTTAACATTAGATGCGATTAGCCAATGATAGCCAAAAAAAGCTTTAAACATATTGTTACAATTTTCCATATCTTAGTTGTGTGAATTCGGATTTTCAACATTATTCAACATTAAAACTAAAAAACAATGAATATTGTTAAATGCAGAAGACGATATGAGAGTATCATTGTCATTTTTACGACCATGAAATTATCAAAAACCATCAAGCTCAAATTTCGCATTAAAAGTATTCTTATTATTAACTTGCAATTGATCCCTTAATAAACGTACTGTTATTTATGTAGTACATATTATTATATTTCACACATTTAAAATTATTGTCATAAACTATTTTACGCAGTGTGATATAGGTAAGTAAATAGTTTTTAAACTTATCTTTTCCTTTGTGTGCCGCCAAATTTTGAAATTGTTAAAAGTGCCGCAACAAAAAAAAAGCTTGAGAATCACTGGTTTAGACAAAACCAAACCCTTCAACAACCCATAAGGAGAGATTACAGAAACTCTTCTGAAAGATTTCAACCCCCGCAAAAACTGCAAAATTTAACCAAACTTCTGATTCAGATAAAGAATGCAAAATTTAACCAAACTTCTGGTTCAGATAAAGAATCCATTGAGATTAACCTCCCAAATGAACCACAATATTACAACAACGCAAGTATTTTTTTAGAGTAAAGAACGGCTTGCCTTACCTACCCGTAAAAACATCGAATGGCAAGACCGCAACAGAAATCTTAATCAATTAAAAAATAAATAACAATTATATTATTAACCATTTTAAGTTAGGAAAAAATGTACCATTACACAAACAGTTTGAAACCAAAACAATACATGGCAAATGTAAGATTAAGGAGAAAAGGGTAATAAATTTACATGGACATAACTTGAATTTTTAAGTCATGAATGAGTTAAACAACAACGAAGATATTCTAGGCTTTGATGGATTTCAAATAATAAACGCGAAAATGGACTTAACAAATAATAAAATTGAATACTTTAACGCGAAACTAATCCAGAAACAAACTCTAAACTATATCCTCGATAATAATAGATATTTATAAAAACGAAATTGAACAAATAATGGCAAACAACCATACATATAATATATTGCCATTCACAACCACTATAAAGGCCACTATCAGAACAAAGGCCGGAAATCCTATTTGAATCTGTCAACAAAAACGTTAAAGATCTCCTGAACAAAGAAATCATACAACCTAGCAAAAGTCCATACAACTCACCTGTATGGAGTGTTCCAAAAAAAGGCACAGACGAAAAAGGTAAACCCAAACGGAAACTGGTGATAGATTTCCAGAAGCTTAACGCTCAAACAATCACGGATAGATATCCTATTACTGACGTTTATCTAACAATTCTTACTCCGGGAAAAGCAAAGGTATTTTCTACTTTCGACCTCAAATCAGGTTTTTCACCAAATTGAGATAGAACAAAAAGACTGAGAGAAGACTGCCTTCAGTATAAACGGGGCAAAATATGAATTCAAGAGAATGCTCTTTGGTTTAAAAAATGCACCTAGCATATTCCAAAGATGTGTAGATGATATTCTGCGAGAATATATCGGCAAGTTTGCTTTTGGATACATCGATGACGTGTTGATATTTTCTTCCTCCGACGAAGAACATATTGAACACCTAAGGATAATAACAAATGCATTAAAGAAAGCCAACATGAAACTCTCACTGCACTTCTTTATAACAGAAATCGAATATTTAGGTCATATAATTAAACAAATTAAAATAACAGTGGACTCATTAAAGAATATAATATTCCAGAAAATATGAAGGAATTAAAATCATTGCTTGGATTAAACTCGTACTACCGAAACTTCGCTAGTATAACCAAACCTCTAGCAACATGTCCTGTGAATTTCATTATGATCGGATAATGAAATCGTCAGTTCTCGTGAACAGAACTTTCGAGTGCTGAAAATAGAGGAAATTTAGTGATGGGTTGCCGTTCTTGTGCAAATCGGAATTTTAAAAATTTCAAAATGACATGATGCACAAACGTTAAAATTTATCAATGATTTGAATTTTTTGTCAAAAATCAAAAATTTTTCAGGAGGTTCAATAATTTGAAAGATTTTGTTTCATGAGCCTGCCGCAGCAACAGGGTTACCTGCACTACCTTGAAAATCCATGTGTATTAAACATTAGTCAACATCAACACGCTCTGCGAATTTCACGATGATCCAATGTTTTTGTCAGAAGTAATGACAAATCAAAATTTAAAAAAAAATCCTTGCCTACTTTTAGGCACGCTGCACCCACACGCGGCTCAAAATTTCCAATTCTTTACCATAAACAAGCTAAAAACATAATAAGTTTTCATTCCCAATACTTTTTTTGAACAAAAATTCACGCTGCTTCGAAAAATAGGAGTACCTCAGAATTCACTAAAACGCTCGCCGCCGCCAAAAGGTTTAGAATATCTGAATTTTAGCAAATCGTGGACCTACCTACTAAATATATCTACGTTTTCCGAAAGTTTCAGCTTAATCGGATCGGCCACTCCAGAGATTATCTCCCTTAATCATTTTGATGATATATATATATATATATATATATATATATATATATATATATATATATATATATATATATATATATATATATATATATATATATATATATATATATATATATATATATATATATATATATATAAAGAAATATGAATTTTCGGCGAAACGAGTTTAATACTACTTTTCTTCGAAAATTAGTAATATAACTAGTGAGCTAAGGATAGAAAAAGTATCAGTGAAAATTGAGAAGCTAATAACTAAACTAAGTGAGTTACGAATGAACTGTGAAAAAATGGAGGTTTTTGGCAGCAAATACAAGGGATCCAAGAGCAATTAGTTGCACAAAGGCAAGAAATTCGAAGGAATATAAGTCATACAAATAGTTCGAGAACGTTCAAAATTGTGTATATTCTAACCCAAGCGAAATAAAACTTAACACGTGTAAAAACTTACAAAATTTTTCGGGTAACTACAAGGAATATCGTCCTTGGAGTAAAATGGCGACATTATTGTACAAAACAATAGAAACATTCAAGGGAAATAAATCTTACAGTGAAGCTCTCATCCTGATCAGATCAAAGATCACGGGATAAATAATAATACTAAGCACAACTTTGAAGCTATAATCGAAAGGCTCGATTCCTTTTATTCAGACAAAAGACCATAATATGTCTTAGAGAATGAGTTATACACTCTTAGACAAGGCTCTTTGTCACTAGACTCATTCCACGAGAAAATTAATCAGCACTTAAATCTGATTATCTCGAAAATCGAGGGCGGCATTTTTGTGTGCCGCGAAATTCCAAAAGTGTTCCGCCAAATTTTGGTTATATAATTCTGTTAATATTATTAAGAATAATCTTGCTCCAAAAAATACGTTGTTCATCGGGAATACAATATGTGGTTGTAAATTATCAAATAGTGTTATGGTTCCGAACAAACTCCAACGTCACTTAGTGACTAATCATCATAATAGATATTTATAAAAACGAAATTGAACAAATAATGGCAAACAACCATACATATAATATATTGCCATTCACAACCACTATAAAGGCCACTATCAGAACAAAGGCCGGAAATCCTATTTGAATCTGTCAACAAAAACGTTAAAGATCTCCTGAACAAAGAAATCATACAACCTAGCAAAAGTCCATACAACTCACCTGTATGGAGTGTTCCAAAAAAAGGCACAGACGAAAAAGGTAAACCCAAACGGAAACTGGTGATAGATTTCCAGAAGCTTAACGCTCAAACAATCACGGATAGATATCCTATCCGTGATTGTTTGAGCGTTATATATATATATATATATATATATATATATATATATATATATATATATATATATAAAGAAATATGAATTTTCGGCGAAACGAGTTTAATACTACTTTTCTTCGAAAATTAGTAATATAACTAGTGAGCTAAGGATAGAAAAAGTATCAGTGAAAATTGAGAAGCTAATAACTAAACTAAGTGAGTTACGAATGAACTGTGAAAAAATGGAGGTTTTTGGCAGCAAAAATACAAGGGATCCAAGAGCAATTAGTTGCACAAAGGCAAGAAATTCGAAGGAATATAAGTCATACAAATAGTTCGAGAACGTTCAAAATTGTGTATATTCTAACCCAAGCGAAATAAAACTTAACACGTGTAAAAACTTACAAAATTTTTCGGGTAACTACAAGGAATATCGTCCTTGGAGTAAAATGGCGACATTATTGTACAAAACAATAGAAACATTCAAGGGAAATAAATCTTACAGTGAAGCTCTCATCCTGATCAGATCAAAGATCACGGGATAAATAATAATACTAAGCACAACTTTGAAGCTATAATCGAAAGGCTCGATTCCTTTTATTCAGACAAAAGACCATAATATGTCTTAGAGAATGAGTTATACACTCTTAGACAAGGCTCTTTGTCACTAGACTCATTCCACGAGAAAATTAATCAGCACTTAAATCTGATTATCTCGAAAATCGAGGGCGGCATTTTTGTGTGCCGCGAAATTCCAAAAGTGTTCCGCCAAATTTTGGTTATATAATTCTGTTAATATTATTAAGAATAATCTTGCTCCAAAAAATACGTTGTTCATCGGGAATACAATATGTGGTTGTAAATTATCAAATAGTGTTATGGTTCCGAACAAACTCCAACGTCACTTAGTGACTAATCATCCTTCGCTTTTAACAAAAGATAAATGCTACTTTCAAAAGTCTTTATGTTCAACATCCAAGCAAGTAAAAGTTATGAAAAAATAATCAGTGTGCCTGAAAAGACTCAAGTAGCTTCTTACGAAATAGCTGAATTGATTACTGTTGAATTAAAATCTCACAATTTGGCTGAAGAAATTAAATTACCAGCTTGTCGCAAAATTGTAAAAATAATGATTGGTGGATCAGGAGATATTGATATTTGTGAAATACCACCTTCGAATAACACAATATTGAGCAGAATGTTGGAAAAACTCTTGCAAATTCAAATTTTGCTCTACAAATCGAAAAGCTCAATTAATTGCATTCGTTAGATTTATTCACGAAAATGATATAATTAATCAATTTTTATGTTGATGGGGGCTATCTGATTTTAATACTGGCAAACATATTTTTGATGTAATTAGTTCATATTAAGAAGAAATCAAAGTTTCTTGGAAGTTATTTGTACAGATGGTGCTCCAGCTATGACTGGATATCTAAAAGGATTTGTAGCACTTGTTAAAGAACTGAATGGGGATATATAAGTTACCCATTGTTTTTTGCATCGAAAAGCACTTGTTGCAAAATATTTGCCATCAGAATTATATAAATTCAAGTATACAAGAGCTTATGAAAATATCCTAAACTCAACCGATAAGCTGGTGGGTTTCCAAAAACAAATAACTTAATAGAAGAATAAAGCTCAGAAAGGCAATTTAGAAAAGTTTGAGTCAGTCCCAAAAGACTGTTATAAAACTATTAAAACAATTGTTGTTGACCATTTGACAACATTAGAGGAGAGAATTATTGATTATTTCCCAAAATTAGATATAAAGAAGGTTGATTGGGTTCGTAATCCATTTCTCATAACGGATAATTCTGTATTTGACTAAGCTTTGAATGAAGAGGAAGATAATAATAATCGGTATTAAATTTTAACACATTCAGAAGAATCAATTAATTAATTTTGGGTTAACATTAGATGCGATTAGCCAATGATAGCCAAAAAAAGCTTTAAACATATTGTTACAATTTTCCATATCTTAGTTGTGTGAATTCGGATTTTCAACATTATTCAACATTAAAACTAAAAAACAATGAATATTGTTAAATGCAGAAGACGATATGAGAGTATCATTGTCATTTTTACGACCATGAAATTATCAAAAACCATCAAGCTCAAATTTCGCATTAAAAGTATTCTTATTATTAACTTGCAATTGATCCCTTAATAAACGTACTGTTATTTATGTAGTACATATTATTATATTTCACACATTTAAAATTATTGTCATAAACTATTTTACGCAGTGTGATATAGGTAAGTAAATAGTTTTTAAACTTATCTTTTCCTTTGTGTGCCGCCAAATTTTGAAATTGTTAAAAGTGCCGCAACAAAAAAAAAGCTTGAGAATCACTGGTTTAGACAAAACCAAACCCTTCAACAACCCATAAGGAGAGATTACAGAAACTCTTTTGAAAGATTTCAACCCCCGCAAAAACTGCAAAATTTAACCAAACTTCTGATTCAGATAAAGAATGCAAAATTTAACCAAACTTCTGGTTCAGATAAAGAATCCATTGAGATTAACCTCCCAAATGAACCACAATATTACAACAACGCAAGTATTTTTTTAGAGTAAAGAACGGCTTGCCTTACCTACCCGTAAAAACATCGAATGGCAAGACCGCAACAGAAATCTTAATCAATTAAAAAATAAATAACAATTATATTATTAACCATTTTAAGTTAGGAAAAAATGTACCATTACACAAACAGTTTGAAACCAAAACAATACATGGCAAATGTAAGATTAAGGAGAAAAGGGTAATAAATTTACATGGACATAACTTGAATTTTTAAGTCATGAATGAGTTAAACAACAACGAAGATATTCTAGGCTTTGATGGATTTCAAATAATAAACGCGAAAATGGACTTAACAAATAATAAAATTGAATACTTTAACGCGAAACTAATCCAGAAACAAACTCTAAACTATATCCTCGATAATAATAGATATTTATAAAAACGAAATTGAACAAATAATGGCAAACAACCATACATATAATATATTGCCATTCACAACCACTATAAAGGCCACTATCAGAACAAAGGACGGAAATCCTATTTGAATCTGTCAACAAAAAGGTTAAAGATCTCCTGAACAAAGAAATCATACAACCTAGCAAAAGTCCATACAACTCACCTGTATGGAGTGTTCCAAAAAAAGGCACAGACGAAAAAGGTAAACCCAAACGGAAACTGGTGATAGATTTCCAGAAGCTTAACGCTCAAACAATCACGGATAGATATCCTATTCCTGACGTTTATCTAACAATTCTTACTCCGGGAAAAGCAAAGGTATTTTCTACTTTCGACCTCAAATCAGGTTTTTCACCAAATTGAGATAGAACAAAAAGACTGAGAGAAGACTGCCTTCAGTATAAACGGGGCAAAATATGAATTCAAGAGAATGCTCTTTGGTTTAAAAAATGCACCTAGCATATTCCAAAGATGTGTAGATGATATTCTGCGAGAATATATCGGCAAGTTTGCTTTTGGATACATCGATGACGTGTTGATATTTTCTTCCTCCGACGAAGAACATATTGAACACCTAAGGATAATAACAAATGCATTAAAGAAAGCCAACATGAAACTCTCACTGCACTTCTTTATAACAGAAATCGAATATTTAGGTCATATAATTAAACAAATTAAAATAACAGTGGACTCATTAAAGAATATAATATTCCAGAAAATATGAAGGAATTAAAATCATTGCTTGGATTAAACTCGTACTACCGAAACTTCGCTAGTATAACCAAACCTCTAGCAACATGTCCTGTGAATTTCATTATGATCGGATAATGAAATCGTCAGTTCTCGTGAACAGAACTTTCGAGTGCTGAAAATAGAGGAAATTTAGTGATGGGTTGCCGTTCTTGTGCAAATCGGAATTTTAAAAATTTCAAAATGACATGATGCACAAACGTTAAAATTTATCAATGATTTGAATTTTATGTCAAAAATCAAAAATTTTTCAGGAGGTTCAATAATTTGAAAGATTTTGTTTCATGAGCCTGCCGCAGCAACAGGGTTACCTGCACTACCTTGAAAATCCATGTGTATTAAACATTAGTCAACATCAACACGCTCTGCGAATTTCACGATGATCCAATGTTTTTGTCAGAAGTAATGACAAATCAAAATTTAAAAAAAAATCCTTGCCTACTTTTAGGCACGCTGCACCCACACGCGGCTCAAAATTTCCAATTCTTTACCATAAACAAGCTAAAAACATAATAAGTTTTCATTCCCAATACTTTTTTTGAACAAAAATTCACGCTGCTTCGAAAAATAGGAGTACCTCAGAATTCACTAAAACGCTCGCCGCCGCCAAAAGGTTTAGAATATCTGAATTTTAGCAAATCGTGGACCTACCTACTAAATATATCTACGTTTTCCGAAAGTTTCAGCTTAATCGGATCGGCCACTCCAGAGATTATCTCCCTTAATCATTTTGATGATATATATATATATATATATATATATATATATATATATATATATATATATATATATATATATATATATATATATATATATATATATATATATATATATATATATATATATATATATATATATAAGAAATATGAATTTTCGGCGAAACGAGTTTAATACTACTTTTCTTCGAAAATTAGTAATATAACTAGTGAGCTAAGGATAGAAAAAGTATCAGTGAAAATTGAGAAGCTAATAACTAAACTAAGTGAGTTACGAATGAACTGTGAAAAAATGGAGGTTTTTGGCAGCAAATACAAGGGATCCAAGAGCAATTAGTTGCACAAAGGCAAGAAATTCGAAGGAATATAAGTCATACAAATAGTTCGAGAACGTTCAAAATTGTGTATATTCTAACCCAAGCGAAATAAAACTTAACACGTGTAAAAACTTACAAAATTTTTCGGGTAACTACAAGGAATATCGTCCTTGGAGTAAAATGGCGACATTATTGTACAAAACAATAGAAACATTCAAGGGAAATAAATCTTACAGTGAAGCTCTCATCCTGATCAGATCAAAGATCACGGGATAAATAATAATACTAAGCACAACTTTGAAGCTATAATCGAAAGGCTCGATTCCTTTTATTCAGACAAAAGACCATAATATGTCTTAGAGAATGAGTTATACACTCTTAGACAAGGCTCTTTGTCACTAGACTCATTCCACGAGAAAATTAATCAGCACTTAAATCTGATTATCTCGAAAATCGAGGGCGGCATTTTTGTGTACCGCGAAATTCCAAAAGTGTTCCGCCAAATTTTGGTTATATAATTCTGTTAATATTATTAAGAATAATCTTGCTCCAAAAAATACGTTGTTCATCGGGAATACAATATGTGGTTGTAAATTATCAAATAGTGTTATGGTTCCGAACAAACTCCAACGTCACTTAGTGACTAATCATCCTTCGCTTTTAACAAAAGGTAAATGCTACTTTCAAAAGTCTTTATGTTCAACATCCAAGCAAGTAAAAGTTATGAAAAAATAATCAGTGTGCCTGAAAAGACTCAAGTAGCTTCTTACGAAATAGCTGAATTGATTACTGTTGAATTAAAATCTCACAATTTGGCTGAAGAAATTAAATTACCAGCTTGTCGCAAAATTGTAAAAATAATGATTGGTGGATCAGGAGATATTGATATTTGTGAAATACCACCTTCGAATAACACAATATTGAGCAGAATGTTGGAAAAACTCTTGCAAATTCAAATTTTGCTCTACAAATCGAAAAGCTCAATTAATTGCATTCGTTAGATTTATTCACGAAAATGATATAATTAATCAATTTTTATGTTGATGGGGGCTATCTGATTTTAATACTGGCAAACATATTTTTGATGTAATTAGTTCATATTAAGAAGAAATCAAAGTTTCTTGGAAGTTATTTGTACAGATGGTGCTCCAGCTATGACTGGATATCTAAAAGGATTTGTAGCACTTGTTAAAGAACTGAATGGGGATATATAAGTTACCCATTGTTTTTTGCATCGAAAAGCACTTGTTGCAAAATATTTGCCATCAGAATTATATAAATTCAAGTATACAAGAGCTTATGAAAATATCCTAAACTCAACCGATAAGCTGGTGGGTTTCCAAAAACAAATAACTTAATAGAAGAATAAAGCTCAGAAAGGCAATTTAGAAAAGTTTGAGTCAGTCCCAAAAGACTGTTATAAAACTATTAAAACAATTGTTGTTGACCATTTGACAACATTAGAGGAGAGAATTATTGATTATTTCCCAAAATTAGATATAAAGAAGGTTGATTGGGTTCGTAATCCATTTCTCATAACGGATAATTCTGTATTTGACTAAGCTTTGAATGAAGAGGAAGATAATAATAATCGGTATTAAATTTTAACACATTCAGAAGAATCAATTAATTAATTTTGGGTTAACATTAGATGCGATTAGCCAATGATAGCCAAAAAAAGCTTTAAACATATTGTTACAATTTTCCATATCTTAGTTGTGTGAATTCGGATTTTCAACATTATTCAACATTAAAACTAAAAAACAATGAATATTGTTAAATGCAGAAGACGATATGAGAGTATCATTGTCATTTTTACGACCATGAAATTATCAAAAACCATCAAGCTCAAATTTCGCATTAAAAGTATTCTTATTATTAACTTGCAATTGATCCCTTAATAAACGTACTGTTATTTATGTAGTACATATTATTATATTTCACACATTTAAAATTATTGTCATAAACTATTTTACGCAGTGTGATATAGGTAAGTAAATAGTTTTTAAACTTCCTTTGTGTGCCGCCAAATTTTGAAATTGTTAAAAGTGCCGCAACAAAAAAAAGCTTGAGAATCACTGGTTTAGACAAAACCAAACCCTTCAACAACCCATAAGGAGAGATTACAGAAACTCTTTTGAAAGATTTCAACCCCCGCAAAAACTGCAAAATTTAACCAAACTTCTGATTCAGATAAAGAATGCAAAATTTAACCAAACTTCTGGTTCAGATAAAGAATCCATTGAGATTAACCTCCCAAATGAACCACAATATTACAACAACGCAAGTATTTTTTTAGAGTAAAGAACGGCTTGCCTTACCTACCCGTAAAAACATCGAATGGCAAGACCGCAACAGAAATCTTAATCAATTAAAAAATAAATAACAATTATATTATTAACCATTTTAAGTTAGGAAAAAATGTACCATTACACAAACAGTTTGAAACCAAAACAATACATGGCAAATGTAAGATTAAGGAGAAAAGGGTAATAAATTTATATGGACATAACTTGAATTTTTAAGTCATGAATGAGTTAAACAACAACGAAGATATTCTAGGCTTTGATGGACTTCAAATAATAAACGCGAAAATGGACTTAACAAATAATAAAATTGAATACTTTAACGCGAAACTAATCCAGAAACAAACTCTAAACTATATCCTCGATAATAATAGATATTTATAAAAACGAAATTGAACAAATAATGGCAAACAACCATACATATAATATATTGCCATTCACAACCACTATAAAGGCCACTATCAGAACAAAGGACGGAAATCCTATTTGAATCTGTCAACAAAAAGGTTAAAGATCTCCTGAACAAAGAAATCATACAACCTAGCAAAAGTCCATACAACTCACCTGTATGGAGTGTTCCAAAAAAAGGCACAGACGAAAAAGGTAAACCCAAACGGAAACTGGTGATAGATTTCCAGAAGCTTAACGCTCAAACAATCACGGATAGATATCCTATTCCTGACGTTTATCTAACAATTCTTACTCCGGGAAAAGCAAAGGTATTTTCTACTTTCGACCTCAAATCAGGTTTTTCACCAAATTGAGATAGAACAAAAAGACTGAGAGAAGACTGCCTTCAGTATAAACGGGGCAAAATATGAATTCAAGAGAATGCTCTTTGGTTTAAAAAATGCACCTAGCATATTCCAAAGATGTGTAGATGATATTCTGCGAGAATATATCGGCAAGTTTGCTTTTGGATACATCGATGACGTGTTGATATTTTCTTCCTCCGACGAAGAACATATTGAACACCTAAGGATAATAACAAATGCATTAAAGAAAGCCAACATGAAACTCTCACTGCACTTCTTTATAACAGAAATCGAATATTTAGGTCATATAATTAAACAAATTAAAATAACAGTGGACTCATTAAAGAATATAATATTCCAGAAAATATGAAGGAATTAAAATCATTGCTTGGATTAAACTCGTACTACCGAAACTTCGCTAGTATAACCAAACCTCTAGCACTATACCTAAAACAGAAGAAGGAAGAGGTGGGAAAAATAAAAGTAAACCTGACAAAATAAAATTAGATGAGAAAGCCCTAGAAGCAATAAACATACTAAAAGAAAAACTTCAGAAAAAGGTAGAATTAAACCAACCTGATTATATCAAATCTTTTGATTTAACCTCGGACGCTAGTAATACGGCCATAGGTGCAGTACTAAGCCAATCCAAATATCCAATATTGTTTATATCCAGAACATTAACTACTACCGAGCATATGAAAAAGAGCTCCTAGCTATAATATGGAGCTTACAAAAATTAAGAAACTATTTATATGGTCTAGCTGATCTAACAATTTACACTGACGACCAGAGTTTAGTCTTTTCTATATCAGAAAAGAACCCCAATGCGAAGCTTAAACGTTGGAAAAACCTCATAGAGGAATACGGAGCTAAGCTAGTATATAAACCAGGTCACCAGAACGTAGTAGCAGATGTATTATCAAAGCATCACCAGATAAATAATACTATAGATCACTCTATCCATTCTGAGGAAAATTCAAGTAACGAACCACTTAAAACAACGAAAAGACCGCTGAACTCATTTAAAAACCAGATACTAATTAAGGAAAGTGCAACTAACGAAATAAAATTATGGAACATATTCGATTCAACTAGGTATGAAATACGATCAACGGACTTAATGTACATAGTATCCCAGATCAAACCAATAATGAATCCACAGAATATAAACGTATTTCATTGTCCTTTAGAATTATGGCACAATCTAGCCATCAAAATAGATATACACTACAAGGCATACAAAATACTACATACACAATTCTTCCTTAAAGATGTCATAGACAAATAAGAACAATTAGACATTATAATAGAAATTCACAAAAGAGCTCACAGAAATTATAAAAATAATATCAAGGTAATAAATAAAAAATTCTATTGGCCAGAACTAGCCAAACAAATGAAAGAATATGCTGATAAATGCGAAATATGTCTAATAAGTAAATACGATAGACATCCTGAGAAACAATGTTTAAAAGAAACTCCAACCCCAGAGAAACTAGGAACCTACCTACATTTGGATATCTTCTTCCTTGGCAACAAACAATACATCAGTTGTCTAGATAAATATTCCAAATATCCATATCTGCATCACATCGAAAATAAAAATGAAATAGCAGACAAACTGGAGATCATTTTCAGAGCCATATTCTCATTTTGTACCAACTTAGTCACTGACAATGAGAGCATATTTACAAGTCAAACTACGAAAACCCTCTTAAGAAACCTGAATATAGATCATTTCCGCACACCTACATAACATTCTACAACAAACGGACAAGTAGAAACAGAACACTCCACAATTTTGGAAATAGTTAGAACAGTAACAATCCAAAACAGAACTTAACCTGCGGAAGAACTAATAAAAGTAGTTTTTGAATATAATAATACCATACACTCGGTAACAAAAGAAAAACCCATTGATGTACATTTTGATAGAAAAAAGTATCATAACATAAAAATTAACCTAGAAATAACTCGAGAGAAAACTATGATATTCAAAAATAATAAACGTACAAATAAAACATTTTAGTTGAACGAACAAGTCTTCGTTAAGGAAAATAGAAGGAATAACACAAAACCCAGGTATAGGAAACATATTGCGAAAGAAAATCGTGAGGACACACTTCTAACGGCCACGGGAAAGATTATAAATAAGGATGACGTTCGGAAGAAAATTATTCCTAACCCTACTACCGCTGATAATGCGAATAGTTGCAACCACGTTAAACAATTATAACATAGCAAACTTAGAAGGAAAGAAATTTGTACTAGCCAAAACCGCTGACGCTTATGTGTTCGAAAAAATGGAATTTTTTATCATATAACTAATGTAACGCACTATAAACAAATTTTCGAAACAATAAAAACAAACAATCTGCCAGACCAAACAGATGTCCATACAGTAAAATAAATAGAAAATCTTTTAATACAACTGGAAGAACACTCGATGCGTAAAAAATCCACAAATTTTCTCGGAACTATGATAAAATTCATAACAGGTAACCCAGATCATGAGGACATGATAGAAATAGAAACCGCAATTAATACGCTAATATCAAACAACGAGAAACAGAAAGTAATAAATAACCAGTTTGAAAAAAAAAGATAAGATCCATTCAAAGTTTAGAACTGCATTACAGTTTGTTATTAAACGAAATCTACATAGATCTGAAAAACATGATTGAAGCTTTCAACCTAGCGAAAACAAACAACTTTCTATCCACAATCTAATTCCGAGTTCAAAGAAACTAAAGAAATCTTACACAACGAGAAACTAAAAATTCCTGTAGTAAATATATTAGAATATGCCACTATTCATGTTGTAAAATATATTTTATATACAAATACCCTGTAATCACAAAAACAATGAAATGTTACAAAATAGTACTATTAGCTTTTAAACATGGTAGATTCGTGTTAAACCCAAATATAGGATAAGAAGATAAGGAATTTATAAACTTAAAAGATTGTAAAGAATATTTAAGTAAAAACATATGTAAACAGGAACAACCTGATAGCTTTACCCTTCCACTTGTTAAAGAAAAACACGCATATTGTAATGTAAAGTATGAAAACAATAAATCATTCCAAAGAATTCAACCTGGTACCATAATAATAGATGGTACAAATATAGTGAACAATAAAACATATAATGGTACTTATATTATAAAATTTGAGGAAATAATAAAAATAAATAATGAAAAATATGATAATTACGAGAAAGAAACAGAGTATATACTACATGACTTTGAAATCAACCATGTAAAAATAATAGACATTTTCGAGTCAGAAGAAAAAGCAAAATTTTCAAACATACAGTCTTTAGCAAAATTTACGATACCTTTTGAAGAACATGCAATCAGAAGCACATTAATCACAATAAATGCTATTATCATAATAATTGTAGTAATAAAATTCATGATAAAATTAATGAAAAGATAAAAATGAGAGAAATATAAAATAACGCATACCTGTAGACCTTACAAGAATATCAGAATATAAATCAAATCTAACTTACAGAAAATTGATGACAATATTTATTAGGTAAGAGGGGAGCTAACGACTTGAGATATCTCTTATCGAAAGCTACAAATAAACACTCTCGACCGCACCCAAGGAATGAATGACTGAACCGAGCTCAGATAAGCATCATGAGTAATATAAATGTTTCAAACGATTCGGCCGACTGTATTTTGTAAACTAGAGATACGCATCATAAGTAATATAAATAATTCAAACGATACGGCCGACTGTACTTTGTAAACTAGAGATAAGCACACATTGTAAGACGATGAACACATATGGCATCGATCACGTACGCCTAATGACTTTAGATAATGGAAAAATATAAATAACATTGCGAACCAAATGAAAACGCTCTAACTTTACTGATCGTCTGATCAAGTAGATGTTTTAAAGTTTAATTTTAAGATATTGGATTTAATAAAGTATTAGTCATAGAAAAAATAACTTTTTGTTTTTTCATGAAGCTGACCAGCTAACTTAAACTCGCGCACTATGTGGAATTTCGTTTGGGATACGCTGATTATCTTTCGCTCGGTGTCCTCCACCAGGTTCTGATTCCAAATTCAGTAGCCAGATTCTCGGTTTTCTCGTGAAAATTCAGAAAAAAATTATATTAATCTCAGCATAATGCACCCGATCAACCAAATTCACCTCTTCCCATTCGCCGAATGCCCACAGTGCATCGGTCGACTTCCCCACGAAACCTTGACTCTCGGTTCCGAGTCCTGTTTTCGCGGTACTTCTTTGGACCGTTGAGCCTACTAGTGACCACCATGCACTTCTTGCATGGTTAGAGCAATGCGCTTTGCGGTCGGGCATTCACCTTATCTAGCTCGAACTCTTGTTGGCAGTACTAATGCTGCATGCGACGTTTCTTTCTTTTCCCCATGTCGAATCGTGGCAGCTCTCCGATTCCCTGTATGTGGTATGCAGCCATCTATAGGTTGTTTATCTACTGCACCTGTCAAATCACGTGATGGTGGCGACGACGGGACAATATCATAATAAACTTGATTTCGCTACCGAAAATTTCGTTTTGTATAATTATATTCCTAGTTCGGAAGTATAGTATTCCTATGCCGAAAACCTAGCGAAAGGGTTTGGTGCATTTTTTTTTAGTTCGGTGATTTGGTGGGTTATGTTCGTATATCTGTCTATGTTCCTTCACCCAAAATATATCTGTTTATGTTTATGTTCGTGTGTCCGCGGTCTTGAGGTGTTTCACTAAATCCATTGGCTACTCAGTTCGGCGCTCCCATACGTCTCGGCGTTCGGATGGCTGTTTCGATTTGTGTAGTGTACTAGGCAGCTCCACAGGTTTGTCCACCGGTGGGTCAAGGCGGACGCTGGTTGTGGTGATAATTTTCGACCAATTGTTTTGGCCTGACGATGTTGAATTGATTCGTCCGAAGGGTCTTTGTGCGTTGACGTCTCATTCTATCTACGCCCTAACCATACAATTTGGCCTACCGCGAGATGTTTTTCTTTGGAATCGATTGACCTTCATGCACCGTCCTTCTATTCGAAGAGAATGACGTAGGAATTCTCGGCAATCTTCCTCCCGACTCAAGCTCTGTATTCGATTTTGAGCCGAAAGTAAGTATTCCGTTAAAATTCTTGGGAAGTTAGTTTCCGAACTAAGTGTTTGAAAATCAAATATCGTTTTCCTACCTATTTGAATTCTGGGTTGTTCCTCACGATCAGCTGTCCTATCACACTCATTCACTCCAGAATTTCACTCCATCCCTTTCTTTTCTGACAGTATCTCTACCCATGCATGTTAGTGTTGTACGTCTCGTCTCGTGGCATGAACGATGTTGGTATATGTCTACTTTATGCATACAAAATTCTAAAATGTACTGATCTCATTTTTAGGATGCCTTCTTTCTTCTACCGCCAACGGAGAAAATTGAAAGGACAATTGCGAAAGAAACGAAATGAATATGAAAAGGAACAAGTTATGCTCTTCCAATGGCCTCAGAATTTTTTTACCACAATTGCAGTGGTATGAGAGGAAAATTAAATAAACTCTACTTTGACGCCAAATCATGCCATTTCAACGTACTTGCCTTTACCGAAACTTGGTAAAATGACTCCTATGTTAATGAAGAGATCCTCGATAGTAGCTGGACAATATTCGGAAATGACCGTGATTATGTCTCCACTGGCCAGACAAGAGCAGGTGGTGTTTTAAAAAGCAATCCCACGACAACCCTCGTACGGGTCTAGGGGTGGTGGTGTTTTACTTGCTGTAAGTAGCACACTCTAAAGCGAAATTGTTGACTCAACCCCGCATAAATTGTTTCAGCATAAAATTATTCGAATATCATTCGATATCACATAGGTATATATCGGTTTATTTTATGTCCCGCCTAGATCTGACGACTCTGTCTACAATTATATATGTGAATTTGTATCTTACTTTATGGGATCTCGTAAGACAGAGGATCAAATCATACTCCTAGGAGATTTTAATCGCCCTAATTTACGTTTCGTTATTGATGAAACTGACAAT
The DNA here is from genome assembly GCA_963978885.1 of Nemotelus pantherinus. Lineage (NCBI taxonomy): Eukaryota > Metazoa > Arthropoda > Insecta > Diptera > Stratiomyidae > Nemotelus > Nemotelus pantherinus. Next base: position 109,380,499 of record OZ022264.1, on the reverse strand, counting down.
TAATTACTACTTTTTAACTATCTCGGTTATTCTGACTTTATCCTTGTGAGTACTTTGTATGGTAATGATTTGCAGCAGGTTGCTCCAACTCCCAACCGTAATGGTTATTGGTTAGACCTTATATTTACAAACGTTTATGACAAAGTAGTGGTTAGTCCGACTATCGACGCGGAGAATCTTTTCTCTAATAGCCTACACCATTCCGCTCTTACTATTGATTTATCCACTACAGATTCTAATATCTTTCAAACTTACAATAATACTATTGTATACGATTTCCGCAATGCTGATTACAACAGCATTCACAGCTCTCTTGACAATGTCGATTGGACAGATACGCTTACATCTCAATCTCTTGACGAAAATGTAAATTATTTCTACAAAATACTGTTTGACGTTTTCGAAAGATATGTCTCTAAAATTATGAGAAAAGATAAGCTTTCTGAGCCTTGACTTGACAAGACTCTTAGACGTCTGAGAAATCACAGAAATAAGCTTCACAAATCAATAAAAAATAATGTCGACTCTAGCCATCGTATCAAAGACGAATACAATGCAGTGGCCAAAGAATTGCAAACAAGTCTCATGAAACATTTGACAGATTCGTTAAAATTACCGACGAGAGTATAATTCATAATCCCAAAATTTGTTTTGGCTTTGTGAATATGAAGCGAAAAACAACCGGTTGTCCCTCTTCTATGTGCAATAGAACCTCAATGTCTTCTTTTCCTCAAGAAATTTGTAATTTTTTCGCAGATAACTTTCAAGAAGTTTTTAGCCCTGTCAGTACTCCATCACTCTGTCATCTCCCTAGAGTATCTAGAACAATGTTCGCTGAGGCTATAACTATTTCCAGAAAGGATATTTTTAAAGCTATCTTGGAGCTTGATAGTAACAAAGGCTCTGGACCCGATCTTCTTCCTTCACTTTTCTTATTAAATGTGTCGCACAGTTAATCAATTCTCTTCACATCATATTCATTACATCTCTTTCTTCTGAGTACTTTCCATCGTATTGGAAAACCTCTTACGTTACACCAATATTCAAAAATGGTGAAAGAAGATCTATTCAAAATTATAGAGGTATCGCCATTTTACCAACTATTCCTAAACTGTTTGAAAAAATCATATGTGATAAGCTATCCCCCCTGGTTGATGCTCGACTTAACAAACAGTAGCATGGTTTCAGGAAAGGTCGTTCTACCACTACCAACCTAATGGTGCTGGTTTCCCATGTTCTTTGCGAAATAGAGAAAAGTGGTCAAATTCACGCAGTCTACACTGACTTCAGCAAAGCGTTTGATCGTGTTAGCCACTCCATTTTGATTTTCAAGCTGCAGCAGTTCCAAATTGCAGGATATTTACTGAGATGGCTTAGCTCTTACCTCCGAACCACTCACAATATGTGAAATTCCAAGGACTTATCTCTAAAAAAAATTCATGTCAACTCTGGAGTACCTCAAGGTAGCCATCTTGGCCCTTTGCTATTTAACATTTTTATAGGTTTTATCTGGTTTTATCTGATGTACCTCATCTACTCTATGTGGACGATCTAAAAATTTTTCATACTATAAAGTCGTCACCTGATGCCAACTTTTTTCAACTAAAACTAAATTCCCTGGAGTATTGGTGCTGCGTAAACAACCTACCTCTCAATATCCCACAATGTCATGTAAAATGTCAAGTACGCTCGTACATCATACTTATCTTTTAAGCAATACGACACTCAGTAGGGTTAACAATATATTAGACCTCGGTGTGGTGCTGGATGAAAAGCTCTGCTTTAATTTGCATTACGACAAAATAATATCTCAAGCAAGAAAGCGACTAGGCTTCATTAAGCAGCGAGCCAAGGAGTTTCAGAACATTTGGGTTACAAAATCGCTGTACACCGCGCTCGTTCGCCCTCTTCTTGAGTATGCTTGCATTATCTGGAACCCGGTTTTCGAAATTCACAGCCATAGACTCGAATCTGTTCAAAAGCAATTCTAGCTATTCGCTCTTAGATGTCTTTACCATCCCTGTGATTTTAGCAATTTACTGCCATATGAATCTCGCCTTAGACTTCTTAATTTGTCACCACTTGCATCCAGAAGATTAATGTTATCTGCCAGCTTCAGTTTCGATGTCATTAGAGACACTGCTAATGTCGACTTAATTCAGGAAAGGTTTGTGCTTAACTAGCTCGTAAGAGTCACCAGATCCCGACAAATACTAGTTGAATATAGGCATAGCACCGCATTTGCTGATAATGAGCCAATAAATAGATGCTGCAAGATATTCAACAGCATGAGCCAACACTTTTCCCCCACAATTTCAAAAGCGTCCTTTAAAAACAGAGTTACCAAGACTCTCTTATCCTACCCTCTCTAGTCTACCGGCCTAGAACCCTTTTCATGACTAATAAATTATTTAATTTAATTTCCTTTTTGTGTTTAATAATCTTGTGCCCTACATGTAATATTGCTGTCATATTTTTTAATAGAATGTTAATTTATTTATTTGCATTGCTTTCAGTGTATTTTTACCTGTAATTAAAAAAAAAAAAAAATGTATTAGTTTTGTTATTTTGAATTGTAATGTCAATTTATATTTTTATTTTTATCTTATTTATAAGTAATTGTATACCTTGTTTGGTGAAATAAATAAATAAATAATCTAAATCCAATCTTAACTCCAATTTTAATCATGATTACCTGACTGAGCTATCAGTTAATTTAATCACCACCACCCAATTATTTTTACAATCTATTATCTTAACCAACCACCACTAAGCTATCTTACTCCTTATCAAAATCTATCTTGTGTCTTTCCGCTAGGTGACAAATGTCTCGATAGCACACTTTATTTCGTGATCTGGGCATTATGTTAGCATATATTCGAGTCCCCTCATTTGCTACCATTATCGTACTAAGTCATAAGCCGGGAAAGGTACCGACCAAGCGCACGCGATTCTCATATTCACGAATCTTCTACTCTATTATCTAACTACTATGTTATCCTCAAGCTGCCTATTTCCCCCTCTTTTAATAAAAAGACAGCTCCTAGTTAAGAGTCCCCGGTGACGCTTAGAACAAGTTTTCTAGCTATCTTCGAATTGGGAAATGCTTTCAACATACCGTTTAAGGTCTTTCGCATGCTTAATTCCAGCAGATTTCCCCTTCTTGTCACCCAATTTGTATGTCCACGCCGACGTCTTCCTTCTCAGCATGAAAGGTCCGACGTACGCTGGGGCCAATTTAGCTAAAAAATTCTTAATAGGATCCGACAACACGTAATTCTTCCGCCAAAGACTTTATCCTACCTGGAAGTTCTCTGCGCGTCGACGGAGATCATACCGTTTTTGACTGAAAGCCACTGTTTGCTTCATTCTCTGGCCCACCTCTTCCCGTATCTTTTCTTAATTCCTCACATTTTTGAGTGGTGAAAACGCTTCTTGCGCATCTGCTGGTGGATCCATTTCTTCCCTAAACGTGATCATCTCTCCCCCGAAATTTAGAAAGTTAGGAGTGAAACCCATGAGTTCGTGTTTATACGTGTGTAGGGCGTACGCGATTTGAGCCAGGTACTGGTCCCATACGCAATGGTTGTCGGAAACATCGCAGCGCAGCGTGCATTTTTTATCTTGATTTCGACGTTCAGCTGGATTTGCCTGTAGGTGATACAACGCCATATAGCTCATATGTACCCCGTACTCCTCTACGACTTGCCGATATTGTCTGCCAACGAATCGAACTCCGTTATCACATACTAGAACCCTAGGAACCACATATACCAGGAATGCATTTTCCTCCAACAACCGGAAAACGGCTGATGCTGTCGCCGATCGAATAGGCAGTATCACAGAATATTTCGTGACATAGTCGATAACTGTCAAGATATAAGCGTGGCCCCTCGTTAACCGTGGCAGCGGTCCTACGAGATCCACGTAAATCATCTCCCATGGAGATTTTGCCTTGCCGGCCCTAGTGAACATCAGGCGAATTGGTGCTTTACGCTCCACCTTGCACGCCTGGCATACTTTACATCTCTTCACGTACCTACTGATATCTGCTCGCATTCTTGGCCAATAAAAATTTTGCGTGATTCGAGCAAACGTGGGTGTGGCACCCATATGCCCCGCCTTCGGATCGTCATGGTATCGCTTGAGTATAGCACTTTACGTTGGCTTCCCCGTCATCAACTACTCGCGGGGATTGTTTCCACAATACATCTCCTAAAATCTTCCACTTCGGGTACTTATCTGGGTCATTTTGTACCTTATACAGCATTTTTAAGTACCATTTCCCTGACCCCTGAGAAAAGGAGATGTCATCTAATCTGTTGACCGCTCACGACAACGTATCGGGCACTAGGTGTTCCTTCCCCTGCCGGTGGATTACTTCGAATTCAAATTGCTGCAGTTTTACCGCTCACCTCGCTAATTTGCCCGTCGGATCATTAAGATTGTTAAGCCAGACTAGCGAATGATGATCTGGAATAACCACGAACCTGGTACCCTCTATGTATGATCGAAACTTCTCGACAGCCCACAACACGGCTAAACACTCTTTTTCCGTCATGGAGTATTTTCTTTCTTGCTCTGATAGCGCACAACTTTAGTAGCACACCACCTTCTCACTCGTTGGGTGTGCCTGTCTTAGTACGGCCCCTATACCCACGTCCGACGCATCTGTCTGCACCTTGAAGGGAGGTGTAAAATCGGGGCACGATAATACCGGTGCCGTAGTGAGCCTTTCTTTACACGCAGCGAACGCACGGGCACACTCGTCAGTCCGCTCAAACTTGCGACCTTTTTTCAATAAATCGCTTAGAGGCACTACCATCGTTGCGTTTTCAGGTATAAATCGACGGTACCAGGATACCGTCCCCAGCAATTGCCTGACTTGTTTAACGGAGGTGAGACGCGGAAGTTCTTACACCGCTTTTACCTTTTCGGGGTCCACATGTATGCCCTCAACATCAACCAAGTAGCCCAGATATTTCAAAATTCTGCGAAATTGACATTTTTCTCTAAAGACACGCGATTCCGCTTCTCTCAACCGAACGAAAACTTCTTTCAACACTTCTAAATGCCACTCAAACATCTCGGTTACAATTTTTACGTCGTCGAGGTACGTAAAGACGAAAGGCTCCAGTGCGGGTCCGAGTACTGTATCGATCAGCCTCTGCCAAGTGGCCACCGCGTTGTGGAGTCCAAAAGGCATCCTCAAGAAATGGAACAAACCCCTTCCTTGTACGGTGAACGCAGTATATTGCCTCGAGTCCTCCACCATCGGCACCTGCCAATACGCAGACTTGACGTCCAGCTTCGACAGATTCTTGGCATTCCTCAGCTTGTCTAAGGTAGCCAAAATGTACGGCAAAGGATATGCATCCTTTTCGGACACCGCGTTTACCTTTTGGAAGTCCACACAGAACCGGTAGGACCCATCTTTCTTCCGGACTAACAAAATTGGTGACAACCATGGGCTTGATGACGGTTCTTCCACCCCCATCTGTAGCATCTCTACCACATCCATCTGTAGCATCTCCTTATTTATTTGACTCTGCACCGCAGGCGAGACTGGACCCATTAAACCAAATTGCTCCTCCAGCGATCCTTCCAAAGCCATTATTTCTTCTGCCGATAAACGAAGCCAACTGCGCAGTGCTTTACCCGAGCCCCTTCAACCAAAGCAACGGACGTCCACTGCCGCCCTTTCATATCCAAAACTACACCGAATCGCTGCCAGAAGTCGATGGCTAAGATTACTTCCTGCAGTTTCGATGAAATGACCAATATTTCAAGTATATGTCTACGTCCGTTCAAAGCAAACTCCAACCCCTCAACTCCATCTACCATACATGTTACTCCGTTTGCGAGCTGAACCTCTTCAACTCCGTCTCGTTTCAGTGCCAAATCCTTACCTGCCAACCGTGACCAACCTTTCCGGCCCAGAATCGTGCGACTCGCACCCGAATCTAACATCCTCCCATAATTGTACCCTCAACCTCCACTTTTAACTCTGGACGACTGTCGAGATGGTTATGCACTAAGTAGTCAATGTTAACCTGGTGTCTACCCCGTTTCGGCCTTGTTTTTGTGTTCGCCCGGCCACCTAGCGAGCACGACGGTCGTTTCCCGACCCCTGCGTGTCACGCTGCCCTTTAATGTCCTTACCGCTAGTTCTTCCCTGACAGGATGGACATGCGGACCGCATTACTCCCGGTCGCCCGCATCCAAAACAGTGCTTCAGCTCGGAGCACTTTCTCGACATATGTCTTCTCTCTTACAGTTCCAGCACCTAATCCGTCTAGGATCCGAAATTACCGCCACCTGTTCCGTAGCATCAGTACACTCGTACGCCATGTTGGGCTCCAGGCATCGCCTCGATCTTGTATTTTGAGGGACAAACACTGCCACCGATACCCTCGTAGCATCGAAGGTATGCCCCATCTTCACCAGCTCTGATATGGACGATAGCTGCGTAAGACATAGCTGCTGCTGGAAGAATGGCGCGATGTTTCTCCTTAATATGCGAAGCTGCTCTTCCTCCGAACACCTATTCTTTAGTCTACTAAAAAGACGCTGGGTGCGTCTCCGAATCTCCTCCCAGAGGAAATCCTCGTATTCTGAGGGCAAAAGTTCTGCCTTCACCTCCGCCACCAATTCGTCCCAACACCCCACAAGGCTGCGGTTAGCCTTAAACCAAATTAGAGCCCACCCATCGAAGAGATTGACTGCTGCCCCGAAAAGCTGAGATTTGGTAAGCCCTCGCGCCTGACGCAACTCTTGGTCCCGTTCTAAAAAGGCATTAACAGAACCTGTCAAATCGCCACTGAACTTAAGGCCCGATTTCGCCACTTCCGCAAGACAAGTGCCCCATGCTGTTGGTGTCACCTGTAACCCGAGCCACCAGTTCTTCAACTTGCGACGTTTTTACCGACAGCTCCGCATGGTCCGTCGCGTAGTCGAATGGGTAATCTGCTCCAACATATGATGTATCCAGCTCCGTTTCAGCCTTTAGCACTATCCTGAATGTCTTTCTCATCGCGTCCACTGTGTCTGCTGGAAAGCCCCGTATGGTGAGCTCATATGTAAATTCGTCCTTGTTCAGACGATCCACCGAAATTTTCATGCTGAATAGGCTCCTTATAGTCCGAAAATTTGAAAAGATTTCTCCCGTTCTCAACACTGTACGTATTTAATGATAATCTCTAAGATTTCATCGATCAGTCCTACGGAATGCAGCCTCATATCCACTATTCCCCGCTTTCTTCACCCTGTCCGCACAGCTTCGAGCTTACTTCTATCGCCCCTTACAGCCCATTATATCCTGCAAAAGTTTTCGAATTCAAATTGCCAGCATGCGACTCCGGGAATGTATACTTCAATTTATATGAAATATGAGTAAAAGATTAAGCTGGTATATGTATGCACCAGAGATATTTATGACCACGAAACATCTCTACCTAGTAAGCATTCGCTACACAATTCACTTCATAAATTTCGATATCGTATGACTTCAACCCACCGAACAAAGTCCCTTCAATGCCAGTCGCCTGCCTGAAAAAATGGCCTCTTAATAGCTATCCTAAATTTGATCCGCATTCATATGAGTATATTTCACTATGTACACTCACACCTGTCCACTCAATACACACTTTGGCTCGCACAATTCCAGAATTCAGATAGTTATTTAAAGGTTTGTATCAATAATATATATATATATATATATATATATATATATATATATATATATATATATATATATATATATATATATATATATACATATATATATATATATATATATATATATATATATATATATATATATATATATATATATATATATATATATATATATATATATATATATATATATATATATGAAAGATTTCCATGCAATTTTATAAGTTCTAGGTTCGGAAATATCCAAAATAACTTTCTTCTTATGTAAACCGTAAACTGACTAAACCGATTGCTTCAACTCGCAACAGTACCGCAATTTCCGCGTACGATAATTTTAGACACGAGTTCCAATTAATATCAATGCACGTGCCTAAAGGTCTTCCCACAATTTGGGACTTGGCTAATCAATTTCTGTATGAGATCCGTAGATTAACGCTACGCCACTCAAAACCGCTATAGCCCCACGTTGGGTGCCAATTTGTTACCGTACGATCCTCGCCACAACGCAAATGACCCCGATTCCTCCTGCAAAGGACGAGGGTGGTAGCCTCGGGTGGCTTAGCTTACGCGAGAGGAGTGAGTTCGGGCGCCAATCTATTCTGAAAACCCGTTGCTGCCAAAGAAAACGACCGCCACCGCGCAACGAGAATTTGGTGCGGCTCAGCTTTCTTCTTCCCGAATCGAATACCGTCCAAGATACACAAACCAACTAAACCGCTGAGGAAAAACACCCGTCACAATTTTCTATAACAAACTCAAAAAAAACTTTAATAAAATCTCTCTTATCTAATCACAAACTAACACGGCGCCGCGATATTTCTAAAGACATAACTAATTGAACTATATTGGTTTGGCAATCTTTTGCAATAATAAGTAGTAAGGAAGCCACCATTCCATGTTATAAGCATAGGGTGCGGTAGAGATAGCATGTTTAGACGACACCAGAGTAGTTCCACCTCCCTAGGTAGCCACCAGAAAAGCTTACGTGTTAAGGTATAGGACGAGTTTTATATTCCAGGGGCGAGGCCGTTGAAAAGGGCTTTAGGTGCCACCACGATCTTGGCTGGAGGCGGTGTTGAAGTGCTGATAAGGAGTTGAGCAATGTGTGTTGGGTGGTGTGTAAGAGGGAGAGAAGCAGATGGAAAGAAGCTTTTTGCGAAAGAATGGGCGTTGGGTGCGAGGAGTTGTGTGTGTGTGGTGTGCAAGAAGGAGAAAAGCAGATAGAAAGAAGCTTTTTGCGAGAGAATAGGCGTTGGGTGCGAGGAGTTGTGTATGTGGTGTGCAAGAAGGAGAGAAGAAGATGGAAAGAAGCTTTTTGCGAGTGATTTTTATTGGCCGCCGCGGCTGCCGCCATATTCCACAAACGTGTAAAATTAGCAAATAACTAGCCTAAAAGTCCTACAACGAAAATTCATATTAAACCATCAGCCTACTCGACTTCAAGAAAAATAAAAACCCATTTTAAAAGATGTACTTTTTTTATTCGTTGCATTCATTTATTTTCTATTAAATTTTATCATTAAGAAGCCGCCTCTGGTCTCATCCTTGCCGCCGAAAACGAGGTGCTCTCCTTCGATATTGTTGAGCGTACCTGCGTCTTAATTTTATCTGAAAATCTTGGTGATAGGGACACATGCTCACCATTCAGTAGGCGTGCAACTAGCCGCAGCCTGAATGTTTTTTTAATGAGGGAGAACGTGCGGATCGGGTACTCCCTGCCCATCTCGAGTGATGTGATCGGCGTATGGATACTATCTTAATCCTCTGCAACGTCGCACAGTACCTTAAAAGCACTCTGAAAAAGATGGATACTATTTATTACTTGTAAAGTTTATAAAGATTTGTTCAACAACAAACTTACCATGTTTCTGCTGTTTTCAAACTGATGCAAAGTATGCCAATCGGTTCGGTATTAATACTTGTTTGCAACACTTCAAAATAGAAAAAGTAAAACTTCACAGACTTTTTTACTCACATCTAAGATACCTGATCTTATTATGTTTTTAAAATGCAATTAGTATGGATTCTGCATCCAATGTAATTGATATGAGCTTTGCAAGCAGATCAGACACCTCAAAACAAAGATAGCAGAATTTCATAAACTCTTTACGCATCTGTAAGATGTCTTAGCATGTCACGTTTTTAAAGTGTAGTTAATAAAAAATTTGCATACAATGTATTTGATATGAATCTTGCAGGCGGAGCAGACATATCAAAACCAAAATCGCAAAACTTCATAGATTCTTTACGCATCTGTAAGATGTCTTAGCATGTCACGTTTTTAAAATGTAATTCATAAAGAATTTACATATAATGTTATTGATATGAATCTTGCAGGCGGAGCAGACATCTCAAAATAAAATTAACAAAGCTCATAGACTATTTACGCATCTGTAAGATGTCTTAGCATGTCACGTTTTTGAAATGTAATTCATAAAGAATTTACATACATTGTAGTTTATATGAGTTTTTTATATAAACCAGACACAGCAAAGCCTTTTTCAAAGCCTACTAGTAGTATGCTAGAGCATACATGTTTGAGTACTAATTAAGAACCTGTCATTTTTCACAATCTTGATAGCTGTCCATTATCGAGAATTATTGATCACGTTACTTTGAAATTTTTCAAGTAAGGATAAATGTATGCACCTGGAATGTGATTGCTTTGTATTAACTGGTTACAGAAGTATAGATTGTATTCCCTTAGCTACACTTCGATGGTATGTGTGAAATTATAACTATATAAAACCGTATCTTTGAAGCCGCATTTCCAATGCTGGCTGTGAGTGAAATGTGTTTGCGTACACTTTTGCTCTCATGCACTTTCACATATCTTCCTCTCTCTCTCTAATCAATCTCTAAAATCTGTAGTTGAACTCTAGAGTAGGACCTTTTTCAACTCCAGCGTGAAGCTTTTCGGACATTTTCGAATTTTTTAATTCACTACTTTCCAATAGAAAGCGTTGCTGAGAGCTTTATTTATAATGAAGTGTAAAAAGTTGTTTTCCGCGTTAGAAAAAGATAATGATAAAAAATACAGTTGGATGAATGATTTGTGCATTGAAATCAATAACGAAACAAATTCATAACCTATCTGTGATAAGAATAGTTATTGAAAATTAAATTCAAATATATGTTAAGACAGATGTCGTTGTACTTTCAAAATTCAAATTCGAATGATTTCATGGGTTGAAAGTTGTAAGGTTGGAGTAGGCACTGCCGGCAAATGGACAAACCAAAGGCATATGCGATTTCAATTTGCCTGTTTTCTCCTGGGGGTTATGAATAAAATGCGGTATTTAAAAATGTTTAGATTTTTCCTCATTAAAATTTCGAGTGAAATGTTATAATTATTACGTTCCAATAACGTTACCACAGTTTTTGATATTTTAAGGTGAAGCAAAAAAGCCCTTGATAAAGACAATGATACTGCTAAAAACTAAATTCACGGAATAAATGAGAATAGTTTGCCTTTAAAGAACACAATCAATAATACATCGATTACAAAAAAAATTGTTATACATGATTATTCTATATTAGAATTTATATTACTTTTATAAATCATAAAAGTACATACCATAAACATATATTTATACGTGCCTTTCGAAGAAAGTCAAATCTACCTGTTGCATACCTACTTAATGTTCAGTATCAATGGTAATTTGAAAATCTGCTAAAGTATTCCTTGCAAGCTTCAGCACATTACACATATCTAAATGGTAAATGATTCAACCTTTCTTGATCGAATTGTAAGAAATTTCTTGGCCATGGTGTCATGTGCATCCCATCCAAGTAATCTGGGTATGGCTTAATTTATTTTCATCCAAAGTAATTCACACCATTTAAGCGCCATTGTCAGCTAGATGTTGGATTCAAAGTGACGTAGTGTGCTTTTTGTCCAGCAAATATACTGGAAATTAGTAAATGGCCAAGAGTAATTTTCCATGAAATTAATACGCTCAGCTCAGTTACCTCCATCTGCACATTCAACTCCAAACGTACTTTTACCTTCACCCAAACCTGTCCCAAAATCATTGCTTCGAAATAATTAAGAATGACAGCACCGATTACTGTCCACTCATTCCTACAGAAATTTCTGATACAAAATCTCGCAGGAAAGTTCAGTCGATATCGAACGATCAACAAGTAAAGAAATCTAAAAAGGATAACTTTATTTCATGACAGCTAATGCGTTCGCAGATACATTACACTTCAAGCCAACATTGGAAAAGCGGCTTAAAAGTGAATTTATCGTTTTTAAACTCCAAGCGAACATTCAAATTATTAATTTATGTAACAACTTTTAATTTATTATTTATATAACATATGTATTACAAATTATTATATATATTATACAAATTACTAGCTAATTTGATCGATTCAATCAATTGTTTTCAAGAAATCTAGAAAAAATTTCGATTATATTAGTTTTTCATAAAATGCCCCCAAACTAGCAATGAGTGTTACAGCTTTGAGTTTTCAAAGCACAAAATATCATCACAATTTTCGAATTTCGAAAATCCATCATTGAGCGAATTCATAGCAGTTCCCAATTCGGGATTGGGAATGTACCGGAATTCGTGAGCTTTCGCCCGATTCCCATGGATGTGTGCGCAGACTGTGTACGTGCACGGAAGCTCCTCATGAGCTTGATTTGCGATTCCCGGTTTTGCACGAAGTATTTATATGTGTATGTGCCGGATACAATTGTATGGCTACACGAAAATCGGATTAAAACCGGTTTGAAATCCCGATTTCGTGTAGCCATAAAAGTTTGAGCGGCGATCTGGTTTACAAACACATAGATTGTGATCTGTTTTCAATAGGGCGTATCCAAAAGGGAAATTTCTAGTATCGTGACTTCTAGCGGCCGCTGTTCACTTCGTCGAACAGTTTGGTGGCCATGCACCAAACAACATGCATCGGAATGCAATATCATTTCGAAAATGCTTCTGAACGGAGAAAACGTGCGCTGTATGGGCCTTTCCACACTTGTATTCTTGATGCACTCCTCAAACCGGTTTTCTGGGCAAGAGGCAGAAGAGTCAAGGGGAATTCTCTACAAAAAGTGATGCACTTGGAGAGAAATTTGCATCACATTTGAAACTGATTGAAACTGATGCAAATCACTAACGCAACTATAAACATAGTTCACGGGTCAGGAATTTTTCAAGAAACACTCAAGTCGAAATGAGAAAACAACAACACGCACACATTCATATGCATAATCGGTATATGAACGGTTCCCTTGCTGAAGAATACAAGTGTGGAAATGGTGATTGTTGTCAAACCGGTTTGAAGAGGCATCAAGAATGCAAGTATGGAAATGCCCTATCTGAGCGTTAAATGCTCTTAAGGATTTATTTTAAGTGTAGGGCGAAGAAATTCTACTGCTGATGAATACTTCACGTGTAGGATATATAATTTTTTGTATGAGCGGATCAAATTGTTTCGCAATTTCCCACAATTTAAAATTCTGTAGACTATTTTGATTGCTGAACCAGATCTTAAACTCCCTATGAATTTTCTTATAAGAAACGGAGCATGACCACAGTTCAACGGCATTCTGAAAATAAAAAACTGTCAAAATATTGGCAAGCAGATGGCCAAGCAAATGGCATACCATATTGCCTACCAATTATGGCATGCCATCAAATATGGCATACCATAGGCCGCCTCCAATAGAAATTTTAAATGTTATGCCATGGGAAATCGCGAATGGAGGCGGCCTATAGCAATGAATTAATGCGTTAGAAAACATGCAGTTTTAGCGAGTATATATCACCTATATACTCGTTAAAAGTAACACTTTTATGGATTATTAGCAATAGTTTTAACGATTTCAAATATATAAGCTTTTGCGATTTGAAAATGAGTTAAAACTATTTACGCATAGTAGAGTGAATTTGAAAGACTGGAAGAATGATGCAATATAGGCTGCTAAAGTTGAACAAAAAATGTTACATTAGAAACGATCTAAGAAAAATATCTAGGTAATGTTGCCTTTTAATGAGTTGCATGGGCCATAGGTAGCGAATCCAATCCCGGGATCCCGGATCCCGGCTAATCTCTGGTTTCGAAAATCCCGGGATTGATGAGTTCCAATCCCGGGATTTTCAGGATCAGAAATTGGCCTGGATTCCGGGGCCGGGAGTCAAGCATATCGGCAATCAAATTACGGCAAGACTCGAAAAGAGCAAATAGAATCCATATTTATGAGAAAGCAATTAGCATGCAGGTTCACATCAAAATGCGTAAAGAATAGAGCAAAACAAACCGATATAACAGTTTACAAGGGAATACAAAAGGGTTTGTAAATAAATAAGTATGGACTGTTTCGCATTTAGTGCATTCGTTACTTCGAATGATTTGAGGAAATTAATACACAGATTTACCAAAATCCTCAATAACAATCAAAAAACGGCTGTGGGTTATGCAAGCAGGATAAAAAAGTAATAAAAAATGAGATAAGACAGGCTAGTATCTCAGGTGAACGGTTCAGTTTGACGTTTAATGAGTGAACCTTGACAACAAATAGGCGCTACACAAATATTAACATCTACTTAGTGAATTCTTACTGGAGCTTGGTGCGAGTAAGGATATCAATGACAGTTGCAAACTACCTAGATATATTAAAAGAGCGTTTCGCTGAGTTTGATGTTTCTCTAGGAAAAGACATTGTTACCAGCATAACTGATGGGTCAAATGAAATGCGAAAACTGGGCAGACTAGTTGATACAGAGTGTACCGGGCTCAGTGGATGGGCTATGGTGATTTTTATTTGAGTCCTCAAGTAAAACAGTATTTTCAATTTAATACATATATTTTCAAAGAATTTCAGTTTTATTCTAACAAAGTTGTTTTATGAATTACAATCTTTTTAATAAGAGCAGAGCCTCCAGCAATTTGGTTATTAATTCAGTTCGGTAGGAAAATCTTCGCTTCTTGTTTCAAGAAATCCTTCAAGATGAACTTGATGCCAAGAAGAGAAAATTGTACGCGCTACTTCGTTTGCTGTTTCAATGAGCTCCAAGTATGGATGCTCTGATGCCAGCGAACGAAGCGGTAATGATTCTTCGCTTGAAATTCTGTCGCTTTATATAGGCAGCGAGTTACAATAACAATGCTTATAATCTACTGTAGAACGTATTCGTCCGAGAGTGGTGGTAATGACATTGCTGTTGTGTGCTGCATAATTTTTTGTATGTATTCGGTGGGGAGAAGTAATGATGACTTTTGCGCTTGTGAGTTGGTGTGGATTTTTTGTGGGGTGTTACACACTCCCCTTCTGTTCTCGATGGCGACTCGACGAGAAGAACAGCATCATGGATTACAACGCTTTTTGGGTCTTCCTCTCCTTCGGGCTGGAGCGGCAGGTACGTCTTCGGTATTGGAATTGATTTTGGTGAGCGCAGAAGTATGATAAGTGCCCAACCATCGATTTGGATCATCTGGACTAGTGATTTCGTAAGATGTTGAACCTCGTTGTGATAAAATAACGTAAGGACCATCTCTCTTCGGCGCTAATTTAGAAGTGACACCTAATGAGCGCTGGCTACGAGTGTGCGTGTTAACCCATACCTTATCACCAGGTTGATACTGTGTGGCTGGGCGATGTTTTTTATCGTAGTAGCCTTTATGGCGATCTTGTTGTTTCTCCAGAGTTTCTCGAGCATGTTTGAAAGTATCGGCCAACTTACGAAGGTGTGGTGTAATTTCTGGAATGAAATTTTCAGATTGTGTTACCTGTCGTAAGTCTCGTTGTGTGTCATCAGGAGTCCGTAATTCTCTTCCAAAAGTTAAGTAAGCAGGGGTATATCCGGTGCTTTCACTCGTGTAGAGTTCATAGCAAAACAAATGGAAGCTAATTTTTCGCTCCATTCATCGTGACTATCTTTTACTAAAATAGCAAGTTGTGTTTTCAAATCCCTGTTCTGGCGTTCAACAGGATTTGCTTGTGGATGGTACAAAGGTGTGAAATTTTGTGTGATATCCAAACAATAGGTAAGCTGTTGCATTATTCCACTTATAAATTGAGTACCATTATCGCTTATTAAACGTCTCGGGAGTCCATATCGCAGAAATATTTCGTCTAAAAGAATTTTGGCGCAATTTTCGGCGGTGGCTTTCTTTAATGTAAATAACTCGAACCATTTAGATGCTACATCTTCAATGACCATTATATGTGTTAAGTTGTCTTTGGTCTTAGGAAGTGGACCAGCTAAATCAATAGCAAGCACTTCAAAGCGTTGGTTCATTACTGGTGTCTGCAGTAATCCAGCTGGTTTTAAGTTACTCACTTTGTGGCGTTGACAATCAATGCATTTTTTTTCGTATTCAGCAATATCATGTCGCATGCCTGCCCAAAAATAGCGGTTTACAATTTTTTGCAATGTCCTTTCTTGACCATTATGCCCTGCAGTTGGTTGATCATGATAATGAGATATAACCGAGATCTGATCCTTCTTTGGAATAACCAATTGTGGTTCTTCGGACTCAGAGTCTGGAGTGTATTGATATAAAACTCCTTCATTCATCAAATACCCTCGTGCTGCATATATATAAAACTCTTCTGATGTACAGGTATTTTCAAATGCATTTATGATCTTTTTAATTCGGGACCATCTAATTGTTCGTTTCTCACTTCCTCTGAATGCTTTCTTGGTAAGTCAGTAGAAATTACACAGATTCCACAAGAATCTTTATCATCGTTTTTACAAAAAGGTCGAGACAGCATATCGGCTACCACGTTAGCTTTGCCGGGGATGTACTCAATTACTAAATTGAATGGTTGTAGTTGTAATGCCCAACGAGCTAATCTTCCTGTTGGAGATTTCAGTGACATTAACCATCTGAGTGGTTGGTGGTCTGAAAAGACTAATACTTCTTGGCCGTCCACATAGCCTTGAAATTTCGATACTGCCCACACAACTGCTAGGGCTTCACGTTTTGTAGTGCTATAGTTTCTTTCTGCTGAAGTAAGGAGTCTACTTGCATATTCTACAGGGCGTTCATCCTGTCCCTCCCCTTGGAGTAAAGCTGCTCCTATTGCATAGTCACTAGCATCAGTTCTTAGGATGAATCGTTTGGTTTCATCAGCTTGTTGAAGTATGGGTGCGCTTGTAAGTAAATATTTCAATTTATCAAAAGCGTCTTGTTGCTCTTGTGTCCAGCTCCAAATAATATTCTTTTTAGTGAGCTTGGTTAATGGCTGTGCTATTGCAGCAAAAGATGGTATGAATCTTCGATACCATGAACATGTTTGTAAAAATGAAATTAAGTGCTTTAGATTTCGGGGATTTGTGGTGCTTGTAATTGCACTTACTTTACTAGGGTCGACTTTAATTCCCTCTTTATTGATAATATGCCCCAAAAATTTTAATTCAGAGCATCCGAATTTGCATTTTTTTCTATTCGCTCTTAAGTTAAAAGCTCTCAAACATTCCAAAACTGTTTTTATTGCTGATAGAAATTCATATTTTGTTTGACATAGTATTAATATATCGTCTAAATATATCAGTAATCGCACGTCTTTGCACTTCATTTTGAATTTGTCCATCAGCCTCTGGAACGTAGCAGGGGCATTGCCTAGACCAAAGGGCATACGCTTGAATCTGTAGATTCCTCCAGTGGTGCAGATAGCAGTTTTATCCATGTCTTCTGGGTGCATAGATATCTGCCAGTAACCTGATTGTAGATCGATTGCAGCCATGTATTCGAACTTTGCAGTTGCATGCAATAAGTCGTCAATACGCGGTAAGGGGTATCGATCAGGCATCGTTATCGCGTTAAGTTGTCGAAAATCAGCGCAGAGTCGCATTCCTCCGTCTTTCTTAGGCACCATGACAACAGGTGATGTCCAAGCTGACTCGCACGGTTCGATGATGTCGTCTCTGAGCATTTTCTGTATCTCTTGTTCGACCATTTCTCTCTGTCGCGAAGACAGACGGTATGGAGGCATTGATATTGGAATGTGATTTCCAGTATTTATTTTATGCATCGCATGTTTCGTCGGTGGTCCGTTAGTTGCGAAGATATCAGCGTTCGCTTCAAGAATTTCGTTTACTTCGTGTTTCTCGATTTCTTTCAACGCTTCTCCTTCATCATCACGAAGGTGTACTTCATCCAAGCTGCACAAATCAATGTCCATTGGATTAAATTGCAGTTTCTTGGGTGTGGCTTTGATCGGCGACAAGCCAGTGGGGCATTCTATGAGCGACAAGTATTTTTTTTTAGGTGTTTGCATGCTCTCATCTCCATACTCAGTTTCATGTATGGGTGACAGTATATTCACTTTAGCAAAGTTAAAAAATGCTGGGGCTTTTTGCTGAAGCATCGCATTGCCTTCGTTGTATGAAAAATCATATTTTATTCTTGTGTTTTCGGTAAAATGCCAACATTTTTGGGGGAACATTCAATTCTATGCAGGCGTCTTCAATGAAGTCACATCCCAGAAGTGTTCTATTGTCGTTTGAGTCTGGAAGCACAAGTAGTTGTGTAGGCACTACTTTATGCTTGACTTTGATGTCGATAGTTGCATATTTAACTCCTTGCTGTTTCGCTTTGCCATCAGCAAACACAAGGCAAATTAATTCTTCTGCAAAGGTTATTCCTTTTTTGAGCAGAAGTTTGTACAAACTGTAGCTGGCTATACTGGCTCTCGCTCCCGTATCGATGAAAACACAGCCTTCTTCCCCTTTAATCGTCACGTCGATTGCAGATCGGCTTCGGAGTTTTATGTTCGGGTTCTGCACGCTGGTGAAACTTGCTGCAGATGTTGGCTCTGTATCTAATGGTTGTCGTGTGCAATTTGGACACTTTGCTCTTACGACGCCATGTTTTCCACATCCATAGCACTTTATTTGGTTTGGATTTCTCGGTGGACTATTGGCTGTTGGCCTATTGTTTTCTGCTTGCCTGCGTTTTCGACATGCTTCAAACGCGTGTCCCGGAAAATGGCAAAAACTACACCTTATTTTCCTTAAGTCGGCAGCAGTCTCGATATTCACTTTTTTCACTTTCTGGCTCATTTCGTGGCGTTCTTTCAATTTTTCTTCAACTTCCCGTGATTTGTTTAGCAAATCTTCGAAACTTTGAATTTTATCGCGGTAAAGTTGCTCACGAATTTTCAAATTGATCGAACCGAAAATTAAATCAATTTGTTCTTCTTCCGAATGTCTACCTTTTGGCAGTTGTGATAACAAACTGCGCTTTTTGCAGACAAAATCGTCAGTCGCAATGGCGTCAGTCTGCTTGAGCTCAAAAATTTTGCTGTAGATTTGGTAGTAGGGTTTGGTTGGGGCAAAAGTTTTGCGTAAATTTGCAATGACTTCTTCCCATGTTGTAACATCATTCTTTTTCCCCATCCACCATTGTGATGCCACTCCTTCTAACAGAAGGGGAAAGCCTTCCAGCGCTATTTCGTCTGACATTTTTTCACATTTCTTGAATATGTCGACCTCGCTATGAATTCTTCGACTTTGCTTTCTATCCTAGTTCCGTCATATTTTGCGGAGCAACTAGTGAAATTTTTCCCTCGCTCATCAGAGGTAGGGGTACGGATGGTTCTGAGTAATTCCTCAAATTGTTCTTTAGACAAATTCATTGTGGTGGCAGAAGATTTTTTTGATGAACTGCTCTTCTTGCCACTAACTTTGTTCAAACTGGTTTTATCCTGTTTTACTTGGCCTCTAGTTAGGCGCCAATTTTGTACCGGGCTCAGTGGATGGGCTATGGTGATTTTTATTTGAGTCCTCAAGTAAAACAGTATTTTCAGTTTAATACATATATTTTCAAAGAATTTCAGCTTTATTCTAACAAAGTTGTTTTATGAATTACAATCTTTTTAATAAGAGCAGAGCCTCCAGCGATTTGGTTATTAATTCAGTTCGGTAGGAAAATCTTCGCTTCTTGTTTCAAGAAATCCTTCAAGATGAACTTGATGCCAAGAAGAGAAAATTGTACGCGCTACTTCGTTTGCTATTTCAATGAGTTCCAAGTATGGATGCTCTGATGCCAGCGAACGAAGCGGTAATGATTCTTCGCTTGAGGGGGGGGTAGGTTTTCGTGGTAGTGAAGTGGTGAAGAATTTTGAAATAGATGACCTAAAACTATTTCCTTAGCATGATAGATGGTCGTTTGAGCTTTGCCTTTAGTGGCTTGTGGCTCGAAATTCTAACCTTTTTGAAATTTTTCAAATACAGAATATGTTAGTAGCTAAGCTCATCTACTTAGTTACTTTAGCTGTTTTAAGGAAAAGAGGGAGATCGAGTTGGTTCGTGTCCGGAATTAAGGTGTCTTAGAAGAGAAATCTGCGATATAAAAGATAATTGGACTTTGATCAAGTTAGACAAAACAAACAAGTTCACTTGGGAACTTTAATTGTTGTTAGCAAAAGCTCATTTACCTAAGAGCTATTCTTAAGATGATGTTCTGATCGTTAAGATCCAGGTCTAGGATGGAGCGATTGGATGATAGGATTGGGGTGATCTATGGCGCGTCGAATAGAGTTGTTTTTGAGATGAACCAAGTAAGAGGCAAGAGGTGCTATTTTTGATTCGTGGTATAGCTCACTATTCCTGTAGTAGTGGCCATTGGCCTTAAAGTAGAGTGACGTGATGTTTCGGAGGATGCGGCGTTCAAATTTTGCCAGTTTCTCAAGTACGTAAGGAGGGGCGGAGGACCAGATAGGGGCACCGTAAGTAAGTATTGGTCTAATCAGTTGTTTATAGGTAATTGTTTTTGCTCGAGTTGATATAATGGAGTTCGGCTTGAAGATACAGCCTATGTGGTGGTATGCGCCGGCTGCCCTGTTGAGGCTTGTCTGAACGTGTTGACTACAGCTCCAGTGAGGGTCCAGCTTTATGCCAAGGTATTTAACTGTTTTGGAAGGGGTGATTGACTGCCCATTAATAACAATTTTGGAATTTTTGATTGCTTTTATTCTTCTCTTGAAATCGGCATGGGTGCCTCTGAAAAATATCAGTTCGCTTTTGTTGGCATTTATGTTCAAGCCCCATTTTGAGTAATATGCCACGAGCTGATTAGCGTACCTTTGTAACACCGCTGTTACGAAGTTCGGGTTATGTTGCGAATTCCAGAAGAGGAGATCATCTGCGTAAAGATTGACAGAAACACCTATGGGAGAATTATTTGAAATTCCAGGGATATCTGCTGTGAAAATGTTGAATAAGATAGGTCCGAGAACGGAGCTCTGAGGTATACCTGAGTCGATCGGAAATTCGTCCGAAAGAGCCCCATTAAAGGTGACGAAAGCCTTCCTGCCACAAAGAAAGTTATCAACAATTTTAATTAACCAGGTTGGGAAACCAAAATTGATCATTTTGTATAAGAGTCCTTCAATCCAAACGGAGTCGAAGGCCTTCTGCAGATCAATGAGACAGGCACCCAAAGCCCTTTTGTTTTGGATACTTTCTTCAACTGCACTTTTAAGAACCATTAGTGCATCCACTGTGGAGTGTTTGGCTTTGAAGCCGAATTGTCTACTGGGTATGATGTTATTCTCTTCTGTGGAGTGGTTTAGATGTATTTTAATGATCCTCTCGAGTAGTTTTCCCAAATTTGAGAGGAGAGAAATTGGACGAGTGTTAATGACATCACAGGAACCTGACGCTTTTAGGATTGGAAATATTTTCGCACGCTTCCACGCAGTGGGAAAATATCCAATATTAATACAAGAGTTGAATAGGACGGAGAGGTGATCAAAGAAGCAAGTAGGGAGCCTTTTCAAGATGAAATTGGAAATTTTATCTTCTCCGGAAGATTTTTTAGAAGAGAGGGTCGACACCAGGGTAACAAGGGTTTCTTTATCTACAAAGGAACCATGGCCTTGGGAATTTGTGGAAGGATTTGCTGGACTGAACCTAGAGAGGGTAAACAATTGATTTTCTTGCCGAAAGTTAGAGATAGAAGTCTTGACGACTGAAGCAAAGTTGGGATCAGAGCTATGTTTCTCACCACGGTAGATGAGAGAAAAGGCAGCAGCGATAGCGTCAGCAGTGGCTCTATCATCAGGGAGTGGGCTGCCATTAGTAGTAAAATTACATTTAAGTCTCTTCCGACCTGTGATTTTATCAATTTCCTGGAACATGTCTTTACCAGGCACTATTTTTTGAAGACGTTCTTCGAATTTCCCGTTAAGATGGGATTTGGTTTTGGCCATGATTAAAATGTTCAGGTATTTAATTAGGGCAGAGGTATACTTGTATTGGTTATTTTCCGTATTTAGATGTCTGTGGTAGATTCTGGTAAGACGACGTCTTAATGATTTCCGCCGATTATGGAGCTGAATGATATCTTGCGGTAAGTCACGGAAGGCAAAGTTTGTTGGTTTTTTTTGGGATAGCTAAACTATCAATGACCGAGGATGTGATATGGTTGAGCTTTTCAAGAGCCTCGTCAATTTCTTGTGAGCAAAGATTTCGGGAGCAGTCAAGACCAAGGTTTTGAACTTGAGTTGCAACGTTTGTTGCGAATCGGTCCCAGTTGATTTTATTATAGGGGATGAAATACTCGGGGTCAACGGTTAGAAAGTCTAGGCCACGTTTTCTTTTGATGCATAACTGGATCAACTGATGATCAGATTCAGCATCGTGGAATTGGCATTCGTAGCTGCCAAATTGTGGGAGAGAGCTAACCAGACTTGGGGACACAAGGAAGAAGTCAATTATTGATGAAGATCGACGAAAGGTTGGTTCTTGCGGAAAGATGGGCTTGATAAGGCTTGGGGTCTGTGTAAGCCATTTCCCTATTGCCTCGCCGTATGGGCTGTTGGTGCTATTGCCCCATGATTGTGATCTGGCATTAAAGTCACCCCCGAGGATGACCAGCCCTAGTGAGGATGCAGTTGCCAGAATGCAGTCCAGGTCCTGAATCAGCATTGAACCACTGTTATGATGATGGACATAGATACCTACAAACACTATGTGGTCATTCCCCAGCTGAAGGCTGATGCAGATAACTTCCATGGTTGTGAGTCCTGGAATCAGGTGCCGTTGGGTTTTGAACCGTTCTTTTACTAAAAGTGCGGTTCCTAAATTAGAAGAATTCAGATCCTCAGACATGTCTTCTTGAATGATTTTGTACCCATCCATGGCTACACGGTGGCGGGATTTCAGCTTGGTTTCAGAGAGGAAAAGTATATCAGGATTCTCATTGTTCAAGAATTCCTGAACGAAGTTCCTTTTATAGATAGGAGCTAAGGTAACAATATTTAAAGCTGCGAATTTAAGAGGACGTATTACCGGCTAGGCGAAGAGCAAGTGAAATAAAGGCATCTCGTTTCTCTGATTGAGAAGAAAGTTTACCAATTGTTGGGATGAAATCCTTGATCTGGTTTATCAAGGCGAAGAGATTACATCCAAAGAGATTTTGGCATTCACCAAAGACTACTGAGTCGATGGTTGGCTGTGATTTGTTTTTAGCCGTACTAGTTGTTTGAGTAGAAGGAGCAGAGGGTTTTCTTGAGGCTATATTTTTATTTTCTGCCGCAAGGTGGCTGGCATAGGAAACACCAGGTCGGACAGTATTTTGAATGGCCGCAGCCACAAAGTCTTTTTTGTGAGCTTGTTTAATTACTTTCGCTGCTTTAGTAGCATTGCGACGCTCTTCGATTTTCTTGGTCTCAGGACAGCCCCTGTAGCTTGCTGGATGGCCAGTTGTTTTACAATTTACGCAGTAGACTGCATTTGAGCCCTTTGGTACATCGCACTCCTTAGTTGCGTGTATTTTATCGCACTTGACACAGCGTGTGCCAAGGCCGCAGTTAGACGCAGTGTGTCCAAAACGTTGGCAGTTGAAACACTGCATGATGTTCTTTTTTTCTAAGCGGTCCCACTGAATCCGCTGGTGCAACAAAAATTTGATGCTTAGGACTACCTTAGCATCTACTCCAGGTGCGAGCTGGACTAAAAAGATTCCTAGTTTTTTAGCTTCTTTCCGTGAGTGAACAGTAGAAAACCGTTTCACGTTAGAAACCTGTGCTCCTAGTAGCCGTGTCAGCTCAGCGGAGACATCTTCTTCGTCGTAGGAAGTGTGTACTCCCTTTAGGAGGATAGTTGTCCTCTTAATGCTTTGTGGTGTGTATGTAAAACAAGGTATGGATTTGGTTTTTAGAATTTCAAAGAGCCGCTGGTGCGACTCAAGGCTCCCAGGGAAGAGAGTCGTTTTATTGAGGTTGGTAACCCTCGCCTCAAATTCAGGAATTTTTTCCCCGTTGCTTACGCAAATTGCTTCAAGATTTTTCCTGAAGCCTTTAAGTTCCAATCTTTGACACACTATGGGGGGGATCCTCCCATTTTTCTCCTTGGTGACTTGGCCTTGAGGAGTCGAAACCTTTCTTCTTTCAGGGTTCGGGACCATTCGACGTGGAGTTGGAAGAGTAGGCTGAGGGGCAGCAGAACTAGCCCTTTTGACTACGTCAGACAGTTCCGGAAAGCTGACTGATGTGTCATCGGTGCCTTTTTGTAGGCTTTGGGCCAAAAGGCGATAGGGGAGGTGAAGTGGGGCTTACCCTTTTCCTTCCACCAGGAATAGAAGTTGGTGCTTTAAAAGGGCACTCAACTAGCTCTTCTGTGACCTTTGCTCCTAGGTCACTATTATTATGGACATCGCCTGTGTCCATTTTTTCTTCGTTCTCGCTTTCCTCGATCGTGGTTTCTCCCACGTCCGTTTCGAGGTCCGCTGCAAGATCTTCCGTCTCGTCATCACCAGTTAGTTTGCCGGCGCACAAAGATAGCTTGCATTGTTCGAGAAGCTCCAGAAGGAAATCTTCTCGGACATCAGCGTTAAACTTTTTGCAGAGCTTTCCCAGCCTCTGCTTAGTTTTCTTTGCGAAATAATCGCGTTCCTTATCTAACTCGGTGGTGTCCGTCCCACCGTCCGTCATCGCGGCCAGTTGCGCACTTAAAACTTTTTAATATTTCTTTAATCAAAATTTAATCAAATAAAGGGTAGAAGCAAAATGATTTTAAATATGATTTTAACCAATTCACTCGCGATCAATGCCAAACGTGTCACAAAATACACTTTTAAAATATAAATATTCAAAAATATGTATTTTCACAAAGAAATTCAAATTACTCACACCATATATACGCTCGCTGCACAATCCGCAACTAATCGGCTTCGAATTCAGTCGTCCTCGGCTCGAACCCACGATAATGTCGATATCGATTTTCGCTCCTCGCACGTCTATCTCGTTCGGGTGCTCGACTCGAACCTAATCTGAACATGATTCTTCGCTTGAAATTCTGTCGCTTTATATAGGCAGCGAGTTACAATAACAATGCTTATAATCTACTGTAGAACTTATTCGTCCGAGAGTGGTGGTAATGACATTGCTGTTGTGTGCTGCATAATTTTTTGTATGTATTCGGTGGGGAGAAGTAGTGATGACTTTTGCGCTTGTGAGTTGGTGTGGATTTTTTGTGGGGTGTTACAAGAGCAACATATTTGTTTCGCGCTTAGCATCCTTTTGGCAGTTTGAGATGTTCTCTATAATAGGGGGTCCATTCTAGATCAAAGAGTTGATGAAGCAGCTGATAATCTGGACGAAGACCACGAAGATTTGGACGCTCCAGAATCAGCTTACTACACTGAACCCGGTCGCCTGCAAGACACGCTAGATCTGACGAAGGACATCAGCGCATGCATAAAGAAAGTTCGTAAGGTAGTTTTATATTTTAAAAACTCTAGCGCACCTGAACCGCTAGAAAACTAATTTTCGAAGAAATTGTCTTTGAGGGACAAAAAAGTGTGGAAAGACTTAATACACTGTTGTGTAGAATCATATCAACCATTTCTTATCCAAAGCAACAAAACTCAACTCTAACACAAATGATGTAAATGTTCAGTGCTGGCAACACTTTCCGAACGAAGCAGTAATAAGTTTACCATAACAAGCTCATACTCAAATCAACTTATCCTTTGAATTTCGTTCTCATCGCAGGATTTCATCGAAAGTTTCAGCGGTTAAACGTTGTTTGAGGCTGCCATCCGAAAAACGTTCAAAACTCGGAAAATTTAAAAATTGATTCCTTATTTTTATTGCAAATGCTTTGCATATGAGAACGTAATTTGAAGCATTTGTTGGTGCAATATTTACGGAAATGGCTAATGCTGGTTAGCCTGTGTCAGCAGCAAAGCAAAATACATACAAAATCTGCTTTACGTTAAGTTAAACCCAACCAGTAAATTTCGTTTCGATTGAATCACTGCGCTGGAAGTTATACGGGTGAAAAGAATTTTAGGGTTGCCACCCTCAAAACTTTTCAAATTTTTAAAGCGTTAATATTTGTGGCTAATTATCATTGCAGGATCATTTCCTTTTGCAAATCTAATGACATAATCGCTCTGTAAAGAAATTTCACAAAATTACAAAAATGATCATAGCTGGCAGCCCTTTCATGATTTTGGTACGAAATTTCTACGACATTTGGTTCACATTAAGGTCCATTTACTGCGTGATCTTCGTTTTGATTTCTGCACTGGACCGGAAGTTATAGGGAAAAAAGCTTTATTTTGCTGAGCAAAGTTGCAAGATTTAGGAGACAAAAATCACCATAGCTGGCAACTCTATTCTAATTTTCCAGCCAAATTTTCATCAAATGTTACCTAAGATAAGATCCAAGTACTGTATGAATCTTGTCCAAATTTGATGGCTGAATCGGAAGTTATAGGCCTAAAACCAGTTTTTTTTCTCACCTATTTTTGAAGATGGCACCACTGCCACAGGGTTGCCCGCATTTCAAAATAGCTTCTATCAGACCTGGTCCTAGATAATACCAACATATCCTGTAAATTTGATTATGATCGAATTATCCGGTCGTCAGTTCTCGTGAACAGAACTTTTGAGTGCTGAAAATAGAGGTAATTTGGTGATGGGTTGCCGTTCTTGTGCAAAACGGAATTTTGAAAATTTTATCTTGAGATGAAGGACAAAGGATAATATTTATCAAAGATTTGAATTTTTTGTCAAAAATCAAAAATTTTTCAGGAAGGTCAATGATTTGAAGGATTTTTTTTCAGCACCCTGCCACAGCTACAGGGTTACCCGCTTTATGCTGAAAATCTCTACGTGCTAAATTTTAGTCAACATCAATACGCTCTGTAATTTTCATGATGATCCATTGTTTTTCTTACAAGTAATGACAAATCAAAATTTGCAAAAAAATCCTTGCCTACTTTTAGGCACTCTGCACCCACACACGGCTCAAAATTTCCAATTGTTTATCATAAACAAGCTAAGAACATAATTAGTTTTCATTCCCAATACTTTTCTTTAACAAAAATTTACACTGCTTGGAAATATAGGAGTTCCTCAAAATTCACTAAAACGCTCGCCGCCGCCAAAAGGTTTAGGATATCTGAATTTGAGAAAGTCGTGGACCTACCTACTATATACACCTACGTTCTCCGAAAATTTCAGCTCAATCGGATCTGCCACTCCAGAGATTATCTCCCTTAATCATTTTGCTGATATATATATATATATATATATAAAGAAATATGAATTTTCGGTGAAACGAGTTTAATACTATTGTTCTTCGAACATTAGTAAAAAGCTCCAACGAAAAATAATAACGATCTTCAAAACTATGTCAAATCCGAGCAAGGCATTTAATTATCTCACTTACTGGATTGTAAAACAAGATGAAATAATCTCTTGACAATGTTTAAGCGGTTTTCCATTTTGAAAAATAGTATACATTAATAGGCCTCCAATATCCAGAGCGATTAAAAGGAACTGAGTTTGATTCGATTCAGAAACTGATTGAAGTTTTACTCCTTGTAAAATTTACTGTGGATGCCTTAAATCGCAAAGATGCAAATTTATGCACGGCTAATACTTCATGAAGATTTTTATTTAGGCTGCTAGGAGAAAAACGGTCCATTCTTGTGAATGCTATGAAAGTTGCAATATTGGACCGAATAAAAGAGCGTCCGTGTACTGTGCTATCTGGTTAGCTAAGCTATCTCCAGAATCTACATTGTGCCAGCAAAAATTTACCAAGTGAAATAGAATCTCTATTTTGGAAACCAAGCAACGCAAATATCAAATAAAAAATACTTCAATGATCTAGATGCTGAACCCTTTGCTTGCTAGCCAAAGAAATGAGGAGAACCCAGTAGATACTCATATTGAATCAGAACAAGGTAGTCGTCAATTGATGCTACAAGAAGAGCTGCAAAAGTATGAAAATAATCAATCATGAAATGCCGCAAGAAACTAATCAAAAATATTGCAAAAGAAATGAAACTTTTCGAAAAAGGTGGCACTCGCATAGTTTGGAGCAGGCTTACCAATATTTATCGACCATTTCCGCGGCGTCCAACATCGGGAATAAATTTAGAAACAGGTTTGGAGACGATACTTTGGATACTTTGCTATTGCTTCAATGTTACTTCCGAAAAAACCAATGAACTTTGGCAGAATTTTTATGTGTTGAATATTTTATATGTTAAGAGTTGTGATTTATTATTGTGATTTTTTGTCGTGATTTGTTGTTGTAATTTGTAATAGTTGTAATATTAAATATTTGCTTTCATACTGTCAATATCTCGGATAATTAAAATTATTGTTTTTATTTGCATCAATTAAATAAATTAGTAATTATTCAGTAACATATTTTTTATACAGTTTTCAGCTTACTTATTGCTGTAGTTTTGAAATGATGGCACTTAATATAATCTGTTTATTAAAAACTTGTCTTATTTTGTTGTGTTATATTTCGAACCTCGAATCCCAGGATCCCGGGATTTGAGATTTTTTAATCCCGTAATCCCGGGATTGAAAAAATGGTTCGGGATTGGAATCCCTAGCCATAGGGTACATACACATGGCATGCATTATTATTATTTGTCGCTAATCGTAAGGAAAATTAGTGTTTGCTGATATATTTGCGAACAAGCTCGGTTTCGTATGAGGGATAAGTTTGTTCATTGTCGAGAAACTATCGTTTTTAGCAAACGCTAACTAAATTGCTTGCTGGGTAGTTTATGCTGCCGTTAGCACGGTTAGATTTTAAGTAGAAAGAAATGAAGTAGATGAACGTTTGGGATCACTTAATGTAAAGCATTTTTTTTTTTTCATATAAAGTAGGTGAATTTTATCATTTTTACTACAACGGAAAGCAACGTCAAAAACTCAAATTAGAAGTTATTTAAAAAATCAATTAAAGCATAGTATAAGTTTTATATACAAAATATAATTATATTTGCAGTCTTGACCATTTCTTTTCAAAACAGTATTATTACTAATGTTCGAAGAACAATAGTATTAAACTCGTTTCGCCGAAAATTCATATTTCTTTATATATATATATATATATATATATATATATATATATATATATATATATATATATATATATATATATATATATATATATATATATATATATATATATATATATATATATATATATATATATATATACATATATATATATATATATATATATATATATACATATATATATATATATATATATATATATATATATATATATATATATATATATATATATATATATATATATATATATATATATATATATATATATATATATATATATATATATATATATATATATAAAGAAATATGAATTTTCGGCGAAACGAGTTTAATACTATTGTTCTTCGAACATTAGTAATAATACTGTTTTGAAAAGAAATGGTCAAGACTGCAAATATAATTATATTTTGTATATAAAACTTATACTATGCTTTAATTGATTTTTTAAATAACTTCTAATTTGAGTTTTTGACGTTGCTTTCCGTTGTAGTAAAAATGATAAAATTCACCTACTTTATATGAAAAAAAAAAAATGCTTTACATTAAGTGATCCCAAACGTTCATCTACTTCATTTCTTTCTACTTAAAATCTAACCGTGCTAACGGCAGCATAAACTACCCAGCAAGCAATTTAGTTAGCGTTTGCTAAAAACGATAGTTTCTCGACAATGAACAAACTTATCCCTCATACGAAACCGAGCTTGTTCGCAAATATATCAGCAAACACTAATTTTCCTTACGATTAGCGACAAATAATAATAATGCATGCCATGTGTATGTACCCTATGGCTAGGGATTCCAATCCCGAACCATTTTTTCAATCCCGGGATTACGGGATTAAAAAATCTCAAATCCCGGGATCCTGGGATTCGAGGTTCGAAATATAACACAACAAAATAAGACAAGTTTTTAATAAACAGATTATATTAAGTGCCATCATTTCAAAACTACAGCAATAAGTAAGCTGAAAACTGTATAAAAAATATGTTACTGAATAATTACTAATTTATTTAATTGATGCAAATAAAAACAATAATTTTAATTATCCGAGATATTGACAGTATGAAAGCAAATATTTAATATTACAACTATTACAAATTACAACAACAAATCACGACAAAAAATCACAATAATAAATCACAACTCTTAACATATAAAATATTCAACACATAAAAATTCTGCCAAAGTTCATTGGTTTTTTCGGAAGTAACATTGAAGCAATAGCAAAGTATCCAAAGTATCGTCTCCAAACCTGTTTCTAAATTTATTCCCGATGTTGGACGCCGCGGAAATGGTCGATAAATATTGGTAAGCCTGCTCCAAACTATGCGAGTGCCACCTTTTTCGAAAAGTTTCATTTCTTTTGCAATATTTTTGATTAGTTTCTTGCGGCATTTCATGATTGATTATTTTCATACTTTTGCAGCTCTTCTTGTAGCATCAATTGACGACTACCTTGTTCTGATTCAATATGAGTATCTACTGGGTTCTCCTCATTTCTTTGGCTAGCAAGCAAAGGGTTCAGCATCTAGATCATTGAAGTATTTTTTATTTGATATTTGCGTTGCTTGGTTTCCAAAATAGAGATTCTATTTCACTTGGTAAATTTTTGCTGGCACAATGTAGATTCTGGAGATAGCTTAGCTAACCAGATAGCACAGTACACGGACGCTCTTTTATTCGGTCCAATATTGCAACTTTCATAGCATTCACAAGAATGGACCGTTTTTCTCCTAGCAGCCTAAATAAAAATCTTCATGAAGTATTAGCCGTGCATAAATTTGCATCTTTGCGATTTAAGGCATCCACAGTAAATTTTACAAGGAGTAAAACTTCAATCAGTTTCTGAATCGAATCAAACTCAGTTCCTTTTAATCGCTCTGGATATTGGAGGCCTATTAATGTATACTATTTTTCAAAATGGAAAACCGCTTAAACATTGTCAAGAGATTATTTCATCTTGTTTTACAATCCAGTAAGTGAGATAATTAAATGCCTTGCTCGGATTTGACATAGTTTTGAAGATCGTTATTATTTTTCGTTGGAGCTTTTTTAAAATATAAAACTACCTTACGAACTTTCTTTATGCATGCGCTGATGTCCTTCGTCAGATCTAGCGTGTCTTGCAGGCGACCGGGTTCAGTGTAGTAAGCTGATTCTGGAGCGTCCAAATCTTCGTGGTCTTCGTCCAGATTATCAGCTGCTTCATCAACTCTTTGATCTAGAATGGACCCCCTATTATAGAGAACATCTCAAACTGCCAAAAGGATGCTAAGCGCGAAACAAATATGTTGCTCTTGTAACACCCCACAAAAAATCCACACCAACTCACAAGCGCAAAAGTCATCACTACTTCTCCCCACCGAATACATACAAAAAATTATGCAGCACACAACAGCAATGTCATTACCACCACTCTCGGACGAATAAGTTCTACAGTAGATTATAAGCATTGTTATTGTAACTCGCTGCCTATATAAAGCGACAGAATTTCAAGCGAAGAATCATGTTCAGATTAGGTTCGAGTCGAGCACCCGAACGAGATAGACGTGCGAGGAGCGAAAATCGATATCGACATTATCGTGGGTTCGAGCCGAGGACGACTGAATTCGAAGCCGATTAGTTGCGGATTGTGCAGCGAGCGTATATATGGTGTGAGTAATTTGAATTTCTTTGTGAAAATACATATTTTTGAATATTTATATTTTAAAAGTGTATTTTGTGACACGTTTGGCATTGATCGCGAGTGAATTGGTTAAAATCATATTTAAAATCATTTTGCTTCTACCCTTTATTTGATTAAATTTTGATTAAAGAAATATTAAAAAGTTTTAAGTGCGCAACTGGCCGCGATGACGGACGGTGGGACGGACACCACCGAGTTAGATAAGGAACGCGATTATTTCGCAAAGAAAACTAAGCAGAGGCTGGGAAAGCTCTGCAAAAAGTTTAACGCTGATGTCCGAGAAGATTTCCTTCTGGAGCTTCTCGAACAATGCAAGCTATCTTTGTGCGCCGGCAAACTAACTGGTGATGACGAGACGGAAGATCTTGCAGCGGACCTCGAAACGGACGTGGGAGAAACCACGATCGAGGAAAGCGAGAACGAAGAAAAAATGGACACAGGCGATGTCCATAATAATAGTGACCTAGGAGCAAAGGTCACAGAAGAGCTAGTTGAGTGCCCTTTTAAAGCACCAACTTCTATTCCTGGTGGAAGGAAAAGGGTAAGCCCCACTTCACCTCCCCTATCGCCTTTTGGCCCAAAGCCTACAAAAAGGCACCGATGACACATCAGTCAGCTTTCCGGAACTGTCTGACGTAGTCAAAAGGGCTAGTTCTGCTGCCCCTCAGCCTACTCTTCCAACTCCACGTCGAATGGTCCCGAACCCTGAAAGAAGAAAGGTTTCGACTCCTCAAGGCCAAGTCACCAAGGAGAAAAATGGGAGGATCCCCCCCATAGTGTGTCAAAGATTGGAACTTAAAGGCTTCAGGAAAAATCTTGAAGCAATTTGCGTAAGCAACGGGGAAAAAATTCCTGAATTTGAGGCGAGGGTTACCAACCTCAATAAAACGACTCTCTTCCCTGGGAGCCTTGAGTCGCACCAGCGGCTCTTTGAAATTCTAAAAACCAAATCCATACCTTGTTTTACATACACACCACAAAGCATTAAGAGGACAACTATCCTCCTAAAGGGAGTACACACTTCCTACGACGAAGAAGATGTCTCCGCTGAGCTGACACGGCTACTAGGAGCACAGGTTTCTAACGTGAAACGGTTTTCTACTGTTCACTCACGGAAAGAAGCTAAAAAACTAGGAATCTTTTTAGTCCAGCTCGCACCTGGAGTAGATGCTAAGGTAGTCCTAAGCATCAAATTTTTGTTGCACCAGCGGATTCAGTGGGACCGCTTAGAAAAAAAGAACATCATGCAGTGTTTCAACTGCCAACGTTTTGGACACACTGCGTCTAACTGCGGCCTTGGCACACGCTGTGTCAAGTGCGATAAAATACACGCAACTAAGGAGTGCGATGTACCAAAGGGCTCAAATGCAGTCTACTGCGTAAATTGTAAAACAACTGGCCATCCAGCAAGCTACAGGGGCTGTCCTGAGACCAAGAAAATCGAAGAGCGTCGCAATGCTACTAAAGCAGCGAAAGTAATTAAACAAGCTCACAAAAAAGACTTTGTGGCTGCGGCCATTCAAAATACTGTCCGACCTGGTGTTTCCTATGCCAGCCACCTTGCGGCAGAAAATAAAAATATAGCCTCAAGAAAACCCTCTGCTCCTTCTACTCAAACAACTAGTACGGCTAAAAACAAATCACAGCCAACCATCGACTCAGTAGTCTTTGGTGAATGCCAAAATCTCTTTGGATGTAATCTCTTCGCCTTGATAAACCAGATCAAGGATTTCATCCCAACAATTGGTAAACTTTCTTCTCAATCAGAGAAACGAGATGCCTTTATTTCACTTGCTCTTCGCCTAGCCGGTAATACGTCCTCTTAAATTCGCAGCTTTAAATATTGTTACCTTAGCTCCTATCTATAAAAGGAACTTCGTTCAGGAATTCTTGAACAATGAGAATCCTGATATACTTTTCCTCTCTGAAACCAAGCTGAAATCCCGCCACCGTGTAGCCATGGATGGGTACAAAATCATTCAAGAAGACATGTCTGAGGATCTGAATTCTTCTAATTTAGGAACCGCACTTTTAGTAAAAGAACGGTTCAAAACCCAACGGCACCTGATTCCAGGACTCACAACCATGGAAGTTATCTGCATCAGCCTTCAGCTGGGGAATGACCACATAGTGTTTGTAGGTATCTATGTCCATCATCATAACAGTGGTTCAATGCTGATTCAGGACCTGGACTGCATTCTGGCAACTGCATCCTCACTAGGGCTGGTCATCCTCGGGGGTGACTTTAATGCCAGATCACAATCATGGGGCAATAGCACCAACAGCCCATACGGCGAGGCAATAGGGAAATGGCTTACACAGACCCCAAGCCTTATCAAGCCCATCTTTCCGCAAGAACCAACCTTTCGTCGATCTTCATCAATAATTGACTTCTTCCTTGTGTCCCCAAGTCTGGTTAGCTCTCTCCCACAATTTGGCAGCTACGAATGCCAATTCCACGATGCTGAATCTGATCATCAGTTGATCCAGTTATGCATCAAAAGAAAACGTGGCCTAGACTTTCTAACCGTTGACCCCGAGTATTTCATCCCCTATAATAAAATCAACTGGGACCGATTCGCAACAAACGTTGCAACTCAAGTTCAAAACCTTGGTCTTGACTGCTCCCGAAATCTTTGCTCACAAGAAATTGACGAGGCTCTTGAAAAGCTCAACCATATCACCTCCTCGGTCATTGATAGTTTAGCTATCCCAAAAAAATCAACAAACTTTGCCTTCCGTGACTTACCGCAAGATATCATTCAGCTCCATAATCGGCGGAAATCATTAAGACGTCGTCTTACCAGAATCTACCACAGACATCTAAATACGGAAAATAACCAATACAAGTATACCTCTGCCCTAATTAAATACCTGAACATTTTAATCATGGCCAAAACCAAATCCCATCTTAACGGGAAATTCGAAGAACGTCTTCAAAAAATTGACCATTTCTTTTCAAAACAGTATTATTACTAATGTTCGAAGAACAATAGTATTAAACTCGTTTCGCCGAAAATTCATATTTCTTTATATATATATATATATATATATATATATATATATATATATATATATATATATATATATATATATATATATATATATATATATATATATATATATATATATATATATATATATATATATATATATATATATATACATATATATATATATATATATATATATATATATATACATATATATATATATATATATATATATATATATATATATATATATATATATATATATATATATATATATATATATATATATATATATATATATCAGCAAAATGATTAAGGGAGATAATCTCTGGAGTGGCTGATTCGATTGAGCTGAAATTTTCGGAGAACGTAGATGTATATAGTAAGTAGGTCCACGACTTTCTCAAATTCAGATATTTTAAACCTTTTGGCGGCGGCGAGCGTTTTAGTGAATTTTGAGGTACTCCTATATTTCCAAGTAGTGTAAAGTTTTGTTAAAGAAAACTATTGGAAATGGAAACTAATTATGTTTTAAGCTCGTTTTTGATAAAAAAAATTGGAAATTGTGAGCCGTGTGTGGGTGCAGGGTGCCTAAAAGTAGGCAAGGATTTTTTTTCAAATTTTGATTTGTCATTACTTCTAAGAAAAACAACGAATCATCGTGAAATTTGCAGAGCGTATTAGTGTTAACTAAAATTTAGCACATGTGGATTTTTAAGATATTGCGGGTAACCCTGTAGCTACGGCAGGCTCCTGAATAAAAAACCTTCAAATCATTGACCTTCCTGAAAAATTTTTGATTTTTGACAAAAAAATCAGATCACTGATAAATTTTAACTTTTGTCCATCATGTCAAATTAAAATTTTCAAAATTCCGATTTGCACAAGAACGGCAACCCATCACCAAATTACCTCTATTTACAGCACTCGAAAGTTCTGTTCACGAGAACTGACGACCGGATTATTCGATCATAGTGAAATTTACAGGACATGTTGGTATTAGCTAGGACCAGGTCTGATAGAAAAGATTTTGAAATGCGGGCAACCCTGTGCCAGTGGTACCATCTTGAAAAATCACCCAGAAAAAAACTGGTTTTTGGCCTACAACTTCCGATTCAGCCATCAGATTTTGACAAGATTCATCCAATACTTGGATCTTACTTTATGTAACATTTGATGAAAATTTGGCTGGAAAATTAGAATAGAGTTGCCAGCTATGGTGATTTTTGTCTCCTAAATCTTGCAAATTTGCTCAGCAAAATAAAGCTTTTTTCCCTATAACTTCCGGTCCAGTGTAAAAATCAGAACGAAGTTCACACAGTAAATGGACTTTAATGTGAACCAAATGTCATAGAAATTTCGTACGAAAATCATGAAAGGGCTGCCAGCTATGACCATTTTAGTATTTTTGTTTAATTTCTTTACTGAGCGATTTTTTCATTAGATTTCGAAATGGAAATGATCCTGCAATGAAAATTAACAACAAAAATAACCCTTTAAAAATTTGATAAGTTTTGAGGGTAGTAACCCTAAAATTCTTTTCACCCGTATACCTTCCAGCGCAGTGATTCAATCGAAACGAAATTCACTGGTTAGGTTTAACTTAACGTGAAGCAGAATTGGTATGTATTATGCTTTGCTGTTGATACAGGCTAACCAGCATTAGCCATTTCCGTAAATATTGCACCAACAGATGCTTCAAACAACGTTCTCATATGCAAAGCATTTGCAATAAAAATAAGGAATTATTTTTTAAATTTTCCGAGTTTTGAACATTTTTCGGATGGCAGCCTCAAACAACGTTTAACCGCTGAAACCTTTGATGAAATCCTGCGAAGAGAACGAAATTCAAAGGATAAGTTGATTTGAGTATGAGCTTGTTATGGTAAACTTATTACTGCTTCGTTCGGAAAGTGTTGCCAGCACTGAATTATATGTGTTATAGTTGAGTTTTATTGCTTTGGATAAGGAATGGTTGATATGATTCTAAAAAACAGTGTATTACGTCTTTCCACACTTTTTTGTCACTCAAAGACAATTTCTTCGAAAATTAGTTCTCTAGCGGTTCAGGTGCGCTAGAGTTTTTTTTTAGTTAACTTTAGCGTTAGCGACTTGCAGTAAGTTGCTCTTTGCATTGAAACAGCATTAGACTAGAAAAGTGTTGCTGCCGAGCCTCGATGCAGGGAAAAAAGAATGTGAAAAAGAAAAACCCTCTCTGATTCAATTCGAAGCAAAAATGGAGTAGAATCTGAAGAAACTGAAGTTGTAACGTAGCTATCATTTTCAAAAAAAATTAAATAAATCTATTTCTAATTGAGTAAAGTGTGAGCCCTGGCCGTTAGTACATGAATTATTTGCGATTATGGTTGTGTAAATTTATGAACATGATCAGACTTTTGTTGTCGTTTGACAATAAAAACCGAAGGATGGCATGGAGGCCGTACATTTTTCTATATAGGGTAAATGCACTAGTCCCCGGACAATAGTGAACTTTTCTAATTTTAGTTCAGTATTGATAATTAAGAGCTTCATATTTAGTTTACAAACACGCTTTTTCATACATTACGATGAGTTGCGAGTCTTTTGTATAAATTTTGAATTCAATGAAATAAATAAGTATGCTGATACTCCAAATAAATAAACTTGAGCCAAATTGTGCTAGTCCGCTAGCACCAAGAGTCAATGTTCAGACAACTTTGACGTAGACTTTGCACAAAGCTTTAATTGCTCGCTAAAATAACGGTTACTATATTTTACTAGAATTTACAGATTATATATCCTGTAAGGCTATTTAGTTCCGCCTGGATACGATATATACCTACAATATACATGCAGACTTCAAAAATGGTGAGCGCGGGGCAGACTCGCTCTTATTAGGCGTGTTTTTTTTTTGCTCCGATACAAAACAGAATATAACTATGCCGCAATAACAACGATCTAGTATAAAACAGCAGAGCATTCGCTATGACTGATATACGTTCCTGTATTTGCTGTGGTAGCACACATCAGCTGAAAATAAAGGGAGAAAACAACCAATATACACTACTATAATCGATTGAAAATAGAAAAATAACTAACAGAATATTACTTCTTTTAACTTTTGTAGGGTTAAAATCAGCATGTTAGTATTAAGAGACAGAAATGTATAAAAAAGAAAAGAGATAGACATATAAGCATATACGACAGAGTATGAGTTGTTTAGTTTTAGTACAGTCAGTCGTCAGAGAGCCATCCGATAGAGAAGAAGTTGTTAAACGAACGAATTCAAATATATTAAGTTTCTAATAGAATAGGTGTTTTATTTTCACTACCTACGGATACGGTACATTTATCAGAAGTGGGATTCGAGTGAAAAAACTCCATACAAAAATAAACGAACGAAAGAAACATTAATTTTCTAAAACGTATCAGTGTGGTACGATCGAGTTTTCCAAGATGGCTGCGGTTTCCATTAGTAACAAGAAGAAGTGTGAATTGGTCGAGTTATGCCGATCTCGAGGACTTAGTGCACACGGCACTAAGGCCCAGCTGGTCGCTAGACTAAACCAGACTCTATTAAACAGCACACGTCTCGACTCGCAAATAAATTCCGATGTGGATACAACAGTCCGAGGTGCCGGCAACGAAAACGACGAGCGGTCTCTACAACAAAGTGTGGAGCTATTACGACAAACGGTCGAACACCTAACGACGGCCCTGAGTGCACCACAATCAAACGCCAACAACGCATTTGCATCACCGTCTCGAATGTCGCCGGGTATCGCCTGCAATCGACTGACAACGAAACAGTTCACTACCAAAGAGATCTGTGCATTAATTCCATCATTCGATCCAAGTAATAGTGTTTCTCCAACTGCAGAACAGTACACGGCAAAAATTCGCCGATTTGCAGCAAATTATGCCTGGGACGATACATCAATTCTGATTGCTGCTCAAACGAACCTGGAGGGTATAGCGAAATTATGGAGTGACAGAACGCGAGAAATTTATTTGTGTTTCGAAGATTTTGCGATTGCCCTGCAAAGAGAATTTCCTAGCACAAAAACCAATGCTGATCATCATTTAGAATTGGCAAATACAGTCAGGAAGCAAAACGAATCGCCGCTAGAGTATTTTCATCGCATTTCGGCTTTGGGAAGAAAATACGAAATGCAAGACGCTGATATAAATCGATATGTACGCAACGGTCTCAAACATACGTCTCTGCAAACAGCCATTGCTAGTGTGCATTATCATACAACTAGTGAAATGTATGTGGCTATCCAGAGATTCCTGGAAAACAATCCGTCAAAAGCAGAAACAGACACCAAAACAAAACTAGCAACCACACCGAAGTTCGAAGCAAATGTACACAACAACAGCCGTAATGATATGAATCATCGCTACAAACACGGGAGTACGAGGAGCACAATTAAGTGTTTTAATTGTGAGCAAGAGGGACATATGTCAATCAATTGCACTGCGCCACAACGGAAAGCGAGATGTGAAATCTGCAAACGTACGACGCACACGAAGGAAAATTGTCGCAATAGACCAGAGTATGGAGCCGTACATCATATTGATTCTGTAACAACAGCTCAAGCTGACGTGAAGACGATCATTTCATGTGAAAATTTATTTGTTTGTATTGTAGTTTTTGAAAAGGGGAAAACCATGGACGTCCAAACTTTATTAGATACGGGTTCTGGCATAAACGTAATTAAAGTTTCGAAAGTTATTGGTGCTTTTAAATTTAGTAGCACATTGAACGGTTTCAAGGGAATAAATGGTTCTCCTCTCATAGTCTTAGGTATCACAAAAGGCTGTGTAATATTCAATGGTTTTTCTTACAGAATAACATTACACGTTGTGCCTGATGACTCGATGCGTCCCGAGCTAATCTTAGGAAGAGATTTTTTACAAATTACCGGAATTCAAATAAAGGTTAACGATCAAGGTCATATTCAAGTCACGATGCCACAAACGAACAAGGTTGGTTGGAATGACATTCTTAGCATTGAGTATAACAGTGAAATAAACGGTGACATAGAAATAAAAGAAAACGTGCAACAAACGGTTTGTCCCCTCATCCAATCCGAATTTTTGACGATATATAACAATTATTTGAATACTCCCGATCCAATCAAGCCAAAAGTCGATTACTCAATGACTATCAATCTAATAAACAGTAAAACTCCATTAGTGAGTACGTTAAGAAAATTTTCCGTCGCAGAGAAATCGCAGATCGAAAATATCATTAAAGATTTACTACTTCGAGGCATCATACGAGAAAGTAGAATGTTCGAGCAGAATAGTTGTTGTAGACTAATTGTTGTAGACTTCCCTGAAACAATTTTCAATTAGTTTTTGAAAATTAAATATAAACAAACTACAAACCATACTGGGTAATTGTCATTCTGACAGATCCAGCTGCTCAGCGAAAGCTCTTTGGAATTTCCCATCGCAAAAATGGCGTCTCATGCTTATACGAACAGGCCTGGTGATGCCCTAATAGTTCGGGAAATAGCGTTCAAAAGGGGAATTTTGGAAAGGAACCGCTCTTGCGGTTCACTGAAAAATTTCTGAACAAAGAAACGAGGGCTTTTGGCTTTCTTTTTGGTTTGGAGATCTGAAAAGTGAGGGTCGTGCTCGTGGTTGAGAGTCAATAACATTTGAAATTAAGTTTGAGAAATTATTTGAACCTAGAATTGGGAAAAAATATTTGAAAGTAAATTTGAAAAAGTACTTGAAAGTGAATTTCAAAAGATTGTGTGAAATCAAAGCTTGAAATTAAGTTTGAGAAATTATTTGAACCTAGAATTGGAAAAAAATATTTGAAAGTAAATTTGAAAAAGTACTTGAAAGTGAATTTCAAAAGATTGTGTGAAATCAAAGCAAAATTGTGGCTGAAAAAACTGAATTGGAAAAAAAAAAGGAAGAAAAACGACCTGTTATCGAACGAGGGGTGGATAACTTCAAATTAGTTAATTTTGAAAGAAAAGTGAAGAACGTCGAAAATTAAAGAGGCAACGAAGATGTCTTTGGGGCGTATAATGCAATTGAAATTGTAAAAACTACTCAGGAGTTGACGATCCAGGAAATTTTCTTCGAGCCGTGAATGTTCGTTAGTTGGTGTCGGAGGCAAAAGATATTGAAGCAGCCAAGTATGCAGATGATCGAGCTTGCGAACGTTTAAAGAAATACACATAATATTGGGAAAAACTCAGCTAAGTACCTTTTGATTATATAAGTGAATTTTTCAATCGACAAGCAACAGAATTATTATTCGAATACAGAATTATTATTCGAATTCGTATCATACCTAACGTATAGAAGCATGGGAAGATGAAAATATAACTAATTGAATTCGAAACTATTTGAATTTATGCATCAGAATAATTTATTACAATTTTCTTCTTATTATTTAAAATATTCTCATCTATGTATCGTTATTGTTGCTATTAGTGTGAACTACTGAATTACTTTAATTAGTGGAATAAATATCGTATTACTAGATTGGATTGGTAAAGAGAAAAAAAAAACCCATTTTTTGTCACGATTGGTGTTAACTGATCCCGGCCGGGTTTGGGAACTTTTAATAGTGTCATTTCAATACTGTAATCTAATTTTTAATTTTTCATCTATTGAACATTTTTTTTTGTTTTCTTTCTTTCATAAGGTCCAGATAGTTCTTATAGACTATACATAGATACTTTCTCATTATAATTTTGGTTATATATTTTCTTGATTCTTTTTCTATTTCTTTTGTTATGGGCTTATTGCAAACCACAATGTGTGAATAAAGTATTATAAAAAAAATAATGATTTCTCCTCACCATCGTCTGTCCTTGCATGTTTTTTTTTGTAAAAATGTGATGTCCGCGTGCCGTAGCACCAAAGTGACTCTTTTCTGCCCAAAACCCACGCCAGACTGCGTTAGCCGGCAAAGTCAGGCACGCTGGGCAAAATAAAAATGAGTCTTATAACATAAAAATTTATGCTGCATTGACGGCGGCTCGGCTGAGAGGCCGCGGTGCAACATAGTATTAGTACGAAAAAAAGATGGTCGTGTTCGTATGTGCATTGATTACAGGCAGTTAAACGCACTCACTGTCCGTGATAGTTATCCCATTCCGTTGATCGAAGATTTGTTAGATAGGCTACGAAACAAACGCGTATTCAGTTTAATCGATTTGAAAGACGGCTTCTTTCACGTAAGCCTAGACGATAACTCTAAGAAATATACTGCGTTTTCTACATATTCCGGACACTACGAATATAACAAATTGCCATTTGGG
Organism: Nemotelus pantherinus; assembly: GCA_963978885.1. Taxonomy (NCBI): domain Eukaryota; kingdom Metazoa; phylum Arthropoda; class Insecta; order Diptera; family Stratiomyidae; genus Nemotelus; species Nemotelus pantherinus. The sequence continues at coordinate 109,338,550 of OZ022264.1, read as the reverse complement.
CTAAAGAACGGACCTGCAGTGTTTTCGCGCTTTGTACAATCTGTATTCAGGGATCTTATTGCCGACGGGAATGTTATCGTATATATGGATGACGTTTTGTGTGCTACTAACGACTATGAAGAACATATCAAAGTTTTACGTGAAGTATTTCAACGATTGAAAGAGAGTTTACTTAGATTGAACGTACACAAGTGCAAATTTCTATTTGATAAAATTGAGTATCTGGGATACGAAGTCAGTTATGATGGCATCAAACCCAAATACGACCATATTAAAGCCATACAACAGTATCCGATTCCTCGAAACGTCCACGAATTACAAAGGTTTTTGGGCTTGTGTGGATATTTTCGGCGTTTTGTTCAAAATTTCACATATCTTACTCTGCCACTTGAGAAGCTGAAAAATAGCACTGGCATTTTTCAACTAGATCCCGAACATGTTAGCTCATTTAAAGTTCTGAAGCAACGCATGTGTGAACAGCCTTTATTGAAAATATATAATCCGACGTATGATACAGAAGTACACACCGACGCGTCGAAGCACGGATATGGTGGAGTCCTTCTGCAACGACAACCAGATGGAAAAATGCATCCTGTAATGTATTATAGCTCACGAATGACACCTATGGAACAGAAGTTTCATTCATTTGAGTTAGAAACTTTGGCAGTAGTAAATACAATCAAAAGATTTCATCCTTACGTTCACGGCATTACTTTTAAGGTTGTTACAGACTGCAATTCACTGGCACTCACTATGCGAAAAAAAGATATCAATGCAAGAATATCACGATGGGTGTTATTCTTGCAAGAGTATGATTTTGAAATGGAACATCGCAAATCTGAAAGGATGGAGCACGTCGACGCTCTGAGCAGAGTTCACGAATGTTTAGAATGTGCATTGATCGATGATTGCCCTTTAACTCGAACCTTGATGGTAAAACAACAAGACGATTCTAACATTAAACAAATTATAGAAAACTTACCTAAAGATGGAAGTAGTGAGTTTGAAATTCATAATAAGCTGCTTTATAAAGGAAATGGACGTCATTTGTCATTTTTTGTCCCGGAGTGTATGGAACGGAATATGTTATTTAAGTACCACGATGAGATGGGTCATGTAGGAGTGCATAAAACAATGAGTGCTTTGAAACGTTCGTACTATTTTCCGAATATGGTCTGGAAGGTATCTGATCACATAGCCTCATGTTTAAAGTGTGCCGTTCACTCACCCAAATATGGACGAACGGAAGGATTTCTTCGTAGCATCGATAAAGGAGAAATACCATTCTCGACACTTCACATTGACCATTTTGGCCCATTAGAAGAAACGAAACGAAAAAATCGTCACATTCTACTCGTTATAGATGCTTTTACTAAGCACATTAAGCTATTTCCATGCAAATCGACAAAGACCACGGAGGCTATTAAACATCTCACGAATTACTTCAATTGGTATAGTCGTCCACAACGTATCATATCCGACCGAGGGAGTTGTTTCACGTCAACGCCATTCCGAAATTTCCTAAAAGAAAATAACGTAATACACGTACTTAACGCTACTGCTACACCTAGGGCAAACGGCCAAGCCGAGCGGTACAACCGCACAATTAGACCGGCTTTAGCAAAGTTGAGTGAAGAAAATTTACAGTGGGACCTAGTTTGTCCACAATGTGAATTTGCGCTGAATAATTCCGAAAATAGTACGACGAAAGAATTTCCAAGCGTTGTTTTATTCGGAATACGACAACGCGCAAATGGCTCAAACATTGACCTCATATCTGATTTTGTCGAAACGATTAATGAACATGCCCGAGATTTGATAGAAATACGGAAAAGAGTGGCCGAAAATATAAATAGATCGCAATCTAATAATGAGACACGATATAATGCAAATAAAATACAACCTCACGTTTATAAAGAGGGTGATCTTGTAGCATTACGCCAACGTTCTACTGAAGTTGGTGTAAATCAAAAATTAAGACCTCGTTTCAAGGGCCCATTCAAAATTAAGAAGATTTTTCCAAATGACCGTTTATTAGTTGCTGATTTAAAAGAATGTCAATATTCCCAAAAACCGTTCGTTGCCGTGGCTGAGCCCAATCACGTCAAACCTTGGATCTGCTCGAGGACGATCAGAAGTCAGGACGGCCGAGCTGTAGGGTTAAAATCAGCATGTTAGTATTAAGAGACAGAAATGTATAAAAAAGAAAAGAGATAGACATATAAGCATATACGACAGAGTATGAGTTGTTTAGTTTTAGTACAGTCAGTCGTCAGAGAGCCATCCGATACTCTATTCTCTATTCTCTTCACGCATATTGTTTATTTGTTTAATCTGATGGTTCTTTCAAATCAAAATGTTATATGCTTTACATTCTAAAATTACTTAAAAGAGAAGGATTAAAAATTAACCTATTTTAGACCTGGTTTCTTTTTATTACAACTACCGTGAACGAGAGTAGTATCGCCACTCTGGTTGGTGTTTTACAATCCAGCCATTTATGTTTATGGTTCATTGAATTGAAGCAGACGATTAGGTAACCGAACAAGGTACAAGGTAAAAAATATTAAACGTTCAAATGAATGAAACGTTGTGAAAAATGAAATAACCGCACTGTTTTCTCTCATACAATTCAATTTGTAGTTAAAATCTGTCATAAATCTGAAAGATATCATTTTGTGTGATTGCTTCTTGCCAAGCTGGAGCTCGACTTCGAAACAAAATATCATACCATAAAATTATTTGCTGTATGCCTTCGAACATACCACAATTTGAAATTGTTCAGATTCTGCGAACACTTTGAAGCATATATTTTTAAATTATCAAAATGTGCTTGCTTGGATCTTCCAAATATTTTTGCTTTCACAATAATCAATCAGAAATTGAGTCAAACACCCGCTCTGCACTGATTCGCACAAACTTTCTATCTTTAGTTTTGTCATTTTTGAATTAACATCGGACTCGAAAACTACATACTCTATTTTATAATTCTGCAAAATTTCAAAAACCTATCTTTTGTGGAAGTATGTTAAAATCAATATTGAAATATGCACTCTCCATATATTCCCAGTACACATCAAAATACAAATCATTGAATATCTCGAAAGCGCTAAAATATAGACAGACCGTTCAGCGCTGCCGCCAAATGCCTACACCACATAACCATTATCGCAAATGGTTCATGTAACGTACATGCATAAAGTGGCGACGTCGCTATTCGCGAGACACGCACCAACTAAGTGAACAGCACTCGCCAGAAGCCTCAATATAGCAAATTTCCCTATTTTCACACGCTTCAGCGAAGTAAACGGTGAATTTCAGAAGCCACCACATTGGAATTCCCTTACATGTATACGCCTCTACGAAGTGAACTGCACTTGCCAGAAGCCGACATATTAGAAGTGTGCCGTTTGTACACGCTCCTGCAAAAAGAACAGCGTTCTTCAGAAGTCGCCATGTAAGGAATTTCCCTGAATGGAAACGCCCTTACGAAATCAACACCAATCAACAGAAGCCGCAAGGGGAAATCTTATGCTCGAGCATTCTCGCACGGTATGAACAAGATAAGTCAGAATCTGCCATACTGGAAATCTGACTACACGGAAGTGCTGACACGAAGCTAGCAGCGTTGGTCAGAAGCCGCCATATCGGAAACCTCCGTGCATGTACATGCTCGAACGAAGTGAACAGCATTAGTCAGATGACGCCATATTGAAAACCTACGTGTACGTACACAGAACTATCGTCTACACACAAATACAATGACACGTAGCGAAAGCTCACGAATTTCGGTATATTCCAAATCTCGATTTGGGAACTGCTGTAAATTCGCTCATTGGGAACAGGCCAGCTCTACTCTGAAATTCGGCGAAAGCTCACTCCAGCATTGAAAACGTGGCCTAACGGTTAATATTCACACTTTAGCTTTAAAGTATTAGCTGTGAAGAAGTATTCTTCGGGAATTAGCCGTGAGCGATACAGCAACTTCAAGGTGTGTTTGTAGCAGACTTGTGGAAACTACTCTAAGCTCAGAGTAAATTTGAAGCAGGCTTGTAATACGACTTTTATTTGCAGATACTGAAGGCTCTTGCTGCAGTCGCTGTTTTGAAGCGGACGTCCCAGACCTCAGTAACAGTTTTTCTACGAATTGTACTAGCTACAAGTTTACCACACCATTTAATAAAAATGTCAGGTTGTAGCGTTTTTATTAAATATCTTGAAAGTGCTTTGAATTTAGGCCACAACTTTTTTATGTCTTTTTTATGTTGTGCGAGTTGAAAGCCAAAAATATGATTTTTACAGAGCTTGAGAAATATGCTCTGATGACCCTGTTGGTAAGGTTTTCATCTTTATTCAAAGTTGATTTGTCGAATCAAGTACTCAGGCAGACTCTAGAGTATATGAATAAAGGCGAGGGGAGCTCATCGGTAACAACGTGTAATTACACGATACATACGGACGGGGAGTTAGTTTTAAGTCATAGCAATATAAATACGATAGCAGGTCACAAATGTTACAAGAAAGTAGTCCTCTAGACTTAACAGTTCAAAAAGGTGGTGGTTCTGAAGCCACTTCTGAATTATTATCAAAACAGGGTACATTTTTTCAAAAACTCAATGTAGAAGGTACCAAAATTAATTTCCGTTTACAAGATTTCAATACTCGTGCTGAAAATCCTATTGGTCATCTGGAAAAAATGTTGTTAAGGATTCACAATAATTTCGATCAAAGGAAGCAGAATCAGCTTCATAATAGAGCTATCCAACTCTCCCCACATAAAACCTATATGGTCAAGTTTAAAGTCTGTAAACGAAATAAGCGGGAAGTATATTCTGGGTCTAATTTGTATCGTGAATCAGTTCAACAGTAATTTTCTAGCAGACGATGTCATGCAGATGCAAACATTGTTAACTTCGCTTTTGCAGGGGCTAGACTTAATCATAAATATTCTGACGAAGCCGTACTTTTAAGCAGAAAAACAAAAAGTGTTGTGGATGAAGAATTAGAAAATGATATCAGATGTCTGCCCCGAAATTTATGTTATGCAATGGAAATAGCTTCGCTAAATTTTAGCGCACAATCTCATTTAGATGCTATGAGTAGACTGCCCGGATTAACTATGAAACTATGTAAAGATGTTAAAGTAACTATTTGTAAAGATGGTTGCACTTTGTCTGATCTTTACAAGTTTCAAAATCTTCTAAAAGAGTATCAAATAATTGTCTTAAATAACATTAAGGATTCCAACTCTATTTTCTTCAAGGTTGACTCTTCACCTTCTTTAGTAAAAAAGGCTTATTTGTATTATTCACATAGATTGAAACATGTTTACGTGATCAAATCGCTGACAAGTTTTTTCGACAAACACTACGCATGTTCTTTTTGTAATAACTTATTCATGAATAAATTTCATAGGTGTGAAATGAAATCTCCGTATTGCCATTCGAGTCCGCCGTGTAATATTGTTGAAAAACTTACTCATTGTGAAAGTTGAAATCGTGACTTCAGAGGGGGTGATTGTTTTAATAACCACCTTAAAAATATAATTGGAGTTGAAAATGTGTGTGAAACGTTTAAGATATGTGCAATGTGTACAAAATTTATAATTACCGATAATAAACGCAAGTCTGAATATGTTTGTAATGAATATTATTGCCAGATATGTTCAAATACTGTCCTCCCGATCATTTATGCTTCATAAAACCGTACAAGGGTGGAAGAAAGACAAAGTTTCTACTGTTCTTTTTCGACTGTGAAAGCACTCAAAATACACATTACGAGAATAGTGACTCTGATTTTTTACATGTTGTAAATTTAATCGTTGCACAGCAGGTATGTTATAACTGTTCTGAAAGAGTGGATATGAAAAAAAACTCTAGCGCACCTGAACCGCTAGAAAACTAATTTTCGAAGAAATTATCTTTGAGTGACAAAAAAGTGTGGAAAGACGTAATACACTGTTTTTTTTTTTAGAATCATATCAACCATTCCTTATCCAAAGCAACAAAGCTCAACTATAACACATATAATTCAGTGCTAGCAGCACTTTCCGAACGAAGCAGCAATAAGTTTACCATAACAAGCTCATACTCAAATCCACGTATCCTTTGAATTTCGTTCTCTTCGCAGGATTTCATCGAAAGTTTCAGCGGTTAAACGTTGTTTGAGGCTGCCATCCGAAAAATGTTCAAAACTCGAAAAATTTAAAAAAGAATTCCTTATTTTTATTGCAAATGCTTTGCAAATGAGAACGTTGTTTGAAGCATCTGTTGGTGTAATATTTACCGAAATGGCTAATGCTGGTTAGCCTGTGTCAACAGCAAAGCATAATACATACCAAATCTGCTTCACGTTAAGTTAAACCCAACCAGTAAATTTCGTTCCGATTGAATCACTGCGCTGGAAGTTATACGGGTGAAAAGAATTTTAGGGTTACCACCCTCAAAACTTTTCAAATTTTTAAAGCGTTAATATTGGCTGTTGATTTTCATTGCAGGATCACTTCCATTTGCAAATCTAATGACATAATCGCTCAGTAAAGAAATTAAACAAAATTACAAAAATTGTCATAGCTGGCAACCGTTTCATGATTTTGGTACGAAATTTCTACGACATTTGGTTCACATTAAAGTCCATTTACTGCGTGAACTTCGTTCTGATTTCTACACTGGACCGGAAGTTATAGGGAAAAAAGCTTTATTTTGCTGAGCAAATTTGCTAGATTTAGGAGACAAAAATCACCATAGTTGGCAACTCTATTCTAATTTTTCAACCAAATTTTCACCAATTGTTACATAGAGTAAGATCCAAGTATTAGATGAATCTTATCAAAATCTGATGGCTGAATCGGAAGTTATAGGCCAAAAACCTGTTTTTTTTCTCAGTGATTTTTCAAGATGGCACCACTGGCGCAGAGTTGCCCGCATTTCAAAATCACTTCTATCAGACCTGGTCCTAGCTAATACCAACATGTCCTGTAAATTTCACTATGATCGGATAATCCAGTCGTCAGTTCTCGTGAACAGAACTTTCGAGTGCTAAAAATAGAGGTAATTTGGTGATGGGTTGCCGTTCTTGTGCAAATCGGAATTTTAAAAATTTCAATTTGACATGATGGACAAAGGTTAAAATTTATCAGTGATCTGATTTTTTTGTCAAAAATCAAAAAATTTTCAGGAAGGTCAATGATTTGAAGGTTTTTTTTTCAGCAGCCTGCCGTAGCTACAGGGTTACCCGCACTATCTTGAAAATCCAGGTGTGCTTAATCTTAGTCAACATTAATACGCTCTGCAAATTTCACGACGATCCATTGCTTTTCTTAGAAGTAATGACAAATCAAAATTTGAAAAAAAATCCTTGCCTACTTTTAGGCACCCTGCACCCACACGCGGCTCAAAATTTCCAATTCTTTATCATAAACGAGCTTAAAATATAATAAGTTTTCATTCCCAATACTTTTCTTTAACAAAAATTTACACTGCTTGGATATATAGGAGTACCTCAAAATTCACTAAAACGCTCGCCGCCGCCAAAAGGTTTAGAATATCTGAATTTGAGAAAGTCGTGGACCTACCTACTATATACATCTACGTTCTCCGAAAATTTCAGCTCAATCGAATCGGCCACTCCAGAGATTATCTCCCTTAATCATTTTGCTGATATATATATATATATATATATAAAGAAATATGAATTTTCGGCGAAACGAGTTTAATACTATTGTTCTTCGAACATTAGTAATAAATGTGCTGTGTGTGGGGTAAGGGAGCATATCTTCGACTGTAACAAAGATGTGCCCGTTTTGAAACGATTTTTAGATTACTGTCTAATGGCACGTCCGTATGTAGATAATATATACTTCATTACTCATAATTTACAGGACTTCGATGATCACTTTGTAATTACTGAGCTAATGGATCGTTAATTCGAAATAGATCCTATAATGAATGGTACTAAAATTATGCAATTGAAATGTGGTCAAATCACCTTTATTGACTCTTTAAACTTTTTAGCCTTCCCTCTCTCCAAGTTTCCTAAAGTTTTTGATCTTAAAGAGTCTGCAAATGGCTACTACCCCCACTAATTCAATACCCCATATTGATTATATGGGTAAATATCCACATTCTGAATAATATGGTTATAGCATGATGCGTACCGAAGAGAGGAAAAAGTTTTTAAGCGGGTATAACACTATCTCACAAGGTTTGTTTGATAATAGAAAGGAAATACTATTATACTGTATCAACGATGTGAATATATTACGGTTAGGTTTTAGACGATTAATGTAAGAATTCCTTGAAACAACTGGGGTTAATCCTTTAGTAGAATCGATGACAATTGCATCAGCTTGTATGCTTACTTTCAGGAAAAAATTTCTGAAAAGTAATGTCTTGGGTATTATGCCTAAACATGGTTATTATAAAAAGCAAAACCAATCACTTATCGCAATTAAATGGTTTTCTTGGGAAAGTTCAAAAATCACAGATCTCACTGTTTCTTCTAATAATGTAGGTGAGTTAAAGTTGGAGAAGGGGGGTTTACAAGTTGATGGTTTCAACCCGGCAACAAATACTGTATATGAATTCTTTGGCTGTTTCTACCACGGCTGTAGAAAGTGTTTTAAAGTTCAAGAGGTGCATATTAAAAAACCTTACAATCAAAATGAAACCTTAAGCCAGAGGTATGAGAGTACACTTCGAAGAATGGAGACAATTAAGAAATTCGGCTATAAACTTGTGTATATATGGGAATGTGAAATTAACCAACTACTAAAAGAGCAACCCGATATAAAACAAGAGGTCGATAGGTATGTGGCGTACTGCTCCATGCCACTTAATCCACGTGCAGCCATTTTTGGGGGTAGAACCGAGGTATTCAAACTTTATCACAAAATCAAACCTAATGAGATTATAAGATATTTAGATTTTACTAGTCTATACCCGTATATTAATAAATACACTCCCTACCCTATTGGACATCCTGAAATTTTCCGTAATGATAATATCCCTGACATCTCTCAAATACTTTCAATGCATGGCTTCATAAAGTGTATGATTATTCCTCCAACAGACTTATTTTTGCCAGTACTACCGGTCAAAAATGATAAAAAATTGTTTTTTCCATTATGTAAGGCTTGTGTCTAATCAAATAATGTTTTTGGCTGCGATCATTCAGAAGCTGAAAGGGCACTACTTGGAACTTGGATAATTTCTGAAGTTTCATTGGCCGTTGAAAAGGGATACAAAGTACTTAAAGTATTTGAAGTTTGAAGTATAATCATGTGAGGTATGAGTCAAATGCAAAAACTGGCGGGTTATTTACAGAATATGTTAACACATTCTTAAAAATAAAACAAGAGGCCAGTGGTTGGGGGGTACTGCATTCCTCTGAAGAGGAAAAAACTAATTTTCTGCAGTCTTTCAATATGCAAGAAGGCATTATTTTGGACATGGCATAAATGCAAAAGAACTCTGGTTGACGTAATGTAGTTGAAGTTTGTTTAAACTCATTATGGGGTAAATTTGCTCAAAGGGAAGATCGGACTTATACCAAAATTTGCAACAACTTCAAAAATTTTTCCGAATTTATTCAATCTCCCGGTATAGAAATCTGCTCTTTATTGCCAGTTAGCGTTAACGCAATGTGGATCACGTGGAAATATATGGAAGAGAACCTTAACACTTTACAACATAGTAATTTACCCATCAGAGCTTACACAACAGCCTTTGCAAGACTTAAACTTTATAATGTATTAGAAAAAGTTGGGGAATCAATTGTCTATTGTGATACTGATGGCTTCATATTTGTAGACAATAAAGAAAATCCTATCCCGTTTACTATCTTCAATATGCTTGGGGAGTTAACAGATGAGATTAAACCCTTCGGTGAGAAAGATTTTGTTTCGAAATTCGTAAGTCCAGGTTCAAAAACATACGGACTTAAAGTTGAGACATTTAAGGACCCTGAAAATGTTGTTAAAGTAAAGAGAATATCACTTAATTCTGAAAATAGCAAGCGTGTTCACTTTGAAAGTTTAAAGTCTATGGTAATTAGTAATGAAAACGACAATACATATATTGAAAGAAAAAATGATTAAACGTAAACAACCAGGAATTGTAATTTCGACAGTTGAAATTAAATATATACAGATCACATTTGATGAGCGTATATTCAAAAAAACTCTAGCGCACCTGAACCGCTAGAAACACTAATGTTCGAAGAACAGTAGAAGAATCGTGAGTGCATATTCCACCACATGAGCTGCTTATTACGGCCAAATTGTTTCAAATGCCACGTTTTACTTTTGTCTCAAGAATGCATTATAACTCATATGGTAGAAGGTTTCAGATATTACAACTGGCATGAATTTCAACGTTTATGAGAGCATTGTTAATTATATTCGTTATCAGTTGCTTATATCACAAAATTTCGAAAGCAGCATCTCATATAACATCAATGAAGAAAATGCTCAGTGCCTGCAGCACTGTAACTGAAGTTGGTGTTTGGGGCTGCGATCCGAAAAATTTGCAGAACTTTGCGAATTGCAACATTGATTATTTATTTTAATTGTAAATGTTTCCGGTATGAATACTAACGGTAAGCGTTTATTGATACAAAAGTAGCACAACGGACTCGTGCTGGCAACCTTCTGCCAGTATCAAAGGCAAGAATATATCACATCTGCTTCACGTTGTTATATAACATTTGAAGTTATAGGAGTATAAAGAAATTTAGGGTTACCTGCAGCGAGTTTTTTTCAAATAATTGAAAGCTTAATATTTGCTGTTTATTGTCACTACAATATCATAACCAATTGAAAATTCTACGATAAAACCGCTTAATAAAGATATTGCAAACAAACACAAAACCAACAATAGCTGGCAACCCTATCATGGCTTTTCAACCGAATTTGGCTTTAATAATGTTTATAATAGGTTTCATTAATTGTATGAAATTCGTATTGATTTCTTGACTGCACTGGAAGTTATAGGACAAAAAGTTTTATTTTCCTGAGCGAATTTTCGAAACCAAAGACACAAAAATTACCATAGCTGGCAGCACCAATCGAATTTTTCAACCAAATTTATATCAAACAGAGTCTAGAGTAGGGTGCAGCTACTGTGCCAATTTCATGAAAATTTGGTAACTTATTCACATTTCATAGGGCAAAAAGCATTTTTTTTTCTTTGTAATTTTTCAAGATGGCACCACTGGAACAGAGTTGCCTACAATTCAAAATCGCTTCTATCAGACCTGGCCCTACTTAAGTCCAATGCATTCTGTAAATTTCAATTCTACCTGATTATTGATTCGTGAGTTCCCGTGAACAGAAGTTTTTGAAGCTAAAAATATAGGTTAACTGAGAAAGGATTACCGTTCTTGTCCGACATGAAATTTCCAAAGTTTTACTTTGACTGTGTAGATTGAGCATAAGATTTGTATATAGATTGGTTTTATTGTAGAAACGGACATTTATTAGGATATTCGATGGTTTGAATGTTTTCACTTCCAAATTTTATTTTTTTCAAATTTAAGACACCAAAATTATCATAGCTGGCAGCTCCAACCGAAGTTTTCAACCAAATTTCTATCAAACGTGGTTTGAAGTAAGGTGCAGCTACGGTGCGAATTTCGTCAAAATTGAACGATTCGATCAGAACTTATAGGGCTAAAAGCAGTTATCTTTTTTAGTGATTTTTCAAGATGGCACCACTGGCACAGAATCACCCGCATTTCAAAATCACTTCTATCAGACCTGGTCCTATTTAAGACCAATACATTCTGCAAATTTCAATAAATTCTGTTCATCATATCGTGAGTTTCCGTGAACAGAAGTTTTTGATGCTAAAAATATAGGTAACTTGGGCAAGGGTTACCAGGCGTGCCCGTTATACCATATAAAATTTTTTTTTGTTTATGTAAACAAAGCACGAAATTTACATATGAGTGGATATTTTTAAAAGAAACGACATTTTTTAAAGAGAGACGATGATTTGGAGGTTTTCACTTTCAGTGCCTGCCCTAGCTACAGGGCTACCAGCACGCACATTAAAACGTACATTTATCTACAACTAAATAAAACAAACATGTTCTGAAAATTTCGTAATGATTGAATAGCTTTGTCAAAAGTTATCGCAATTTAAAAATTTTCAAATTTTTCCGTTCTCTTTTTAGGCACCCAGCGCACACATGGGGTTAAAAAATTCCAAAAAGTTATCCGATTCACATGTAAAACTTGTTCGAAATTTATGTCGTCAACTTTATTTTTGCAAAAATTATTTGTGTACGGAATAATAGGTATATTAAAAAAATCACTAAAATGGCCGCCGGCGCCAAAGGGTTAAAGATTATTAACTTTTTCATAGACCTGGCACTATTCTGCATATACACCAATGTGTCCTGAAAATTTCAGCTCAATCGGATGGCGCGTTCCTGAGATTTTTTCACTGAAATTTTTGATGATATATATATATATATATATATATATATATATATATATATATATATATATATATATATATATATATATATATATATATATATATATATATAGAAATATGAATTTTTGGCCAAAGTGATTTTAATACTAATGTTCTTCTTCGAACATTAGTAAAAATTAAATTAAATAGTAAAAGTCCTATGAAATGTAAGTAAATGTGAAGTATGTACAATTAATATCAAATACAAATCATTCTGTAATATAAAACGCTTTGTTATAAATTAATTGTCTAAAAATTTCAAAGGTATTCTTATTTCGTAAAACTCGCTCCCTTAGCTAACATGTCTGAGTTTGTTTTCGACATCCAGTTTGTTTGTGGTAACAATGGACAATATTTTGTGCAGTCACTTGCCATGGTTTCATTTGACTCAATACAACCAGTATCTTACCACTTTGCACCTCCTTATCCGTACCAGGAATTATCAGTACGAGCACGAAAACAAAACGAACTTGATGTGGAGAAAATAAACGGATTACGTTGGTGTGATGGTGTTGTTAGTTACAGCCGGATATTCCGGAAAGGTTCAATGACTGTATCATATACCTGAAAGGCATTGTGAAGGAGAAGTTTATAAGAAAATATATAACGGGAGCCAACATTACACAGATGCAAACACCCAAGTTGAGTGAACTAAGAAATTTCAAAGCGTTCTGCAATATTCACGACACACATGCAATTACCAGGTGTGCAGTACAAAACTGCATAAATCTTTATATGTATTTTCTAATGAATACTTAACATTATTAAAATAAAAACATGTTTTTTTTTTTCTTATTACGCCAATTTATTTCATTAGGTTAAAAATAAGGTTACAGCTACACAGTATTGGAATTTCATAAAAAAGCCTAGAATAATTAATATGCATATAAGACGTACGAGATGGTATAAAAAAATCCTCGTTTTTCATCTTCAATAGATTCTTCTCCCTGCATTTATTACATTACTGCTCGTAATATTCCTTCACATATTCCGAGGCCAGGTTGTTGTGGTGCATGACAATGTTGAAAAATTCCATCATATCGAACAGCTTGAATAGCTTCAGATGTTTCAGTGTAAAGGTAGGTATCCATATGTTGCATTTCTTCCGTATCGTATCCCTGTTGCGTATCATTCACTAAACGGATACGGTGCCCACACTACTCAATATTCCATGTATCATCAATACGATCCGTTGCGAAAAACTCGACACGCAGCTGCAACGCTTTTATTCACTAATCTATAGTGTACAACGCAACGTGTCCACACATGACCCCTCTTTGTAGCCCATCATTCTTTTGATGCGACGGCAAGAAACCGCCAAGTGACCGATCGAGTTCGTTGCGTTTCTTTGTATCAAATTTTGATACGCAACGAAGATACGTGTGTCGTATCCACTGATACGCAACGGTGATACGATACGCGAAAATGATACATATGGATACATGTTGCCACCGCCTACAGGTATCTGATACCGTTTTAAAAGAACCATTTGATTTTTCGGATGTTCATTGCCTCCTGAACTCTTCAAATCGTTGAGGTTATTGTAGAGTGAAATCCATTGATTGTAGTCAATTGCCAGTGGAAACCGACCATGGTAGTGGAAAATTGCCTTCACCTGAAATGTCTGCGGGTCAAATCCGAGTGTGACCCTACGGTTATGACATCCATCCAGGTAGTAAGTTTAGTTCAATAAGGCGTCTTCATTGCACGGAACTTCTTCTCCTTGCAGTTTGAAATGATGTTCTCAAAGTTGCTAGAAGGTTCGACTTGGGGTGATTTCACAACTTTCTTCTTCTTCTGAACAAAACGGCCGACTCGTTTAGGGGTTTGTGTTTGCTTATAAGCGGATTTTTCAGCACATGATGACATCCTTTTAAATTGTAAAAGACAAATCAATAACCTTTATGAGTAAATTATTTCCATGGATATAAGTCGGAGATGTTAAAATTTGTCACAGTCAGCGTAAATAACAATTAATGATTTCCATCTGCAAGTGGTCACACCAGTCTAGTATGCACTGTGTGCTGGTGTCTGGTGAGAATCAGTAAATGATTTCGAAACCACTTTGTCAAATAAAAATTTTCAAGATCAATAAAAATTTTTCAATTTCAATCATCCCGCAAAAACAATTCCAATTTGATTCTGCTTTCGGAGGCTTATTCCGCAAAACGATCGAGTTTCCCGTATCAATTATTCTCTGCTTTGATAATCTTTGGAGACGATATACGTTGTCTATGCGATTATAGACAAGAAGGGAACCGTGATCACAAATCAATAACCTTTATGAGTAAATTATTTCCATGGATATAAGTCGGAGATGTTAAAATTTGTCACAACCAGCGTAAATAACAATTAATGATTTCCATCTGCAAGTGGTCACACCAGTCAAGTATGCTCTGTGTGCTGGTGTCTGATGAGAATCAGTGCATGCTTTTGAAACCACTTTGTCAAATAAAAATTTTCAAGATAAATAAAAATTTTTCAATTTCAATCATCCCGCAAAAACAATTCCAACACAACCATGGTTTCGACAGTTTGATCACGCTGCTTTTATATCTCCGACCTCCTATCTGCAGGTCTGATTGAAACACCACCATTTTGCAGAGAGGTCTTTAAATAAATTTTCCGGAATAAATCAACTATTTCACCATTATTGAAATTATAATCTGTAGAAGAGAACCGGTTCAGAAATGTTTTGAAGCTCCTGCCACTGCAGCGAAAATAAAGAAAAACACAGCAATACTGTCCACAAGTAGTTGAGAACGTACTGTGTAGTCTCTGCTTATTATTTATAAAAACACTACCACTGAGCCGAAGAAATCTTTTGACGTACTTGTTAGTAGGATATTTACCGAAAGAGTCAAAGTACTCGATAGAGCCTTTTCTCGGAATGTAAAAGGCAGCCCAGTGCGTTCCTTTTTTATGAGCTGGATCGGTATTCGCAATAATACAAGCAGGTTTCTTTATTTGACGGGGTAGGTGATCGCACGGAAAAACCCCTTTCAAAAATCTTTTAGTAACATGATCAAGGCTAATGATCCTAGTATGAGGCGTAACGTAACTCTGAAGGAATTCCTTTGTTGGCTTCCCAGGTACGAAAATAGTTGAAAACTTTGCGAGGATTTTTATAAGATCCTCATCCAGACGCTTAAGTTCAAGGTTTCCAGACACTCCAGTATGCTCTGTAGTGCTAACTGCTGATGTAGGATATTTGTAAACGATCTCCTTTTTATACACTTAATCTGGTGAAATAAAGCATGCAAACGCAATTTTTTTTAAAGAACGTAAAGTGCCCTTCTATAAAAAATTCGATATTTACTAGACAATGAATCATGGTACTGTAGTTATCTCCAGTCAATGCTCAGATAATTAATAAATACAGAAGTGTTGAACGTCTTTACATACTTTTTTATAGACTTGAGCAAACATTTCGATATTTATCGATTTCAATATTCGTATCGTACCCTGCGTATACAATGCATGTCACACTATTCTCTAATGCCTCTTTGAATCTTCCCTCGATTCTCACAACACCTTGATTCAAGAAACTGCCACAAGTTGATTCGTATGAATTATCTGCTGTCAAGTCAAATGCTAGCAAAAAGCAACCATTGTCAAAAAAATGTTTGGATATCTGATGGCGTTTATCGAAATAATTGATGCCAGTACCCTTGAAAAGACTCAAGTACCCCCGGGTGCTCAGCGGTTTTTTTTTTTGAATAATCGAATTCTATAGGTTGATTTGGTACTTGTACGCCATTAACTGACAAATTAAATCTCGTGATGTTATTGTGTTTGAAGTTATATGGATTTTTAATACGTTTTCCGGTATAGGCGTCGTTGTCTACCATACCGAAAATGAGCAAGTTCGGTAATTGACCAACCACTATATTGTCCAGCGATAGTGTGAATGTATTTGTTGGTAACGTGTATGTTTTCACTTCGACGCGTTTGTACGGGTATACTGCATTTGAACGTTGCAGTATTGTTCCATGTGCCAAGAGAATATTGGGATACATGATTCATGTACATTGTTGCTTCCAGTATATTAATTCGAGGTGAAAATTTATCATCGTTCGAGGACAGGTAGAATTCAGGTTTCTCTAATAATAATATGACGCGCAAATCCACACCATTAATCCATCATTTTTTTGGTTAAATATATCGCTATGAATCTTCCCCATTAATTAGACAACATTATTTTTCTCTAATAACGCTGATCTACTAAGATAACCTTTATTCTCAGACTTTCGACCAGCGCCCTCAATCACTTCCATTTTATTCTGGTTAAGATACCACCAAACCGATTCGAGATAAGTTGTTGCTGCATCTTTCCCGTAATTCAATAGATTTTCAATGCATGCCCTATACTGGTAGTTGTTGTCTGTTTGAGCTATATTCTTCCCATTTAACTGAACTGTACATTGCCTAAAAAGCAAATGCATCAAATTATTTGCGACGCCGATTGGATCAGCTTCAACTTCTCTACCATCAGCACCCTTAATTACTTCAGTCCCTGTGAATAACTCCTCTTTACCATCCTTTATTTTAACTTACTGCACTTTGAGACGTAGATATATGCTGGATAAGTCACGATACGTATCACCATGGTCGAGAGAGATGAATTCCTGTACAGATGAGCTATCCAATGAAGCTATCGGCTTGTATGCAACTTCTTCGGTTTTTAAAATGTTGCTTTGGATCGGCAATGTGGAAAAAATGTCCAATTCGGATTTCATGCATTCTTTGTAGGATGACATGTTATTTACTTATCAAATATGTCCAAGACCCGCTTCATGATAGCTTTTTGTTTACATTTCACCCTTTCATTCTTTTTACGTGACACTCTTTTTACCGTTTTTTCAATTTACTAGCTTTACGTCGCTTATGAGAAGACTTGAATTGAATTGTTGTGAACGGGTTAACTCTTTTTGTAGCCATTTGATTACCTGCTCCATCCATCTTATCAAAAAGTTTGTTTGTACTTTTCTGAGCTAACTCTTGTGCGGCAGTTTGTCCGTGTTTTCTTACGAGATCTTTTAGAGGTTTATTTTGAACCTCCTGTATAACAGCCTTACCGGTCTTGACCACTTGTCGTTTTATAGCTTTTACCCCTGACGCAGCCTAAGGTTTTAGATAACGTAATAGGCCACTGAAAAAACTTCCCATACCTTAACCGCGGTGAAAGATAATTGGGGCTTGATAGAGGTCTTCAATATCTGATAAATTTTCACAGCTCTGGACCAAATAATAGCATGTTTAGTGCGAGTTCATGTCGTTAACATCGGTATTGAATAATTACACTTATATTAAGATTCTTTTATCGAGACATCAATCAGATCTGGATTGCGTTTATCAACAGGTGTTTTTTTAAATGCATCAATGAATAGGCCAACAATATTTTCAGTTTTAGACACTTCAATCGGTACTGGTGTTGTACCCGTTGTTCCATCACTCCTTTTGTATGGAATGTTTAGTATTGTATCTGATTCAGTTTTTGCCCATTAATCAGGTAATATATCGGTACAGGATTTTTTAAGCCGCAGCACTAATGGATTGACGAATTGATTGACCGATTCGGTAAAATAATTGTTTTCGCACCTGGTACGCTGTTCTACCGGAAATTTCAGCTCTCTTTGTTAAATCTTGGTCTGAAAACTCTATTCCAATCAGCAAGAGTGACACAAAATCCGTAATGTTAATCGGTGAAGGTACTGGCGGTTCCATATTTATTTTCACATCATAGTCTTTTAGATGAAACGTATGGGAGGTAGGCTTGATCCCCGCTTTTAATTCCCGCTCTCGTCTTAAGCTATGTGCAGGATATATGTATTCGCCAATCATTCGTAATAGCTTTACATGATTTTTTTTCGACCTCGGAATCTGTCCAATTATATAATCAATAAAGTCCTGAAGCGAGTAAACTTTTTGTTTGATTTTAAATAAACTTTTTCGGCGATTTTCTCGCCTTGGTAAACATGTAAACAGAGATCTCCAATCTTCTTAGAATCGCAGATGTCGGGAATACTTCCTTCATCTTGATCTTTTTCGATATGTTTGAAAGTCAATGCCTTAATTGATGTCAAATAGTCAGGTTTAATAACCAAGAATAAACGACGATAGGAATGTTGAAAAATTGATATCGTTTTTTTCATACCAAAGTCTCCGTAAAGTAGCATCACTCCATCTCAAGAGAACAAAAT
Organism: Nemotelus pantherinus; assembly: GCA_963978885.1. Lineage (NCBI taxonomy): Eukaryota > Metazoa > Arthropoda > Insecta > Diptera > Stratiomyidae > Nemotelus > Nemotelus pantherinus. The sequence continues at coordinate 109,319,868 of OZ022264.1, read as the reverse complement.
TTTTTTTTAAAGACATGATTTTTACAACTATTTCTGTTACTTCAGGTTTGCTGGATTCTGTTGCAGTTGATCGTCGACTTCTTTTCATCATACTAGTTGTTTTTCTTCGGTACTGCTTATAGAGCGTTTAAAAACACTGTTGGTTGACACGGGTAACACTTTGGTAACATTATCTCCGTTATTCCAACACGCCAACCACTTTCAAGCTTGCAGGACGTTGGCAGTTAATTTTCGAAAGATTAAAGAGTGTTTTCAAGGTAAATGCTCAGAGAACTATTGCTTAAAAGGCATACGTGGAATTCATCATCTGTTGCTGTTACAGGTATTTCAAATTTTTTCCCAAGCCATGTCTGAGACACTCAAACTACGCAGTTTTTACTTATTTTCGAAGAAAATTTGTATTAAACTCGTTTCGCCGAAAATTCATATTTCTTGATATATATATATATATATATATATATATATATATATATATATATATATATATATATATATATATATATATATGTAAATATATATATATATATGTATATATATATATATATATATATATATATATATATATATATATATATATATATATATATATATATATATATATATATATATATACATATCAGCAAAATGATTTTCCGAGATAATCTCTGGAGTGGCCGATCTGATTGAGCTGAAATTTTCGCAGGAAATTTTCGTAGATGTGTATAGTAGGTAGGTCCACAAATTGTCTAAATTGGCGGCGGCGAGTGTTTTAGTGAATTTCCAGGTACTCCTATATTTCCAAGCAGTGTAAATTTCTGGTAAAATAAATGTTTGGGAATGAAAACTTATTATGTTTGAAGCGTGTTTATTATAAAATTATGGAAATTTTGAGCCGTGTGTGGGTGCAGCATGCCTATAAGTAGGCGAAGATTTTTTTTCAAATTTTGATTTGTCAATACTTCTAAGAAAAACAATGGATTATCGTGAAATTTGCAGAGCGTATTGATGTTGAATAGAAATTAGCACACGTGGATTTTTAAGATGGTGCGGATAACCCTGTAGCTACGGCAGGCTCCTGAAAAAAAATCAAATCATTGACCTTCCTGAAAAATCTTTGATTTTTGACAAAAAAATCAAACCATTGATAAATTTTAACCTTTCTCCATCGTGCCAAATTAAAATTTTCAGAATTCCGATTTGCACAAGAACGGCAACCCATCACAAAATTACCTCTATTTTCAGCACTCAAAAGTTCTGTTCACGAGAACTGACGACCGGATTATCCGATCATAATGAAATTCGCAGGACATGTTGGTATTAATTAGAACCAGGTCTGCTAGAACTGATTTTGAAATGCGGGCAACCCTGCGCCAGTGGTACAATCTTGAAAAATCACTGAGAAATTGGCATATAACTTCCGATTCAGCCACCAGATTTTGACAAGATTCATACAGTACTTGGACCTTACTTTAAGTAACATTTCATAAAAATTTGGCTAAAAAATTAGAATAGAGTTCCCAGCTATGGTGATTTTTGTCTAATAAATCTTGCAAATGTGCTCAGCAAAATAAAGCTTTTTTCCCTATAACTTCCGGTCCAGTGTAGAAATCAGAACGAAGTTCACGCAGTAAATGGACCATAATGTGAGCCAAATGTCGTAGAAATTTTGTACAAAAATCATGGAAGGGTTGCCAGCTATGATTATTTTTGTAGTTTTGTTTAATATCTTTACTGAGCGATTATGACATTAGATTTGCAAATGGAAATGATCCTGCAATGAAAATTAACAACAAATATTAACGCTTTAAAAATTTGAAAAGTTTTGAGGGTGGTAACCCTAAAATTATTTTCACCCGTAGAACTTCCAGCGCAGTGATTCAATCGAAACGAAATTTACTGGTTGGGTTTAACTTAACGTGATTTGGTATATATTTTGCTTTGCTTCTTACACAGGCTAACCAGCATTTACCATATCCGTAAATATTGCACCAACAGATGCTTCAAATTACGCTCTCATATGCAAAGCATTTGCAATAAAAATAAGGAATCAAATTTTAATTTTTCCGAGTTTTGAACATGTTTCGGATGGCAGCCTAAAACAACGTTTAACCGCTGAAACTTTCGATGAAATCCTCCGATGAGAACGAAATTCAAAGGATAAGGATAAGTTGATTTGAGAATGAGCTTGTTATGGTTAACTTATTGCTGCTTCGTTCAAAAAGTGTTGCCAGCGCTAAACATTTTCATAATTTGTACTAAAGTTGAGTTTTGTTGGTTGGATAAGGAATGGTTGATATTCCAAAACAACAAAACAGTGTATTACGTTTTTCCACACTTTTTTGTCACTCAAAGACAATTTCTTCGAAAATTAGTTTTCTAGCGGTTCTGATGCGCTAGTTTTTCGTTAAGTCTCTCACTCTGTCGAACAGGAATTTTTCTGACGGGATGATCAGACGTAATTTTATTAGGATCCAGCCAAGAGGGTCTTAATATAGAGTGACTAGTCAGTTCCTGCATTTCCACGTCTGCGATACTCTCAGAATCTTCTTCGCCTCTTTTCTCCATTTTAAAGACATTGGAACTCTCATCATCAAGATTGTCTATCTCACCTATAACGTCTTCTACTTTATCAGGGCTCACATCAGCAGGTACTGTGTATTGTGTTATTCCGTCATCACCAGTTATTATCCTATAATCTTTGTCAGTTGAAGTTTTTCTAAATTTCGATGGTTGCTTCAGACTTTTCGCTATTTTACTTGCCGATAGACAAGTAAAATAGCGAATGATGATTGATTTCACTAATGATTCAAATAATTTTTCCACTCGTACAGGTGTAGTTTGCGTAGGTTTCTCATCTCTAAAAACATTTTTATTTTGTGTCGTGTTGTCTCGCAAGTTTTCTGTTGCTTGCGTACATGGAGGCAATTGAGTTTTTTTTTTTCTAGAAATCCTTTACTTCTGCAAAGTGTGTTTAAACTTTTTATAAGTTCGTTTCGATAATTATACCATTTGTCTTTATTGCTGAATTTTTCACTTTTCAATATCTTGTGGCGGCAATGTATCGTTACATTGTCCACAAAAAAACGACCGCACCAGCATAAGTGCGAGCATGGCATTCCTCCCGTCGCGATAGCTTTGCACGTAATCTGATACGCATAGCTATCGTCTCGGTCGGAATCTCATGATCCATCACATGTTTATAATGTGCGACTCGAGCTCATATCTACGATTCGAGCTCTGTACATGTACACAAGTGCCGACGAGGCATATGTGTTTACGTTTCTGGCTCGAGCTCTGTACAGACGCACAAGTGCTGACGAGGCATTTGTGTACGTCTGGGTAGAGAATCGAGCTCCGTCCGGACACACAATTGCTGACGAGGCATTTATGTGTCTGGATGAAGAGGAACTTACGCCTGCGTGGTCATCAGTGCTGCGCTTCATAAGTGGCTCGCAGGCGGCGATCATTCTCATTCATTCTCTCACCACGGCCTCGATATTGCAATTGTACATTTGTATATTAATCCTTTAAGAAGTAGTTTTTGTTGCTTATATCTACAAAGGCGTTTTACATTGCCACGACTAGGACCATAATCTTATTCATTGCCTTATTGAACAAGCTCTGGTTATTAGAACTTTCAATAGTGTCTTTCAAATTTGCATATACTTCCAGATGAAGCATTTTATTCAGATTACTGTTCCCATACATATTTCTCAATTAACGAGCCAATCACCCCTGAAAGTACACTTCCCAGCAGTATGGGTAAAAATCCACCATGTTGAATTAATACTTTACGTTGTCGCGGAACTGATCGTTAAGCATTGACTAGCCTACGCATACACTTGTTATATTTGCAGAGACGGTAATATTACTTTCCACGAGGTCTAGAGTTTCCATTCAACGTATTTAAGGTGATTTCGCAAAGTGTTTCAATAACCTCTGTGTCGGCATTCTTAAGTATAACGTTTCTCAAACTCGGTCGAGCATGTCTAAGCACATATAACATATGCTTGTTGTCGTTTAATAGCTTCATTCGTGACACCATTGTCTTGCTTTAAGCTACCTTTTGAGCAATAACACGTAAAAAGTTTTTGTTGAATAAATCAGTACGGAAACGAAGCATATCATTTGTATTCTGAATCAGGTCTATTCATAAATAGCTGTGTGGCGCCTGAGTGATTTCTTTATATATTCTTACAAGCTTCTTGCTATTTTCAGGACAAATCTGTTTTTCAAGATGATGAAATTGACTTTAATCACGTGGATTCTTGAAGCATACCAGATATTTACAGTTCAATGATATGTCACGGCAAAATTTGCCCTTATGAAATACATTTTGTGTTACTAATATAACCGAAAAATTGCTATGATGTGATCCTTTGGTAAAAAGTTCGCAAACTTGTCTTGAAAACGCGTTTAACATCATATCGTCCAAAACTAGAAGTGTTGGCTCATTCGCATTATTCACAAACTCTTCTGGAATCGTGCTTAAATATTCAATATTCTTGAAACCAGCTTTTGCTAGAACAGCTTGACTTTTAGCATTACACCAAATAACCTTCTTCACCCGCGGCTGTGTCATAGAGTCGTTTCTTAGAAGTGTTTCAATAAAACTCGTCTTTCCGCACCCAAATGGTCCGGCAACCATCATTGTAAATAGATGAACAAATAGCACCATTTTTTCATTAATTACCAATGTTCGAAGAACAATAGTATTAAACTCGTTTCGCCGAAAATTCATATTTCTTTATATATATATATATATATATATATATATATATATATATATATATATATATATATATATATATATATATATATATATATATATATATATATATATATATATATATATATATATATATATATATATCAGCAAAATGATTAAGGGTGATAATCTCTGGAGTGGCCGATCCGATTAAGCTGAAATTTTCGGAGAACGTAGGTGTATATAGTAGGTAGGTCCACGACTTTCTCAAATTCAGATATCCTAAACGTTTTGGCGGCGGCGAGCGTTTTAGTGCATTTTGAGGAACTCCTATATTTCCAAGCAGTGTAAATTTTTGTTAAAGAAAAGTGTTGGGAATGAAAACTAATTATGTTCTAAGCTTGCTTATGATAAAGAATTGGAAATTTTGAGCCGTGTGTGGGTGCAGGGTGCCTAAAAGTAGGCAAGGTTTTTTTTTCAAATTTTGATTTGTCATTACTTGTAAGAAAAACAATGGATCATCGTGAAAATTACAGAGCGTATTTATGTTGACTAAAATTAAGCATTCTTTATCATAAGCAAGCTAAGAACATAATTAGTTTTCATTCCCAACACTTTTCTTTAACAAAACTTTACACTGCTTGGAAATATAGGAGTTCCTCAAAATGCACTAAAACGCTCGCCGCCGCCAAAACGTTTAGGATATCTGAATTTGAGAAAGTCGTGGACCTACCTACTATATACACCTACGTTCTCCGAAAATTTCAGCTTAATCGGATCGGCCACTCCAGAGATTATCACCCTTAATCATTTTGCTGATATATATATATATATATATATATATATATATATATATATATATATATATATATATATATATATATATATATATATATATATATATATATATATATATATATATATATATATATATATATATATATATATATATATATATATATATATATATATATATATATATATATATATATATATATATATATATATATATATATCAGCAAAATGATTAAGGGTGATAATCTCTGGAGTGGCCGAAATGAAATTTTCGGAGAACGTAGGTGTATATAGTAGGTAGGTCCACGACTTTCTCAAATTCAGATATCCTAAACGTTTTGGCGGCGGCGAGCGTTTTAGTGCATTTTGAGGAACTCCTATATTTCCAAGCAGTGTAAATTTTTGTTAAAGAAAAGTGTTGGGAATGAAAACTAATTATGTTCTTAGCTTGCTTATGATAAAGAATTGGAAATTTTGAGCCGTGTGTGGGTGCAGGGTGCCTAAAAGTAGGCAAGGTTTTTTTTTCAAATTTTGATTTGTCATTACTTGTAAGAAAAACAATGGATCATCGTGAAAATTACAGAGCGTATTTATGTTGACTGAAATTTAGCACGTAGAGATTTTCAGCATAAAGCGGGTAACCCTGTAGCTGTGGCAGATTGCTGAAAAAAAATCCTTCAAATCATTGACCTTCCTGAAAAATTTTTGATTTTGGACAAAAATTTCAAATCTTTGATAAATCTTATCCTTTGTCCTTCATCTCAAGATAAAATTTTCAAAATTCCGTTTCGCACAAGAACGGCAACCCATCACCAAATTACCTCTATTTTCAGCACTCGAAAGTTCTGTTCACGAGAACTGACGACCGGATGATCCGATCATAATGAAATTTACAGGATATGTTGCTATTGGCTAGGACCAGGTCTGATAGAAGTGATTTTGAAGTGCGGGCAACCCTGTGGCAGTGGTGCCATCTTGAAAAATAGCTGAGAAATAAAACTGGTTTTAGGCCTATAACTTCCGATTCAGCCATCAGATTTGGACAAGATTCATACAGTACTTGGATCTTACTCTATGTAACATTTGATGAAAATTTGGCTGAAAAATTAGAATAGACTTGCCAGCTATGGTGATTTTTGTCTCCTAAATCTTGCAACTTTGCTCAGCAAAATAAAGCTTTTTTCCCTATAACTTCCGGTCCAGTGCAGAAATCAAAACGAAGATCACGCAGTAAATGGACCTTAATGTGAGCCAAATGTCGTAGAAATTTCGTACCAAAATCATGAAAGGGCTGCCAGCTATGACAATTTTTGTAATTTTGTGAAATTTCTTTACTGAGCGATTATGTTATTAGATTTGCAAATGGAAATGATCCTGCAATGAAAATTAACAACAAATATTAACGCTTTAAAAATTTGAAAAGTTTTGAGGGTGGTAACCCTAAAATTCTTTTCACCCGTAGAACTTCCAGCGCAGTGATTCAATCGAAACGAAATTTACTGGTTGGGTTTAACTTAACGTGAAGCAGATTTGATATGTATTTTGCTCTGCTGCTGACACAGGGTAACCAGCATTAGCCATTTTCGTAAATATTGCACCAACAGATGCTTGAAATTACATACTCATATGCAAAGCATTTGCGATAAATATAAGAACCCATTTTTAAATTTTCCGAGTTTTGAACATTTTTCGGATGGCAGCCTCAAACAACGTTTAACCGCTGAAACTTTCGATGAAATCCTGCGATGAGAACGAAATTCAAAGGATAAGTTGATTTGAGTATGAGCTTGTTATGGTAAACTTATGACTGCTTTGTTCGGAAAGTGTTGCCAGCACTGAACATTTACATCATATGTGTTATAGTTGAGTTTTGTTGGTTTGGATAAGGAATGGTTGATATAATTCTACAAAACAGTGTATTACGTCTTTCCACACTTTTTTGTCACTCAAAGACAATTTCTTCGAAAATTAGTTTTCTAGCGGTTCAGGTGCGCTAGAGTTTTTACTAATGTTCGAAGAAGAACATTAGTATTAAAATCACTTTGGCCAAAAATTCATATTTCTATATATATATATATATATATATATATATATATATATATATATATATATATATATATATATATATATATATATATATATATCATTAAAAAATTTCAGTGAAAAAATCTCAGGAACGCGCCATCCGATTGAGCTGAAATTTTCAGGACACATTGGTGTATATGCAGAATAGTGCCAGGTCTCAGAAAAAGTTTATAATCTTTAACCCTTTGGTGCCGGCGGCCATTTTAGTGATTTTTTTAATATACCTATTATTCCATACACAAATAATTTTTGCAAAAATAAAGTTGACGACATAAATTTCGAACAAGTTTTACATGTGAATCGGATAAATTTTTGGAATTTTTTAACCCCATGTGTGCGCTGGGTGCCTAAAAAGAGAACGGAAAAATTTGAAAATTTTTAAATTGCGATAACTTTTGACAAAGCTATTCAATCATTACGAAATTTTCAGAACATGTTTGTTTTATTTAGTTGTAGATAAATGTACGTTTTAATGTGCGTGCTGGTAGCCCTGTAGCTAGGGCAGGCACTGAAAGTGAAAACCTCCAAATCATCGTCTCTCTTTAAAAAATGTCGTTTCTTTTAAAAATATCCACTCATATGTAAATTTCGTGCTTTGTTTACATAAACAAAAAAAAATTTTATATGGTATAACGGGCACGCCTGGTAACCCTTGCCCAAGCTACCTATATTTTTAGCATCAAAAACTTCTGTTCACGGAAACTCACGATATGATAAACAGAATTTATTGAAATTTGCAGAATGTATTGGTCTTAAATAGGACCAGGTCTGATAGAAGTGATTTTGAAATGCGGGTGATTCTGTGCCAGTGGTGCCATCTTGAAAAATCACTAAAAAAGATAACTGCTTTTAGCCCTATAAGTTCTGATCGAATCGTTCAATTTTGACGAAATTCGCACCGTAGCTGCACCTTACTTCAAACCACGTTTGATAGAAATTTGGTTGAAAACTTCGGTTGGAGCTGCCAGCTATGATAATTTTGGTGTCTTAAATTTGAAAAAAATAAAATTTGGAAGTGAAAACATTCAAACCATCGAATATCCTAATAAATGTCCGTTTCTACAATAAAACCAATCTATATACAAATCTTATGCTCAATCTACACAGTCAAAGTAAAACTTTGGAAATTTCATGTCGGACAAGAACGGTAACCCTTTCTCAGTTAACCTATATTTTTAGCTTCAAAAACTTCTGTTCACGGGAACTCACGAATCAATAATCAGGTAGAATTGAAATTTACAGAATGCATTGGACTTAAGTAGGGCCAGGTCTGATAGAAGCGATTTTGAATTGTAGGCAACTCTGTTCCAGTGGTGCCATCTTGAAAAATTACAAAGAAAAAAAAATGCTTTTTGCCCTATGAAATGTGAATTAGTAACCAGATTTTCATGAAATTGGCACAGTAGCTGCACCCTACTCTAGACTCTGTTTGATAGAAATTTGGTTGAAAAATTCGATTGGTGCTGCCAGCTATGGTAATTTTTGTGTCTTTGGTTTCGAAAATTCGCTCAGGAAAATAAAACTTTTTGCCCTATAACTTTCAGTGCAGTCATGAAATCAATACGAATTTCATACAATTACTGGAACCTATTATAAACATTATTCAAGCCAAATTTGGTTGAAAAGCCATGATAGGGTTGCCAGCTATTGTTGGTTTTGTGTTTGTTTGCAATATCTTTATTAAGCGGTTTTATCGTAGAATTTTCAATTGGTTATGATATTGTAGTGACAATAAACAGCAAATATTAAGCTTTCAATTATTTGAAAAAAACTCGCTGCAGGTAACCCTAAATTTCTTTATACTCCTATAACTTCAAATGTTATATAACAACGTGAAGCAGATGTTATATATTCTTGGCTTTGATACTGGCGAAAGGTTGCCAGCACGAGTCGGTTGTGCTACTTTTGTATCAATAAATGCTTACAGTTAGTATTCATACCGGAAACATTTACAATGAAAATAAATAACCGATGTTTCAATTCCCAAAGTTCTGCAAATTTTTCGGATCGCAGCCCCAAACTCCAACTTCAGTTACAGTGCTGCAGGCACTGAGCATTTTCTTCATTGATATTATATGAGATGCTGCTTTCGAAATTTTGTGATATAAGCAACTGATAACGAATATAATTAACAATGCTCTCATAAACGTTGAAATTCATGCCAGTTGTAATATCTGAAACCTTCTACCATATGAGTTATAATGCATTCTTGAGACAAAAGTAAAACGTGGCATTTGAAACAATTTGGCCGTAATAAGCAGCTCATGTGGTGGAATATGCACTCACGATTCTTCTACTGTTCTTCGAACATTAGTGTTTCTAGCGGTTCAGGTGCGCTTGAGTTTTTTTAACATAAAAACACGGAAAAGGCATATATTTATACATTTCAACACTATGAGTAGACGACAAATTGTTAACGAGTTACACAGACCTGCTCGTAAAAATTTTAAACGTCGTCGTGTCACCATCGGAGGTATCGATGATTTATGGCATTTGGATTTGGTTGATATGAGTGCATACTCATCACTGAATCGAGGCTACAAATTTCTTCTCACAATAATTGACGCTTTTTCCAAGTACGCTTGGGCATAACCAGTCAAAAATAAAAGCGCTAATGAAGTGACAAAGGCAATGGAAACAATTCTCGAGCGAAGACGTGTCCCCAGAAATCTGCAAACTGATGACGGGAAGAAGTTTTTCCATAGAACAATTCACCATCTTATGAAAAAGTATGAAATTAACCACTATTCAACATTAAGTGCTTTGAAAGCATCGATTGTTGAACGGTTCAATCAAACTATAAAAGGGATAATGTGGAAAGAATTCAGCATGAATGGAAACTTCCACTGGATTAGTTTAGTATCGAAGCTAGTTGATCAGTATAATAGAACTAAAAACCGTGTTATTAAGATGCGTCCTATAGACGTGATTGCGACCAATGAAGCTCAAATACTTTAAGATGTTTATAGAAAAGTGAGGTTACGTCAAAACCTAAATTCAAAAAAGGTGACTTTGTACGTATAAGTAAACATAAGCACATATTTGAAAAAGGCTACATACCAAACTGGTCCACTGAATTTTTTTCAATAAAAGATGTAAGAAAAACACAACCACGAACATACTCACTGGAAGATTATCAGGAAAATTTGATACAAGGAGGGTTCTACGAGCCTGAGTTAACTACAGTGAAACACATTGATGCAAAACCTTGTTGAGAAAATTATAAGAAGAAGGGGAAATCGTGTTTTTGTTAAATGGCTAGGTTTTCCTTCTCGTCACAATTCCTGGATAAATATAATGTACGTGCTTTAAAAGTGAACAGAATTCATTCGAGATGTTGTCTTGAAAGCGAGAATATGATCGCGTCAAGACGTTTGCCAATCTAAAAATTGATGAAAGAAAAATTCTTAAGTTTGCTCGTAGTGGATTCTTTTACACAAACATAAAAGATCAAATCAGATGTTACTTCTGCTCGGTCACCATGGATGCATTCAACGCACCTACCGATGTCGAGAGTGAGCACTTGCGATTGCCACCGGAATGTTTCTACGCCAACGGAAAAGATGACTGTGGACCTTACGATACACCTATTACATCAAAAAAATGTTCCAGAATAGAGTACTGCCTCTACAATCTATTAAAATGTGTTGGTCTTGGATTGTTTGTTGGTGGATTTATATGTGAAGCTGTTTCAGTCTACAATTATTTTTCCAAGTAAAATATCAACAATTTTATTTCAATATAAATTTGTATAAATAAAAAACCAATAAAGTTAATTGACACTTATACAAACAAATGTTTTTATTTACCTAAAATTCCCACCCCCACGTACCACCTAAATGCCACAAAGAAAATAAGCGAATAACGTCAGCGAATAACGTCTCTGTTTTCATCCAAATATAGCCACTCGGAAATATCATAAAATCATTCATCCAGTTATGACACAATCTCTGCAGCGGGTAAAATCACTATTCATCCACACTTAACATAGGTCAGCTATGACACCCCAGGTTTGTATAACCGGTCTACATCTTGTATTTAAGACAGACCAAATTACTCAGATCCATCCATTAACAATATATCGCACAACCATACGATATCAAGTTTGAGACCAGAAACTCACATGCCGAATGAGGAAAGATAATCAAGAAAACAAAACGTTGCATCCTGCATATGCTTGCGATACAAGTTCCAAGCAGTATCAACCAAATGCAATGTTTGAGTTTGAAACCAGAAACGCACATGGCGAATGATATGATAAACAAGAAGAACAACTGTAAAATCCCTCGTAAACCTGTTCATGCATAGTGACATAGGTCAGTTATGACACACCAAGCTTTGTACAAACGATATACATCTTGAATTTTTATTTTTAATTACTCAGATCCATCCATTAACAAGAAATTGTACATGAATATACAAACGATACAAGTATAACCGATTTCAAGACCGTATCAGCCAAATGCAACGATTGAGTTTGAGCAGAATACACATTGTATATCTTCATGAAGATCCACACACGCTTATTTTGATCTACCTTCATTAATTCCATCCGATAAAAATCAAAGCAAACAGACTCAATACGCTCGTTAACAAACCCCAGTAATCACGCATTTTACTACGGTCAACATGTAACTTACCCACAAGAAACAGTTATGGGTCATTCTCCTTTCATACCATATTCCGGTCATCATCGCGGTAAGCGATCATGTTAAACACATTTCATTCAACTCAATTTGCAGCCCAATATACGTATGTAATGCATGCTAATCACCGTATGCTTAATCACCAGGAAATGTGCATTTTACCTCTCTGGAACTGGTTCATTCGGATCGGCATAAGTAATATTATATACACTAACAGAACACGGGCTACCGAGTTTGCTTTTAAGCCAAACACATGGTTTGATCGTTTGTAAACAGAGCGCAGGTCAAGCTTACAAAGAGGATAAGGGCGGGAAATAGCCCCCCCCCCCCCCCCCCCATTCGAACGATTTAACCCGACTCAAGGCAATGCAAAGCGCGGAATTCTGATGTCGTAGTTTCAAAACACCACACACACACAACTCCTCGCACCCAACGCCCATTCTCTCGTAAAAAGATTCTTTCCATCTGCTTTTCTCCTTCTTGCAAACCACACACATAACTCTTCACACCCAACGCCCATATCTCGCAGCAAGCTTCTTCAACTCCTCGCACCTAACGCCCATTCTCTCGCAAAAAGCTACTTTCCATCTGCTTTTCTCCCTCTTACACATCACCCAACACACATCATTCAACTCCTCATCAGCACTTCAACACCGCCTACAGCCAAGAGCGTGGTGGCACCTAAAGCCCTTTTCAACAGGCTCGCCCCCGGAATATAAAGCTCGTCCTATACCTTAACACGTAAGCTCTTCTGGTGGCTATCTAGAGAGGTGGAACTACTCTGGTGTAGTCTTAGCATGCTGTCTCCACCGCACCCTATGCTTATTACATGGAGTGGTGGCTTCCTTACTAAATAACTTACTAATAAACACTCTTACTTCCTTACTAATAAACACTTTTTTCTTACTACTTGTTTCGTTCGTTATTGCTATCTAGAACGAATCCTTCACGAGACGTACCTCCAATTTATTCCTCCAAGAATAGCCTTGCTTCCGCCGATCTTCTGCCAAAAAATACCCCGATACGGTATGGTTCGTTCCATCGATATCGTGCCGCTGTGATGATAGCTAATTTTTCGTTCAAAACTATAAGTCCAAATTCGATCGCGCGCACTATGTGGAATTTGGTTCGGGATACAATGATTATTTTTCGCTCGATGTCCTCTACCAGGTTCTGCCAATCAATTCTCCTTGTATCGCAATCCAAAAGATTCCAAATTCAATAGCCAGATTCTCGGTTTTGTCGTGAAAATTTAGAAAAAAATATACATTAATTCCAGCAAAATGCAGCCAATCAACCAAACTCACCTCTTCCCATTCGCCGAATGCCCGCAATGCATCGGTCGACTTCCCCACGGAACCTTGACTATCGGTTCCGAGTCCTGTTTTCGCGGTACTTCTTTGGACCGTTCAGCCTGCTAGTAACCATCATGCACTTCTTGCATGGTTAGAGCAATGCACTTTGCGGTCGGGCATTCACCTTATCTAGCTCGAACTCTTGTTGGCAGTACTAATGCTGCATGCGACGTTTCTTTCTTTTCCCCATGTTGAATTGTGACAGCTCCCCAATTCCCAGTACTTTGATTGCAGCTGTCTGTAGCTTGTTGATCTACTGCACCTGTTAAATCACGTGATGATGGCGACGACGAGGTGATATCATAATAAACTTGATTTTGCTGCCGAAAATTTCATTTTGTATAATTATATTCCTAGTTCGGAAGTATAGTATTCCTAGGCCGAAAACCTAGCGAGCTGGTTCTGTGCATTTTTTTAGTTCGGTGGGTAGGTCCTTCACCTAAAATAAATCTGTTTATGTTTCCCTTAAGGTTCGTGTGTTCGCGGTCGTGAGGCGTTTCACAAGATCCACTGGCTACTCATTTCAGCGCTCCCATACGTCTCGGCATTTGGATAGCTGTTTCGATTTGTGTAGTGTACTAGGTAGCTCCACAGGCTCGTCCACCGGCAGGTCAAGGCAGACGCTGGTTGTGGTGATAATTTTCGATTACGTTTGTTTTGGCCTGACGATGTCGAACGGCTTCGTCCGTAGAGTCATTGTGCGTTGACGTCTCGTTCCATCTACGCCCTTACCATACAATTTGGCCTACCACGAGACATTTTCCCTGAACTCGATTGACCTTCATGCACCGTCCTTCTATTCGATTGGAAACCGCGACCAATTCCCGCAAAATTGGAACCAGCCTGAAATTCATCTCATACGCATATATTCCCCATACTCCCATTTTACATTTGGTATCAAATCGTATGCAAGGAGCAATTTATGCATCGAATCTATAATTTTTTACCAATAACAAGCAATAATTACTGTACATGGACCAACAAAAAGTAGCTTTAAAAACTCTAGCGCATCAGAATCGCTAGAAAACTAATTTTTGAAGAAATTGTCTTTGAGTGAACAAAAAATTTGGAAAGACGTAATACACTTTTTTGTAGAATCATATCAACCATTCCTTATCTCAAGCAACCAAACTCAACTATAACACAAATGATGAAAATGTTCAGTGCTGGCAACACTTTCCCAACGAAGCAGCAATAAATCTACCATAAAATGATCGTGCTTAATCAACCTATCCTTTGAATTTCGTTCTCATCGGAGGATTTCATCGAAAGTTTCAGCGGTTAAACGTTGTTTGAGACTGCCATCCGAAAAATGTTCAAAACTCGGAATATGTAAAAATTGGTTTCTTTTTTTTATCGCAAATGCTTTGCAGATGAGTATGTAATTTCAAGCATCTGTTGGTGCAATATTTTCGAAAATGGCTAATGCTGGTTACCCTGTGTCAGCAGCAGAGCAAAATGAATACCAAATCTGCTTCACGTTAAGTTAAACCCAACCAGTAAGTTTCGTTTCGATTGAATCACTGCGCTGGATGCTTTACGGGTGAAAAGAATTTTAGGGTTGCCACCCTCAAAACTTTTCAAATTTTTAAAGCGTTAATATTTGTTGCTGATTTTCATTGCAGGATTATTCCCATTTGCAAATCTAATGACATAATCGCTCAGTAAAGAAATTCCACAAAAATACAAAAATGGTCGTAGCTGGCAGCCCTTTCATGATTTTTGTACGAAACTCCTACGACATTTATTCCACATTAAGGTCCATTTACTGCATGAACTTCGTTCTGATTTCTGCACAGGACAGGAAGCTATAGGGAAAAAAGCTTCATTTTGCTGAGCAAATTTGCAAGATTTATGAGACAAAAATCACCATAGCTGGCAGCCCTATTCTAATTTTTCAACCAAATTTTTAAAAAATGTAACATAGAGTAAGATTCAAGTACTGTGTGAGTTTTGTTAAAATCTGATGGCTGAATTGGAAGTTATAGGCCAAAAAACTGTTTTTTTCTCTGTGATTTTTCAAGATGGTACCACTGCCACAGGGTTGTGCGCCTTTCAAAATCACTTCTATCAGACCTGGTCCTAGCTTATACCAACAGGTTCTGTGAATCTCATTATGATCGGATAATCCGGTCGTCAGTTCTAGTGAACAGAACTTTCGAATGCTGAAAATAGAGGTAATTTGGTGATGTGTTGCCGTTCTTGTGCAAATCGGAATTTTCAAAATTTTAATTTGACATGATGGACAAAGGTCAAAATTTATCAATGATTTGAAACTTTTGCCAAAAATCTAAAATTTTTGAGGAGGGTCAATGATTTGAAGGATTTTTTTTCAGGAGCCTGCCGTAGCTACAGGTTTACCTGTACAACCTTGAAAACCAACATTTGTTGAGTCCCAGTCAACATCAATACGCTCTGCAAGTTTCACGATGATCCGATTTTTTGATCACAAGTAATGACAAATCAAAATTTGAAAAAAAATCCTTGCCTACTTTTAGGCACTTAGCAACCACACACGACTCAAAAATTTCAATTCTTTATCATAAACAAGCTCAAACCATAATTTATTTTCATTTCCAATACTTTTTTTCAACGAAAATTTACACTGCTTGGAAATATATGAGTACCTCAAAATTCACTAAAACGCTCGCCGCCAAGAAGTTTAAGATATCTGAATTTGAGAAAGTTGTGGACCTACCTACTATATACGTCTACGTTCTCCGAAAGTTTCAGCTCAATCAAATTGGCCACTCCAGAGATTATCTCGGAAAATCATTTTGCTGATATATATATATATATATATATATATATATATATATATATATATATATATATATATATATATATAGATATGTATATATATATATATATATATATATATATATATATATATATATATATATATATATATATATGTATATATATATATATATATATATATATATATATATATATATATATATATATATATATATATATATATATATATATATATATATATATATATATATATATATAAAGAAATATGAATTTTCGGCG
Organism: Nemotelus pantherinus; assembly: GCA_963978885.1. Lineage (NCBI taxonomy): Eukaryota > Metazoa > Arthropoda > Insecta > Diptera > Stratiomyidae > Nemotelus > Nemotelus pantherinus. The sequence goes on along the minus strand of OZ022264.1, from coordinate 109,303,261 downwards.
AAACGAGTTTAATACTAATGTTCTTCGAACATTAGTAAAAATAAATCACATTTTCCATCTTAATTGCAGGGAAAACGGCAGTACACTGCTGACATTACGTCACACCCTTGTGATTTTTCGATACTTTCCCATCGTCAAGCGGAAAGTCTCGGAAATATTTTCGACACATCGGGAAAGTCCACTGCGCAATTAGTCCACAGAAAAGCGATCAGCTGTTGAGCTTTCCGTTTGATCGTCGAACAGTCTCGGAAAATCAGTTACAGGCTGCCTCCACTAGCAATTTCCCATTGCATGAAATTTGAAATTGCTAGTGGAGGCAGCCTATGGCATGCAATATTTTATGGTATGCCATAAATGGTAGGCAATATGATATGCAATTTGCTCGGCAATCTGCCTTGCAATATTTTGACAGTTCTTGATTTCAAAATGGCGCTGAACCGTGGCCCTGGTTTATTTCGCGTAGGGATTCTGAATTCAAAGGGATTTTTTGATTTCGTTGAGCAATGAAAATAGTCTACAGAGTATGAAATGCTGGGAAATTGGGGAATTTCTTCACTCTGCAGTTCAAATAACTCCTTAAGAGCATTTGACGCTCAGATACAGCGCACGTCTCTCTCGCTCAGAGGCATTTTCGAAATGATATTGCATGCCATCAAATTGCCCACGCACAGATTGCATACCATAAATTTGACAGTCGTTGCAATCGGAAATTGCAGGGTAAATTGCTAGTCGAGCCCCGGTGTTAGGTGTGACGAAATTTCGGCACTGTGCTTCCGTTGTGAATGCAAGTTTTATGAGACTTGTAGTTTTTGTGGGAAAAAATAGCTTTTGAGGGACCGAGAATAGTATGATAGCTAGGGATGGCTGTGATACATATGGCAAAAATAGAATGGAGCTGCATAGATTGTCACATTGAGCCGTCTTGCTGTTTAATTTTGACAAGATATGCAGCTTCAAAAGCGAGAGCTCTGATTTGAGCTTTGGTTCATGCAAAAGCCTAGTTTGTCCGGGGAAATTTAACATGGTGCTTCGGAAAAATAAGGAGAAAGCTGAATTTGAATGTGAATCTTGGCACTGGCGTGTTGAACAATATGTCGAAAGTTCCCGTCGGTCCGAGTGCTGCGTTACTTGTTATACGGGGTCAAAGGTCACCAAAACAGACCTTTCCTAAATATCTCAGTAACGGTCACGTCTTCAGAAAAACAATGTATGACGAACTTGAAGCTTTTAACTTTTTCTTGTAACCATAATCGTTTTTGAGATATATTGATCTAAACATTTGCTACTAACAGCATCCTCTTTCTCAACGGCATGTTGATATTATCCGACTTCGATTATGACTTGCAATGTTTGTGAGTTGGTTTTTCTATGTTTAAGAGGCGCAAGAAAAAATCATGTAGAAAAAATTATCTCCCACTCTCCAGAGTAGATGGAAAAGTGTGGTCTGAAAAGTTATCCCCCCCCCCTTTTCCATAAAATGATATCCCGGAGCTTCCATCCAAAGTCTTCAGAAAAGAGATCGTTGCCTACTATTTGCCCACTGTTAAACAAGATAAGATAACTTTTTATTCTGTAAGTTGCCTATGCTTGACATCACAGGACCAGCCCTACACCCACACCCTACCCACCCCCGCTAACGAACCACTCCGAAATACCCGGTTTTTTAGTTTTTTTTTCCATTCCGTCTTATCCCATGAACGATTAGGGAAAGGTCAAGTAATTTCAGGTGCAAATTGGTTTCGAGACGTTCCATTTCCCTTTGGCGCTATGCCGTCATCACAATATTGGTAAAAAACGGATTATTTGGGGATCATATGCAACGAGCTGCACACCGATAATGTCAAGAATGAGCGTTTACAGAATTATGCCATGATATTATCTTGCTTTTTCATACTCCTAGGGCCATGATATATTACAAAACCTTATTTCACCTGTAATGCTGTTGTTTTGTCCTGCTCTTTCGCGGAATATGCCGTACATGATGCAGCAATAAAGTTTATTTCCGAGAAGAGAGTAGCGAGCAGATGTCCCTACAAGTTTTATGGCAAATGGGGGCGGGGGGTGGTGGGAACTTTTCGGAGCACACTTTTCCATCTACCCTGGAGTGTGGTAGATAAGTTTGTTAACATGCTTTTTTCTTGCGCCTATTAAAGCCAGAAAAACCAACTCACAAACATTCCAAGTCGTGATTAAAATCGGATGATATTAACATGCCATTGCGAAAGAGAATGTTGTTAGTAGCAAACGTTTAGATCAATATATCTCAAAAAAGGTTACGGTTACAAGGAAAAGTTACCTAATCTTTTTTATTGGAAATTTTTTGGGCTAAAACCTCGTCATTCATTATTTTTCCGGAGACGTGACCGTTACTGAGATTTTAAGAAAAGGTCACTTTTGGTAACCTTTGACCTCATATAAAAAGTGATGCAGCAATCGGATCGATGGGGACTTTTGACATTTTGTTTAACACGCCAGTACCAAGGTTCACACCAAAATTCAGCTCTCCCCTAATTTTTCCGAAGTTTCGCCTTTTTATGTCGGATTTCACTGGGCTAAGTACTATACTCTTCGCGAAGCGAATTCAACGTCAAATCCCATACAAAAAGAGCTGTTCAATTCGTCAGCGAAGTACTTTATTCTAATGAACGAGATCGAAGGCGCAAACCGCAAATTGAAATGCTAGTAGATGCTGGTGAGTTATATTTCGAAGCTTTTCAATGGGTTGGATCCATTTTCATTCAGCGAAATAAGTGAAGTTTTTTCGGTGAAAGTGGTTGCCAGTTGAAAGTAAAATTTTGTAAGGTTTTATATTGTGTTCGCGTAAACTTGCTGCATTCTTTTTGTGATGGGGAAACATTATTGCACCTACTATGGTAGGCGTGTACGTAAATATCTTCAAATATGTACGACGGTCATCAATTTTTTCCCTCAATGCTGTAATGCAAATCTAATATTTGGGTGTCAATATTTATTGCTGCTACTTTTTATTGCTTTATGGATCATAAACAATTAGTTAAATATATTTATTGTTGTTATTTTGAACTTTTATTTTATGTCTTCTGCCTTGCGTATATATATTCGCTATTGAAATGTCAGTGGTACATTTGCTACAAATATATCTCTCTTTAACATAAGATTTGTTGATTTACCTAAATATATTTTAGTACATTGAAAAATATGAAAAAAAGGTTGATAGATAGAAAAGTATTCAACTTTCTCAACAAAATTTCTTAAACTAAGTTTTTGCAAGAGTCGCAGTACCTGAATAGCTTAGGTATGATAAATTTTATTCTTGTTTTCCTATTTTGCTCTACCGATTATATGCAATTAGTGATGGCTAGTTGAAGATCTTTATTGCTGTTATTTTGAACTTTTATTATGTCCTCTGCCTCGCGTGTATTTATTCCCTATTGAAATGTCGGTGGTAGATTTGCTACAAATGTATCCATATTTAACATAAAATTTGTTCGTGTACTTGAATTTATTTTAATAGACTGAAAAAGAGGAAAAAATGTTGATAGGTAAAAAAGTGTTCGACTTGTACAACAAAATTACGGAAAATGATTTTTTGGATAGATTCTCAGTATCTGGATTGTTCAAGTATGGTGTTTGCAATATTTTGTTTGCGGACTAGGTATAAAAGGACTTGCTGCAAGTTAGTGCGGATCAGTTTGATTACACTCTAGTACATAATGGAACAAAAGAAAGCTATCAGAAAAATTAAGCGCTCGAATTTCACTTCAGTGGAGAGAGAAAAACTAGCAGCGCTTGTGAAGGATAAGCCTTTTATCTGGCAATTAAAACACCAAGATCGCCGCAAAGTGAATGACTGCGGACTGGCGCCATATTGCAGAAAGAACGCAACGAACTGGTTAGCATATTGAGTTTCAATAACAGGAATATTTTTTAGGATTTATATGCATCTTATTTTCAGTTGACGATTCCAAACATGCATGACGCTCCATGAAGGACAGCAAACGCTATCATACTTATTAGATTGGGCGATGTATATGGTCCCGACATAGATATCTTGTTTTTGTTGTTTGGGACTATATGTATGGGGCATTTCACGTGAAGCGGACAACGAAAAAAAATCGAGGTTCTGGATTTCGTTCATATTGTGCATAATGGTACTTCTAGAAGATATGAATGTGGATGCAAAAGTTTTTGTTTCTATGAGGTTTAGTTGCCGAGTTATGCGCTTCTGAATAATTGACGAAATTGATAAAAGGTTTTTTTGAAAGCGGATTCTGAGATTCAAAACAAAATTTAAAAAACAGTAAACATATTGATTGGTGTAGAAAAATAGCTGTTCTTTTTAATTTTGAAATTAAATTTAAAAAAAATTTTTTTTTCTTATGTGAAACCGGAAGTAGACACTTCAACTCGTAATTTGGATGATTTGGACCAGGTTAATTTTGTTTATTTTGATAACAAAACAAAGCTTGAAGTATACTTATTTGATCATAAAAGTTTTAGAATGGGATGGCCAGTAGTTTAGGAGGTAGGTAAATTTCAATATATACAAGTCGAATGGGGCGTGGTACCGAGAGCTTCCTTAGGACAACTAGTTGGCTCGAAAACAAAAATTGATTCGAAATGTGATTAATAGCGCTATCTCTTATTTGAAAAAGGTTTTATTTTCCCATAAAAACCTAATTAAAATATATTACGCGTATATTTTATATTTGACGCCAAGCCAATTCAAATTTTCCGTTATTTTTCGAATTACTGTTCAACGCTTGCAATGACTATTACTTTCGTTGATAAGTTACAGAGTCCTAATTATGTGTATTATGTCTCCGTTCGGTTATCGATGTTTCAATCCATTCGATTTAACGTTTCATCGGAAGGCTAAAGACCTAAGAAAAAATCCAAGAATATTAGCAGAAAAGAGATTATGTCGAATCTGCAGGAAAACTCTGATCGTAGAAACACCTCTAGTTATTAAAAAAAGAACTAGCTTAAGAAACGAGAGTGAAATTGTAAAAATTATGAAATAAATTCATTTGTCCATACACAAGTAACTTATTTTCACTAAGTAAATCAGCCTTAGCAATTTTTAATATTTTATCTTCTATATACAAGTGATAGAAGTGATATATAACAGTTTTACTACAAATATTTTGCTTTCACATTCACTAGCTATCATAATCAAGCTCCCGGTAGCACGTTCCATGCGACTTGCATGTATTGAAATTCACCTACCTCCTAAACTACTGACCATCCCATTCTAAAACTTTTATGATCAAATAAGTATACTTTGAGCTTTGTTTTGTTACCAAAATAAATAAAATTAACCTGGTCCAAATTATTCAAAAAACGAGTTGAAATTGTTACTTCCGGTTTCACACAAATTTTTACTTCCGGTTTTCAAATCTAATTTCAAAATTAAAAAGAACAGCTAATTTTCTATACTAATCATTATGTTTAATGCTTTTTAGATTTTGTTTTGAATCTCAGAATCCGCTTTCAAAAAAACCTTTTATCAATTTCGTCAATTATTCAGCAGCCCATAAATCGGCAACTAAACCTCATAGAAACAAAAACTTTTGCATCCACATTCATATCTTCTAGAAGTACCATTATGCACAATATGAACGAAATCCAGAACCTCGTTTTTTTTCGTTGTCCGCTTCACGTGAAATGCCCCGTATATGAAAATGCATCCGCTTCTACAAGAGTACAATAATCAATCGTGTTCAGACATTTGTTGTAGTTGGGGAGTGAAAAGATCAACTGAAATCCCAACCAATATATTCTCCAGAAATAAGCTAATATGATGTCTAACAAGACTCTACTACGCTGCTTGAGACTTTATTAATCCAATTGAGACTCTCTTGAGCAAAGCATTTGTAAAGAGATTTCAGCTGACTTTCATAGCACTCTCAGTGTGAGACTTTAAAGCTTTAAGTAATAACAAGGTATATTAATAACAAGGTAAATTCATATCCATATGAGAAGAATCATAACCTAATATTAAACTTTTTATAAAAAATTATAATCTTATCTTAACATTTTTTGGAAAATTGAGTATCTGTACTACATGTTATTATTTTTCTCTTTCTAGCGACTCTTGTACGGACAGTGCAACTTTTATAAAAAGACTTTTGATCTCACAATTACACCTTCACAAAAGTAATTGTGTACACGTATAAACATTGTAAAAGTTCAACAATAAGAGCTTTATTAGTCTCATTATGAAGATGGAACCATTTTTATAAGGCTAAAATAGCTCTCATAAATTACCCATTGCATACTTCTAGCACACTTATTATCTACAAGCCAGATATTACTCTAACTGTCCTCTCAGTTTTCCTCTTATAAGACTCTCAAAGTATCTTATAAAAGAAAAATGTCACTTGATTTCTTATTCCCAAATATATTTATTACCACTATATTCCTGTTATAGTGCATAATCGCAATAATTATCAATAGATTTTTACCATACACTTTTAAATTGTTCCCTCACTCTCGAGTTTAAAGGCCAACGCTTCAATTGTCATGCGAAAAACTCGATTAAATTCCCAATTCAATTTGTTTACTTATTTCATTAATATTCCTCGCTGAAAACAGCTCCAATATCTTCTTTTATTATTGTTGAATTTACGTTTGAATTACTTTCGGGCAGACATATTCGACAATAGCCTACATCCGGCCTCAAACTTGATTAGTACTCGCATTTGATTTAGAAAATAATGCCATGTATTATCAATATCGGCATGTTATTTTCGCGACATTTCGTTTCGCTCGAGTATAGACCTAGGCTTAACCATTAATGAACTTTCCGGTTATGTGTAGGACTGACGAGAAAAATATTGTCGGAAATATTTCAGAATGGTTTTCTGGAAATGTTTCAGAAATGCTTCCGGAAATATTTCTGGTCATGTGTGAATCTTATCAAGGACTTAAAATATTAGCAGAGGGTTACCGGTCGACTACAGAAAATACAGTGGAAAATAAATGCTGCTGCATGCGTTCCAAAGCATAATTCATATTCGTAGATTGTAATGGATTTACTGTAAGCAGCATATAGTCAAGGGTCGCATAAATTTGCAAAAACACGATTTGAAGGTAGTCATCATTAAAAGCAACAAAATAAGTACATATATGTGACGATACTTTTTGTAGAACTGAGTTTCAGATGTTCCAGTTTACCCTCTCCAATAACTCAAAAGAAAAATTCTTCTTTTTGAATTGACGTTCAGCCACTGATTGATTTTCCACCGGGAAAAGCAACTACTTTCATGTTTCTTTCCATTTAACTTGCCCGGTTGATTTTTTGGGTCTCTTTTGTGTGCGCTATGTGATCCAGCCCGCTGTGCCTAATTTCACTCTGATTCGAAGGTAAGACCAAGTTCAAACGCCGTATGGAGCCAGAACTAGAAAGTGTAAAATGCTGGGTAGATGAAAACAGTTTCAATTAATGAAGAATTATCACGCAATGAGTCTGGTTTTCTCATTATTGTAATATTGTAATTTTTTCTCCCGAAATCATGCTTTACTCAATGAAAACGTGCTATTACAGCTATTTGATACGTTATTGCTATCTTTTTGTAGATATAACCTAATTTTAATATATTAATGAATGCATCCAATATCTGTTTACTTACTCAATGAAGTTAAGAAACGACTATGGAGCTATAACACTTTTTCTTTTACCAAAGCTAATGTGCCAGGATGTTGTTCTGGTTATGTTACTACATTCCGTTTAAAACTTAAATCCAAGCAGATGACAATGAAACAATAATAATTAAAGTGGAACGTACGAAAAATAAGAAAACGAATAGGAGGTTATGCCGGAGTGCGGTAGGGGTATGAACAAACCTCATTGAATGTTGCAGTGTGACATATGCCATAATGCGTTGCTTGGAGCTTGGGCTTTCACCGAAACACTCTCATCTGTTGACGTTGGGGGAAGCTTCAAACGGACATTTGCACGCACGTTTCATGAAGTATAAGTATGTACGGTTACTTCACTTTCACAGAATTTCAGAGCACGGTGAATTGCTTAAGATACATTTATAGCATATACTCCTGTCACCCGTCGTTGATAAATATTGCTCTCATCCAAATTGCTTTAACGGAAAAACGAACACAATTTCATGGAGCACGCACTGACCACGAGTTTGATTTCAGTTACCGCACGAGCTCGAAATCGCACTCTTACAATCACGAAAATTCACTTTTCAGGACAGTGCCCTGAGGGTGGAAAAGCAACAGAGAAAAAGCTTGCGAAAGCTATGCTAAGCGTAACGGCCGTTGAAATTTCACAAGCTACACTTAAACCTCTCACTTCTTTAATTTGAACTTAGCGCGGACTCTGTTACCCTTTTCGATGCCTGCTCCATGGCAAGGTGAAATTAGGCCAACCGTTTTTCAACACCGACTACCCTCCGAAACGATTTCTTTACTCTTAAACAACTTTTCGCATATTTTTTCTGCACTATTATAGTTTTGGTATTTTTGCAGGAATTTTCCAGGTAGTAGGGAATTCGACAATAATTTGATTGCAAAATAACACTTCACTTCTATATAACTTTGAGAAATCAGCACCAAACTTTTGTTACAAAAGACCTTGTCGATAACGGTCATAAAACCTGATTGAAAGTGCAAAGGACCATCCTAGAAAATTATAGAGGGCAAATATTGTAGGAATTCTATGTAGGAGCCAGCTTGACTTCCGAACACACTACAGAGTTCTATTTCGGTAAGAAGTTGGTTAGCTACTAAGCTCCTTTCACTCCTTCTGGTATTGACGTAAGCAAAAGGGGCATGTGAATATGAAATATCCGCCAACACAGCTCATCAGCGCCTTCACACGGCAATTTCTTCAAAATACGTTTTGTACGTAAATTGGCGAAATTTTTGAGCTTTCTCAGCTCTTAGCGGAATTTTCGCTGTGTTGGCATGACAATACAATTGCTTATTTTTCGTCTAACATCCAGTTTGGTGAAACATAGCACATCTGTACATAAATTTGTTCCAATATTGCCTACGAGTTTTACCCTTGATGAATCAAAGGCAAACTTGAATTCAGGTGGTGACTTGGAGAGCTTTTCTGCATTACTTAAACTGTCAACATTGTCTTTCAATTGTATGTTGCGAAATAATTTGTTTCAATTACTCCATTTTTCTGGGAATTTCCACCTTTTGACTAGTTTAACGTGGGTATCTAACATCAAAAATGATTAGCAAAAATGAAATGAAAATTTCCTGCAATAATGTCCTATTATTATTTCATTCGGCTTCTAATTACAATGCTGAATTTGGCTTATTTGCATGAATTTTCTCCTCAAAGTTTATACTGCGTGTGTGGTTATCAGCAACAGTTTCAAATTTTCTTTATTTTTAGAGATAAAAACAATTAATCAAAGCTATGCGACTCATTTTGGTACATACTTCAATACCAATCAACTGCTTTTCCTTCAAAAAAATCGATAAATGCCAGTTCAGTTAACTAAAAAATTAGCTCATTAGTAACACTGGGATGAATTTCATCACGCGTGGCAGCTCACTCTGCTAAACGACGTGGTTGATGTACAATATCCTGTGTGCATTGCGCATGAAACTTTTGAATGAAAAAAGCTTTTGTGCGGAGAGTATGTGCTGTTGCTGGTGCTTGAGTTCTGCTGGGGTCGTTTCACATTGAGCGTTTTTACACGACTTCCCAATTTGGGATTGGGAATATACCGTAATTCGTGAGCTTTAGCCTGATTTCCATGTATGTGTGCGCAGACTGTGTACGTGCACGGAAGCTCCTCATGAGCTTGATTTCCGAATACCGGTTTTGTACGCAGCGTTTATATGTGTGTGTGCCGGATCAAATTCTATGGCTACACGAAGATCGGATTAAAACCGGTTTGAAATCCCGATCTCGTGTAACCCTAGAAATTTGAGCGGCGATCTGGTTTACAAACACATAGATTGTGATTTGTTTTCAATAGGGCGTGTCCAAAAGGGAAATTTCTAATATCGTGGCTTCTAGCGGCCGCTGTTCACTTCTTCGATCAGTTTGGTGGCCATCCACCAAACAGTATGCATAGGAATGCAATATCATTCCGAAAATGCCTCTGAGCGGAAAGCACGTGCGTTGTATCTGAGCGTTGAATAGAGTTAACTGTCGTGGACGAATTGAAAACAAATACTGTTTAAACATTTTCACTTTTTATTTATAATTTTGAATATAAAAAGGATCTTCCATTGATCTTGTAGTGTGTTTTGAATAATACAATCAAATTGTCATCGTATCGAATAAGTACACGGCCTTTTTTCACACAAATCACTTGTAACATTCTTACTTTTTTGTTTACTTATTTTGTACTTTTACTTCACTTGATTTTGCTCAGTTTGAGAAAACACTTGATACACACTTCTTCTTTTTCTGATCTCCCTCGATCTGATCTTCTTGATTTTATAGTGTTAGGACTGCTGTGGTTGCAGAAATTGCTAGATGCGATTTGTGTAACCTGATCTGTGCTTATTTCGCTTTGATCTTAGAATTTTTGTTTTGATAAACATATATGTTTATCTGAAGGTTGATTTGTTTAAATGAAGATTGAAGAGTATTGAATTGATATGATGGATTTGTTTATATGAAGATTGATTTATTTTGAAAGGTATTGAATTTCTTCATTCTACCGTTGGATAAAGATTTAGACCGGATGTCGGTACTTGAGAGTTAGGTGCTGACGGTGCCATAACTATAGTTATCTTTATCGTGGTCGTTTAATAAAACAGTGTTTTTTGCTTAATCACTTTAACATATTTTATTTCTTTATCAGAACTAATTCTTTACTTATAACGTTGAATATATATATACTAGTGTTAATTCTTTTATTAAATTTGATTAACTTGTTTTAACTGATCTTGATTGATTGAAACACACTCTTGATTGATTGAACCCACTCTAATCTACTTTCTTCTTGATTGGATATTAGATATTAGAACTGCTGTGGTCGCAGAAATTGCTAAATGCGATTTCTGTAATCTGATCTGTGCGAATTTCGCTTTGATCTTAGAAATAAACATTTTTGTTTTGAGCAGATATGTTTATATGAAGATTGATTTGTTTATATGAGTATTGAAATGATATGATAGTTGCAGATGAAAAGTATTGAATTTGTTTAGGAAAGTATTGAATTGATATGATGGTTGCAGATGAAAAGTATTGAATTTGTTTACTATTCGACTATTGGATAGAGATTTAGACCGGATGTCGGTACTTGAGGGTTAGGTGCTGACGGTGCCATAACTAGAATGCTCTTAAGGATTTATTTTAAGTGTAGGGTGAAGAAATTCTGCTGTTGATAGCATACAAGCAAATGGCATACCATATTGCCTACCGATTGGCTTGAATACACATCACTAAAATCCACTCAAACTCATATATAATACACATCAATGTGTCCCGTAAGTCTACGAAATGTCTGGTGGAAGCAAAAAATATTATTATATTTTTTTATGTCTGATCAAAACAGAACTGTTAAAACATAACTTTCATACATTTATTTCCAAAATGGCACCAACTTAGCTTTGGTGTGTGTGGTAAGGCCCGCGCAGCACTTTTCGCTTGCCGGTCCGCCTACTCCAATACCTGGGGTCTTAAACCTAGGGCGGCCTATTACATATTCACATGTGTAGTCAGGCCGATTTTGGTGTATGGAGCGGTCGTGTGGTGGAAAGCAGCGGAGAGTAAAACTAATATCAAGGAGCTAACAACACTGCAAAGATTAGTTTGCATATGTATTAGGGGCGCTTTAAGAACCGCCCCAACGGCTGGGTTGGAAATGATTTTGGGACTCATGCCCCTAGATCGATTCATTTTTAGAAGCGCAAGCTTAGCGGCGATACGCGCTAAAAGTTCTGGCATGTGGAACGACTCAGATCAGTGGGGCCACAGCGGTATTCTTATAGAATGCCGCAAAAGATTTGGACTCGTTGCAGAAGACACGGACCACATGAGCAAAATAATACATCTTGGCAGGAATTTCCAGGTCAAGATACCCACAAGAACAGACTGGAAGAAAAAGGAAGCTACTACCGATAGGGGCGCCTGGATTTACACGGACGGGTCAAAGACGGACACAGGAGTTGGCTCGGGCGTGTTTTCTACGGATTTGAGCCTTAACCTGTGGTGTAGACTGTCGGACCATGCTACCGTCTTTCAGTCTGAATTACATGCTATACGCATGGCAGTTGAGTCCATTAGCGGAATATCAACCAGACCAATAACCATTTGCGTCGACAGTAGGGCAGCCATTCTCGCTCTTGCGTCTTACAGATGTTCTTCAAAAACTGTTAACGCTTGCAGAGTGGCTCTCAATGAAAAGGCAAGGCATATTCCTATCCGGATTATGTGGGTGCCAGGGCATAGTGGGGTCATAGGCAACGAAAAAGCTGATGAATTGGCGAGGAAAGGTTCAGGAGCTAGCAACTGCCCCTGCATCACTGTACCTCGGTCAATCGCGGACGCCACAAACAAACTTGATGCCGCCATATGGGCCAAACTAAAGTCCGAATGGGTAAACCGGCTGGACTGCAGGGTGGCCAGGACATTATGGCCATCACCTGATCCAAGCAAAAGCAGGAAACTGCTCAAGCTCAGCAGGAACTGCTTGAGAACCACGGTCGGCTTGCTCACAGGGCATTGCCTTACCGCATCTCATGCGAAGAAAATGGGACTGACATCCAGCAGTTTATGCAAGAGGTGCGAGATGGAAGAGGACACCATTGAGCATACTCTCTGCGATTGTCCGGCCCTAAATAATAAACGCCTCAAAATTTTTGGTGCATACCACTTTCAAGGGTTAGCAGAGGTAGCTGGTACCGTCACGCTGAGTCAGCTGATCCAGTTTGGCGAAGCGGTCACTTGGCAGCTCTAAAAAGCCAGCGGAGGGTGGCAAATGGGCCCAAACTGGTGGCCTAATGCAAGCCGCGTTTCCCGGCAGCCCTCTTTACTAACCTAACCTAGCTTTGGTGTGACAATTTAATCAAATTCACAAATATTCAACGTTGAAATGAATTAAACGTTATCTATAATGGAATAACCGCAATGTTTTCTCTATTACAATTCAATTTGTAGACAAAATCTATCATAAATCTGAGAGATATTATTTTGTGTGATTGCTTCGTGGCAACTTGAAGTTCGAACGAAATCCAGAGCCTCGACTTTTTTTCGTTGTCCGCTTCACGTGAAATGTCCCTTATTTTAAATTATTAATTTAAAATCTCTCATAAATATAATTAGAAATTAAATCAAACACTCGCTCTGCCCTGATTCCCATAAACTTTCTTTCAAAATTTTGCTCAATTTTGCGTTAGTAATACTCGAAAATTACATACTCTACTGCAGCTGTGGGCAAACCTAATACTGGTATGATCGACATTAATTTTTTTAATTTATGCGCGATCAACTTCGAAAAATGGGTTAAATTAAAAACAAATAAAAATTAAATTAAGGTCTTTATTGATATTAATATGTTAAATACATTGTATTAATACTTTGTGCAATGTACTTTATTAATAAATATTTTGGTTTAATTTTTGATGTATATGAGTGACTCTCCATTTCATCAAAAAGTATTGTAGAGTTAGGCTTGTAAGCACTGAAGCACAATGCTAAATTTGATGAAATACCCTCGTTATCGAATTCTCTAAAAGGAAATGAAATAAATTCAAAAATCGGTTGAAGGATATTGAGATTTGCAAATCGTCTCTCGAGTTCTTGTTTAAAATTTTCCAGTTCAGGACAAAACATTTCAATATTACATGCACCAGTAGGTTAGGTTAGGTTGTACCAGTTGGCACAAGGCCACACATGGACCTATTGGTACATAGTGCTACGAGATAAATGCGGGAGGAGAAAAAAAATCAGTCCAAGCGGCCATCGAAAACTCCGGACTCTTTCGCGAACTGAAGAATGTCTTTCAGCTTTCAGCTAGATTCACCAGTAAGTTTAATATGTTTTTCAAAATATGGAAAATATTTTAAAATTTTGCCTATTTAATTGTGAAGCAAAAGGTTTTAATTTTACTTAAAAAACATTTACCGAACTCAACGTTTGATTTTTCCTTGTAATTGTAAATTTAGCAAGTTGCAACGGCCCATAAAATCCGTAAGAAATGCTAATATCTTTACCCATACTGGATCTTCCAATTGTTCATGTTTTTCTCCCAATGTGTCCAAAAATGCAATAATTTCAGGCAAAAGATTTAGAAATCTTTGCAAAAATCTTCCTGAGCTAAGCCATCTAAAGCTTAGTACTGTTTTCGATTTCACGTTAAATTTTCATGCAAATTTTGACGTGAAATTTATTTCGGCGAAAATTTAGCTTGAAAATAAGCAAAAGTTGTACTCACTTTTAAGCGTGAAAAATTGCTTGGAACATGCATTCGCTTTGAAAATGCAAATAGCTTTGGCACATGTCTCCAATCATTTCACGCCAATTTAGTAGGTGCAGTTCATTTTTTAGGCTAGTACTGAGTTAATCGTGAAGCTAAATTTTGACCTGTCTCCATTATCTGGTCATTCTTTCGAGCAAAAATTTTGAAAATGCAGAAAAGCGGGGACACTTATCATTTCTGACGGATAAGATGTCAAGAATTTTAATTTTTGAACGATTTTATTATTGAAAAGACATTTACACAATTCAATTTTTAAAATTCAAACACCAAATGTCACTATATAGCTCGAAAGAATGAACTACACAAACTACATTGGCGTGAAAATATTTTTATTTTATTTTATCTCAAATTGAGATTAACCTTTGTTACGAATCGCGATCGACCGTTTTCCCACCCCTGCTCTACTGCATCATTCTGCTACATTTCAAATACTTATCTTTTGTGGAAGTATGCTAAAATCAATATTCAAAAATGACCTCTGTTCTTGATCTCCTGCTAAAATTGTGTGCTGTATGGTTATACAGCTAACTTAAAAAAACGAAAATATTTATTTATTTACAATACAAATCAAAACACAAATCATCGAATATCTCGAAAGCGCTAAATTGTGCACCGAACATCCGATTCACGGCCGCGGTGCCGCCAAATGCCTACACCACATAACCATCATCGCAAATGGTTCATGTCACGTTGATGCATAAAGCGGCGACGTCGCTGTTCACCAGACACGCACCAACTAAGTGAACAGCACTCGCCAGAAGCATCAATAAAACAAATTTCCCTGTTTCCACGCGCTTCAACGAAGTAAACGGTGAATTTCAGAAGCCGCCACATTGGAATTCCCTTACATGAATACGCTTCTAATGAAGTGAACTGCACTCATCAGAAGCCGACATGTTAGAATTGTGCCCGTTTGTACACGCTCCTGCGAAATGAACAGCATTTTTCAGAAGTCGCCATGTAAAGAATTTCCCTGTAGGGAAACGCCCTTACGAAATCAGCACCAATCAGCAGAAGCCGCTAGGGGAAATTTTCTGCACGAGCATGCTCGCACGATGTGAATAGGATAAATCAGAATCTGCCATATTGGAAATCTGACTACACGGACGTGCTGACACGAAGCAAGCAGCTTTGGTCAGAAGCCGCCATATCGGAAAGCTGCGTCCATGCACATGCTCGAACGAAGTGAACAGCAGTAGTCAGATGCCGCCATAATGAAAATCTACGTGTACGTACACAGAATTATCGTGTACACACAAATACACTAACATGCAGAGAAAGCTCACGAATTTCGGTATATTCCCAATCCCGAATTGGGAACAGCTATAAAATCGCTCATTGTTGATGCTCTGTTTTCCTTATTTTGTTTATGAAGATCTGATAAAAACTGAAATGAATTACCACTATTCGTAAAATTGTGGTAGGCACTACCCAATGGGAATTGCTGTAGTGTATTCTGGTAGAATTCATGAAACAATTATTCTTAGCAAAGCAAATGTAATCTGCTTGCAATGGGTTTTCCAAAAGTGTATGCCTGGCCAATGAACATCAATCGCAAAATTAAGGGTAGTGTGCTATATAAAATGGCAAGATAAAAATTTCAGAGCACTGCGAAACATCACGGGTAAGTTTTAGGCTTAGGATACTATTTATCAAAAGCAGTGCAGGGGCAAGTCGCAGCTCGCAGTGCGAACTCCTCCTAGATAAAATGTGATCCAAGAATACGCTGTTGGAATTTCCAATGAGCTTTACATTCACACGGCGAGCATTATCCACACATTCCGGGTCATGCAGTAGTACGATCGCTCTTAGTTGACGGGAATGCAAGAGTACGATGTCGGTCTTGCTTAAAAGTTATTTATATAAAGCTATAAAGCTGAAAGCTTATTGTTTCCCTTGTCTTTGCCTTACCAGCCTAGGACATGTAATGTTAAAAATAAATTAACAGACCATGGATCGGCAATGGTTCCATGCATTACGCGAAAAGTTTACCAAATATATGCCGACGCATTACTTTTCCCGTTGGGAACGGAAAGCGCAATCACCTGCGCAGACAGAATTAATGTCGAAAGTGGAAAATTACGAGAAAAATCTTCAGCAAGAATATAATGAGTTGTCACGATTTTATAAAAAAAAGTTAATGTATAAGTTCCCGGACAGTTAGTGCATTTTTCAAACTTGGTTCAGTATTATTACTAAGAAGCTTAATATTTGGTTTACATGTAAACTTTTTCATACATTGGGATAGGTTGTGAGTCTTTTGTACCAATTTTGAATTCAATCAAAGAAATAAAACACTTGCGCATCAGAACCGCTAGAAACACTAGTTTTTGAAGAACAGTAGAGGATTTGTGCAGATTTTGAGTGTGTATTCTACCACTACCTACTTTTCCTACTTAAAACTAATATACCTTAAGTAATAGAAGAATCTAAGTTAATTTTTATTTCGGTGACTTCATCGAAAGCTACAGCGATAGAAAGGTGTTTGGAGTTGTCATCCGAAAAATGTGCAGACCTCAGAAAATTTAAACATTATTTACTTATTTTCATTGCAAATGTTTGCGATGAAAATACTTAATGCAAGCATTTATTGGAACGAAAATAACACAAAAAGTCCTAGTGCTGGCACTCCTTTGCTAGCACTGAAGCCAAAAACGTGTCGCGTCTGCCTTACGTTGAAGTCAACCTGCTCTGCGGATTTCAGAGATCACTATGAGTTGAAAATTCTATGTAAAAGATTTCTAAAGGTATGCAAAAAAATACAAAAACAACCATATTTGGTAACCATATATTTGTTTTGAAATTAAACTTTGACTAAATATTGCATTCAATAAGTTTAATTTGCCACTTGAATTTCTTTATGATTCAATGACTGAACTGGAAGCTATAGGGCAAACAGCTTTATTTTCCTCAAGAATTTTCAGAATTTCAGCCACCAAAATTAGCGAAGCTGGCAGCTCCAAAAGAACTTTGGAACCAAATTTCTACCAAACGTGGTTTGAAGTAAGGTTCAGGTTCAATTTCGGTAAAATCGAATGACTGAATCAGAATTTATATGGCCAAAAGCATTTCTTTATCTTAGTCATTTTTCAAAATGGCACCACTGGCACAAAACTACCCGCATTTCAAAATCACTGCTATCAGACCTGGTGCTACTTAAGACCAATACATTTTGTAAATTTAAACTTATTTTGATTATCGGATCGTGAGTTTCCGTGAACAGAAATTTTTGATGCTAAAATTATAGGTAAATTGGCGTGCCCGTTGTGAAATTTCAAATTTTTACTTTGACTATGCAGACAAAGCATAAAATTTATAAATGAGTGTTTTTTTTTCAAGAAACGACATTTTTTCAGGAGAGTCGATGATTTGAATGTTTTCACTTTCAGCGCCTGCCCTAGCTACAGAGTTGCGAACATGCTCATTAAGGCTACACAAATGAACTACTAATTAAAACCAACATGTTTCGATAGTTCCATTATGATTAAATAGCTGTGTCTAAAGTTATCGCAATTTAAAAATTTTCAATTTTTCCCGTTCTCTTTTTAGGCACCCAGCGCACACATGGGGTAAAAAAAATACAAAACATTATCCGATTCACATGTAGAACACGTTCGAAATTTATTTTGTTAACTTTATTTTTGCAAAACTTATTTGTGTACGGAATAATAGGTATATTAAAAATATCACTTAAATGGCCGCCGGCGCCAAGGTGTTAAAAATAATTGACATTTAGTGCAACTTGAACCTATTTTGCGAGATGGCGAGTTCTTGAGAAATAGTCACTGATCTTGTTTGATGATATATGATATATTTATATATATATATATATATATATATATATATATATATATATATTATATTATATTTATTTATTTATATATATATATATATATATATATATATATATATATATATATATATATATATATATATATATATTTATATATATATATATATATATATATATATATATATATATATATATATATATATATATATATATATATATATATATATATATATATATATATATATATATATATATGTATATATATATATATATATATATATATATATATATATAATTATATATCATCATCGGGGCACTACAGCCCGAATTGAGCCTTAGCCTCCTTAATACTTCGCCTCCATTCGTCTCGGTTCATTGACCGCGTCCTCCAGTTTGGTGCTCCCAAAAGTGACCTGCTGTCAGCATCTATAGAATCCTCCCAGCGCTTGCGTGGCTTACCAACTGGCCTGGCTCCGCTTGCTCGCCCCTTGAGAGATCGTTTGGGGATTCGAGCATCGCTCATTCGTTCGACGTGGCCAGCCCATTGTAGTTTTTGGAGTCGTATGACGGTAGAGACTTCCGGCTCGTCATATATGGTATACAACTCGTTGTTGTATCTGATTCGCCATCCATCTTTTTCCCGTTTTCGATTCGTCGGGTGCGGGGACATCTCCGTTCAGTAATAGCTGGAAATAGGACACCCGTTTTTCTTCCACCTGTTCTGAGCCACTTATGATGCTTCCATCGGCAGCCCTACATAAGCTAGTTCGTGGTTTAAAGCCTTGTTTTAAGTGTCCCACTACTTTGTTCGCTTGTCGAGTGTTGCCATTAAGCCATAAAGCTGTCATTCATGTTATTCAGCATGGTGTCAAAATGCTTTCGTTTCTTACGTCTAATTATTCTATAAGCTACTCTCTGAAGATCGTCATATTTTTCTTTCTTGGCTCTAGTCGGTCGTTCAATGTGGATTTTGTAGGCCGCATTCTTTTCATCCAACGCGGCTTGACATTCTTCGTCGAACCATTCATTTCTGCGTTGCCCGGCTGTATATCCGACTACTTTTTCGGCTGCTGCGTTTACTGTGCTTTTCATAGTAGTCCAAACATCGTTGATAGACGTGGTGTTAGGCGTGGAAGCTAGTTCTATTTCCAGAACATATCTATATTTGGCTTTGAGCGTCTTATTTCGAAGCTTGTCGACATCGAACTTGCGTCTTGAACTTGCTCTGGCTTCATATGACAGTGATATTCGACATCGATATCGAGTCTTCACTAAGTAGTGGTTGGAGTCGCAGTTGGCTCCACGGAAGGTTCACACATCTAAAATACTGGAGGCTTACCTTTTCTGAATCAGAATATGATCAATCTGATTAAAGGTATGGCCGTCGTGGGATGCCCATGTCCTTTTATTGATGTCACGATGCGGGAAACACGTGAAGCTTACGACGAGATTTCTTATGCTCGCAAAGTTGACAAGTCGTTGTCCATTGTCGTTGCATAGGTCGTGAAGACTAAATTGGCCGGTGGTTCCGCGGTGTGTTTCCTCCAACCTTTGCGTTGAAGTCGCCCACCAGAATTTTCACATCATTTGATGGCAAAGAATCATAAAGCTTCTCCAGAAGGTTATAAAAACTATCTTTCACTGTCTCACCTTTATCTTCAGTAGGGGCATGAACGTTAATGAGCCAAACGTTAAAAAACTTTGCACGAACGCGGATCGCACCAAATCTTTCGTTGACAGGCTTGAAGTCAATTATTTGCGGTTTCATTTTTTTGCCCACGATGAAGGCCACTCCAAATTCGTGACTTCCCGATGCCTTCCGGCTTTTGAAGATTGTGTACGATCTCATGTCCGTAATCTCGGCACCAAACAGATTCGTTTCCTGGACAGCGAGAATGTTGGTTTTGCAGTGAGTGACCTGTTCCAGGAATGTTTTGATGGCCCTTGGTTTGTACAGGGTTCGCAGGTTCCAGGTTCCAATAGAGTAGTTCATATTTCGTTTGCGTGGTCGTTTCCGTTGATCCATTCAAAGTATCCGAGGCAAAGTATCAGGTTCCTGATTAAGTAAAGTTTTACGGGAACGGGTTATTGACCCATTGGCCAACCCCCAACCTGGAGGGCCAGTCTGGTTATTGTTCCCGATTTAAGGCACGGGAAACTCGCCTTCACGTCCCTTCGTTGGCAACATTCATGATCTGAAATGTCATGAAGGCTCCCGGCGGCCACCCGATGTGAAATTGTAAAATCACATCTTTGGGAAGGTCGAAGGTATGATTCAGAAGCAGAGCTGTAGATGTTGTTTCCAGCAGGTTTTTCTCGGGATTTCAATTGCTTCTTCGGTAACTAACACCCGATGACGTCCCCGTGGCCTATGCTACCATTTGACTATATATATATATATATATATATATATATATATATATATATATATATATATATATATACATATATATATATATATATATATATATATATATATATATATATATATATATATATATATATATATATATATATATATATATATATATATATATATATATATATATATATATATATATATATATGTATATATATATATATATATATATATATATATATATACATATATATATATATATATATATATATATATATATAATATATATATATATATATATATATATATATATATATATATATATATATATATATATATATATATATGTATATATATATATATATATATATATATATATGTATATATATATATATATATATATATATATATACATATATATATATATATATATATATATATATATATATATATATATATATATATATATATATATATATATGTATATATATAAGTATGTATATATATATATATATATATATATATATATTTATATATATATATATATATATATATATATATATATATATATATATATATATATATATGCATATATATATATATATATATATATATATATTTATATATATATTAAATTATAGTTAGCATATTAATCAATTATATCAAATCATTCTAGAGTTGTGTTCGGACCAGTGCACAAGTGTGAATTTTGACTGCAAGTTATTGTCAGTGTATAAATTTTTGGACTACTATATCCATTTCTATATACTTTTTATTCAATCGTATTCCATAAAGTTAACAAGTGCTGTGTTAATATTACAAAAAATTGCGTCTGTAGTGCAGAAAAGACCGACGAGAGAAGACTCTCAGTTCGGAACTTTACTGCGAGATTCCCTAAAACGCGCAAAAACTCATCACCAGCCGACAATGGCTGACGGTAACCAGTTTCAGTTACTAGATGAGGTCAATCTAAGTGATGTCAATGAACCTGGAGCTTAGCAGCCCCAGGAAAAAAAGGTAAAAGTGCCGCCGATAACATTTGTAGAGCTTCCAAGGGATACAATCATAGCAATAATGATTGAAATAGGAATAACGAATTTCCAAATCAAGAACCTATCGATAGGCAGAAGATTGTTTGTTCAATCCTTAGAAGATTACGAGAAACTGCATAAGCATCTCTTAAGTACCAAAGTGAAGTTCTTCAGCCATCGTAGAGCAGACCTTCGCCCGACTAAAAAACTACTGTCAGGATTGCATGATCTACCCTGTGAAGAATTGTCGAAGTACCTCAGAGAGCATGCAAATATTAAATGTCTGGATATCAAAAAATTCGTCACAGGGGGACCCAGGAGTTCACAGACTAAGTACATTCTGTTTTGTGAGCCTGATATTAAGCTACAGCAGATCCGTCAAACGAAAGCTATAATACACACGATAGTGCGATTTGACTACTACGCCAAACGCAATAGCGGCCCTACACAATGCAGAAACTGCCAAATGTATGGGCACGGATCTTCGCAATGTCACCTAACTACCAAATGCTTGATATGTTGTGGTGAACATAAGCACACTGATTGTTTAATTACTGACAAAGACTTGGATAAAATTCTTTGCTTTAATTGTGGAATGAAACACTTCGCTAACTCAAAGGATTGCAAGAGCAGAGACGAATACATTCACATTATGAAGCATCTTCAACAAAAAACCAGAAATAAGCCATCTTTATCATCACCTAGCTCTAACACTCGTAATGCTGCAGCATCTTACAAGCCATTCACAGCATTTAGGATACCCGGAGCGCAGACCATCAACCACAACCACAATCCACCTATCAGCAGCGACATTAGCAGAAACCCAAACGTAAGGGGCATAGAAAATCGCTTATCCAAAGCATCAAGCACTCAACCGATATCAAATCATGGGATTCCACTCTATAGTGACGTCGTCAAGAGCTTTCCGTTGCCGTTCGCTTCTACGCAAGCAAACAATAACATTGAAACAAGTGATCTTTTTTCACCACAAGAGCTTTTGGAAACTTCGTCTGAGCTTTTTCTAAGTTTAGCAAAGTGTTAAACCAAAAAAGACCAGTTCGATGTTATTGTTAAGCTTGCTATTAAATTTCTATCTGGGTAAGCTTAATACAAATTTGCTAATATTTAATGCTCAAAGCATTAAGAATAAACTCTTGGAAACTAAAGACTTTCTTAGTAAATATTTAATAGATATATGTGTGTTGACTGAAACTTGGCTGAAACCACATGATAAAATTTATGCTCCTAATTATTGTGTATATAGGAATGATAGGACAAATGCAAGAGGCGGGGGAGTTGCCATTTGGTTTAAAAGCAATATAAAACACGAAATTATGCCTGCTACTGAAACTTAAGTGATCGAAAATTTGGCGATCAAATTGCCAGATATCAACCGAACTATTATTGCTGTCTATTTCCCTGGCACCAAGCTAAGTACAACTAAATTAGATATGTTTCATGCCGATTTGAAAATGTTGAAGAGACGCTTTAATAATTTTCTGATTTGCAGAGACTTGAACGCTAGACATCGCTTCTGGAACTGTGCCAGGGCTAATAGAGCTGGAAATATTTTACTTGAGTGGGTTATCAACAAACAACTTGTTATTCATGCTCCAAACGAACCCACATTCTATTCTGGCAGTGGTAGGCCATCAACTCTAGATTTAATAATAAGTGACAATGCAGCTGATATCTCAGAACCGATTGTTTTACATGCCCTCTCGTCTACTCATCTCCCTGTCTTTACCGAGATTTCGCACGTTTCAATGAAACTAAAAAATCCGCCATTAGCTCTTTCTTTTCAAAACATGGATTGGAGGCAATTTCGTTGAAAATTAGATAGTAAAATTAACCTTGGCTCCTTAAAACTTGAAACGCTCACCAGTACTGGACAGATTGATAATCTTGTTAATCATGTCACTAATTTAATCTGGAACTCTGCTCTCGAGTCTACCCCGTGCAGAAAAATTCAAAAGGGTGATTCCGATTTAATCAGTCCGGACATAGTAGCCCTTATTCAACGGCGAAATTACGTAAGACGGCAATGGCAACGATGCAGGACCTGTTCATTGAAGATTGACTTAAACCGGTTAAACAAAAGCATAAAAAACGCGGTTGCTCGTGCTAAAAATATCGCCTGGAACAACTTCCTTTCTAGCATGAGCCATGGTGATTCAAATGTGTGAAAAATTCAAAAGGCTCTAAAGAATAAGCATTCTTCGGGCGCATTCTTTATTGAAAACGAGGGTAAGGTAATTTGCCGTGACGTAGATAAAGCTGAAGCTCTTGCGAAATATTTTCATGATGTCCATAACACCACTAGCCACATGGGAACCACGATAACCTGCGGCATGGTTGATAAAGTCTATAATAATCTCTCTGCTCAGGAGCAGGATTTAAAAAAAATTTTATGTAAACCCAAAGACGTAATCACTGTAATCAAAAGTCTTAAAAATCGTAAAGCTCCTGGCGATGATAGAATTCCAAATTTAGCACTTAAGAACTTATCCAGGAAAGCGATTGTACTGATTACATTTATTTTCAATGCCTGCCTGAAGCTGTGCTACTATCCAGAAGCATGGAAAATAGCTATCGTGTTACCAATAAAGAAGCCAGGTAAATCTACGGGGACGGTTAAAGATTTTCGTCCAATCAGCTTACTTCCTACGTTAAGTAAAGTTTTTGAGAGAATTATTCTATTGAGAATACAAACATTTTGCGAAACCAGAAAGGTTATACCCGATTTTCAGTTCGGATTCAGGCAAAAGTATTCTACTGCTCACCAATTGCATAGAGTTTCACAAAATATCAGAAAATCACTTAACGAGAAAAAGTCAGTGGGTCTTGTGACTCTGGATCAGTGCTGCCAACTCTAGCTAAAAGTAAGTATATCTACTTACTTTTGCCCTTCATAACAAACCTACTTACTATGCTTCTCGATCTACTTACTTTTTCCTTCTATAACCTATCTACTTACTAATCTACTTAGATTTGCTCTAGGTGAGTTACTTTTGTTTTGTTGAAAGAAACAAACTTTTGTTGTTTGTTTCTTTCCTCTATGTATTTGCTACAAAACAGTTAGTGAAAGTTAAATTTATGATTTCTAATTCTAACTCAAATTTTCAATACAAATATGTAGCTCAAAACTTTAAAGCTTTCGCACAACACGACTCTAAAAAGCATAGCATGAGAAATATAAAGTGAAATAAATCCTGTGTTCTCCGGGAACCACCGTTTTGGATATAGACATTTAACATTATGACAAACCTAGTTGATCAGTATGTATTTAAGAAAACCAAAGAAAACTCATTCTTGAATTGACAGTGTCTAGATGGAACGTTATATTTCTCGAATAACCAGGTCGTCATCAACTGTGGCGTGTGCTATTGGAAACGACAGGGAGTCGCCTAGCTCAGCAACATATAATCAAAGACAAGAGACAAAGGTATGAGCAGAACTATCGGGATCAGTGAGAGGTAGTTTTCTGTTGTGTGTCAAAAAGTACAAGAGGTAATTCATATGCTCTTTGCAAAATTTGCTTGCATCATCTATATATTGCCAAACGGAACAAGCGGCACTTCACAAGCACGAAAAAACGCATTCACATATAGTACGTAGTAGTACAGTATGGAAACAACTTACGGTGAAGGAACCACTTTCAAATGGAAAACGGTATGCAAGCAAAAGTTTGTTCTGTTCTCTTTTTGGCAGAGCACAATTGATCATTTACTTTGATGGAGTATTTTCCGCGGTTTCTAAGTGCAATGGCATTGGACTCTGAAATTCTTAAACGATTTACATAGGTGCGGTCGTACGAAGTTTACTGTTATTCTGATGAATGTTTTGGGGGCAAATTATGTGGAAAAATTGGCTGGAATTTTAAATAAGTCTAAATTTTCACTCATTATAGATGAGGCTCCTGATATTTAAACACAAGGAAATGTGTCTGCCACTGGTTCCATATCTGTGCTTTTTAAGCATGTGAAAAGCTACCAGGATATATGGGAAATTTGGCGAGAGACCTATGTAATTATCTGAGAAGTTCCAAGCGCCATTCGAACTTCAAGTCATTGCAAAAACTTTTTGATATGAAACTACTTCGATTTCTCTTCCCTTTGCAAACAGGATGGCTTTCACTAGAATGTGTTGTATCCAGTTTAGCTGACCAATTCAATTCACTTTAGTTCCGGATTATTACAAAATCTTAATGTAATTGTTCTTTAGAAGAAAGTGATTGGAATTCAGAGAACACAAAAGAATTTTGGACTCATATAAAGTCAATATTACAATAGTTGATCAGGGTGCATTTGATGCATTGTGTGCTTTTATATTCAATGTATTAATGCTTCCACTCTTTTTTGCTTGCGCTGAGTTAATATTTTCTCATGACAGTCTAATTAAAACTAAAACTAGAAATTATTTTTGTAATGAAATAATTAGAGGCTGCCGGCAAGTAAAAGCTCTGTTGAAATTGAATATTTCAAATTAGACTTTAAAGTGACGCCTGATATAATTTTTACTAATGTTCGAAGAAGAACATTAGTGCCTCCGCACACGGGTCGACATTCAATCGACTCGACTGCGACTCGAACTCGAAGCGTCATAGGCGTCACACTCGAAGTAGACAATTGCATCCGCACACGGGTCGACATGCAATCGACTCGACTGCGACTCGAACTCGAAACGGGTCGTTTTCTACGCGAATTTTTGAACTACAAGCAAGACAAAAGTAGGCGACAAGAGACTCCAGGTATAAACGATTTGGGTTGAATGTTGATATATTATTATTAGTTGAGATATATTACGCGTATGATGAATAGTTCAAGTGACGAAGAAGATGCTGTTATGTTTTTTTGGTACCTTCGGATGAAACGAAAGTCAAGGTAAGCTGTTAATGAAAATATTATCGTAGCAAAAAATTATAATGCTTATGTTACATAGAAAAAGAGTATGGGTGCATCCGTACATAGAAAGGAACTTTCGATGTCGACTTTTTGTAGGAGCTAAAGAGCTACAACAGAGCGACTCGAAATTTTTGGCATTTTATAGAATGTCGAAAAAATCATACCTTGGACTTGTGGAGGCTGTAGCTCCAGCCATTCACTATGTGGATACAAATATGAGGGAATGTGTTAGTGCAGAAGAGCGCATACTCATAACATTAAGGTAACATTTTTATTTAAAATTATTAAAACACTGAAATCAAAATATAAACACATGTTAAATGGACAATAATACAATAAACAACACTTATTGGGTATTAGGTATCGTAGATGCAAAATTTGATGATGCAGTTGGCACTCATAGCTCTTCAAATGTCAATAAATTCTCAATGATTTTTGTTGGCATGGTTCGATCGTATTGCACGTCACTGGGGTCTCGGATTGTTGCAGATGGTCCAATTTGGCATGTGATGTGCCATCACGTGTGTATTATGATGTGGCTGCAAGGCATTGGGCTGGTATGTTTGTGTCAATGTGCCCAAAATTTCATCAACCAACATCAAAGATCTCCTTTTAAACGTTCGTAACTGAGAGTCAGTCATTAGCATTAGATCCGGGAGCTGGCTAATGAGGAAATTTTGGATCCCTGCTTCTCTTTTATCTCCTTCAGATACACTATGGTTGGGTGCACAAAATTTGGCCTTCTTTGCCGAAAAATAATCAGCAAAGGCTTTTTCAGCATCGCTTTGCTTTTCAACTTTCCTAGGCATAGATCGGCTTCGTTGTCCTGTTACCACACGTTCAGATTGCTTTGAACTTTGTGAGCAATCGTAAGACGTTGTAAGCCCTAATTGTGGCGTTGGTATTGATGGGAGGGAGGGCGCTAGGTTTGATGATGAAGTAGAGATGGACAGTTCTTCAGAAAGTTTGTCCTCAGTCACTAGTGTTTCTTCTATATCACGCGCTTCTGTAATATCAATTGTCGAACCTTCAGATGTTGCATGCATTAGCTGAGAAATTTCAGATAAATTCCCGGAAGGGCTACCAGCTACTTTCATGAACGGAATGGCAAATTGCATTGCTTCGGCTAGGTAATACGGTTTCTTTTTTATAGCCCCACTACCACTTGGTTTTGGCTTTAAGTTCCTAGCCAGTGTACTTCTCAAATTTCGCCACTTCTCTTTGCATTCAGCAGCTGTAAAAAACAATAATATAATTACAAAGTTTTTCCATTTTGGTTTTTTCAGGTATTTGGCTACAGGATGCACATTTGTTTCACTAGGGCTCTATTTTTGCCGAGGCGAGACTACAGTTGGACGAATAGTTTCAGAGACCACTAAAATTATATGGAATGTGCTAAAAGACGTCTACATGCCATGTCCTACTAGAAATGAATGGCTGCGTATTGCACATAGATTTCAAACCCTATGGAACCTACCAAACTGTCTGGGGGCGATAGACGGTAAACATGTGCGCATCGAGAAGCTCCCCAATAGTGGTTCGAGTAATTTTAATTATAAGTCCTACCACTCAATAGTATTATTAGGATGCTGTGATGCTGATGGGTTTTTTACGATGATAGAAACTGGGTATGCAGGTAGGAACAGTGACGGAGGCATTTTCAGAGCATCAGCAATTAAGAATTTGCTAACCAGTTCACAACTTGATATACCACCGCCATTTAAGCTTCCCCAAGATGAAAATGAAGATTGTTTATTTCCCTATTACTTTGTGGGAGACGAAGCGTTTCCGTTGTCTCGATATTTACTGAGACCTTACTCAAAACGAGTTTTAGACAATTCCAAAAGAGTGTTTAATTATCGATTAAGCCGAGGAAGAAAATCAATCGAATGCACTTTTGGTATGATGACAGAAAAATTTGGGGTACTCAGTACTGCGATACGTTGTCGCGATGAAAATGTAGTCAATGACATTATTAAGTCAGTCTGCATACTTCATAACTATGTGAGAAAAGGAGACGGGTGTCCATACAGATCCCAGCAGCTAGAAGAAAATGTCAATGTCACTGATCCTGAAAACCCCACCAGTTTTATGCCTCAACTTATAATGAAAATAAGCAATAATTCCCCCGCTAATGCTCTCAAGGATTATTTGGCGCATTATTTTTTGACCCCAATGGCCTCGTTGCCCTGGCAGTGGAAGTATTGCGTTTAGCATTGCAAATATTACCATTAAATAAATAAATGAATACATTTATTAGTGTTTTATTTGAACACAGTTGTAAATAACAGGGCACTGATAACAAAGAAATTTTCTGCAGACAACAGCCCTCAGTCAAATGCTTAAAATAGCTTTGTGCCTTTTGTTGTTTAACTTAAAACAAAAGAAAGTTATATTCTGTTATATACACTCTTATGATAGACATTTAAAAAACAAAAAAAAAATTTCCTTTCGAAGCTAGGTATATTAAATTTTACTTAAGTATGTTATTTATAGAGCTTACTTTTAAAGTATTGACTTAGACTAAGAAAGCTCTATAAATAACATACTTAAGTAAGATTAAGATTAGACTGATGGACACTGAAGAAGAGGGCAGACTACCCTCGAAATATCGATATTTATCACAACATTAAATATACCGAGCTTCGAAAGGAAAAATCGGTTTTTTTATTTGTAGCGACAATTTACGTTCTTTCAAAGAAATACAGCTGACTCTCTTGGTTGTTACTTTGAAGGGAATACCAGGAGAGAGTTCTTATACTTTTCATGAATTTCCCCACTACGTGATTTAGGACGTTTCAGTCCATTAACGCTACTGAAAGAACGCGATCATACCTAATGTAATGCAAAAAGTTTATCAATAAAAAGAGGCTCTTACCCGATAAGTTGAGTTCTTTTGAAACCTCATTCCACGCTCTATCAACGCAATCTTTTCTGGAATACTCCTGAATTGTGTAATTGTACAACTCAGGATATTTTTCTACTTCCCCCACAAATTTTATGTTAAATACTTCCATAAATTAGAAATGAAACTGCACTGATAATAAATATATAAAACCGTGTCGCATCACGTCATGAAGTTATGCTCACAACAAACACAAAACTGGTGTGTACGAGCTTATGGGACCAGAAAGAAATAACAAATGAATTTTATTAATTACCTGGTTGAATGACAAACAGAATTTGCGCATGCGCAAAAGATGTGGCGACACAACGCGGAAATTGCTTAAGTCCGATTGTGTTTTCGCCTTTAAAAATATCAAATATAGATTATCTACATTGCTTATGATTTTAACTTAAAATATTCGATACAGCTCCTCATACCAGTTATCTCCCCATCTAATCGGAATATAGCTTCTTCCTTATATCATGAAAAAAGGAGAAGAAACCATCTTGCTCCATATTGTCATCCAGCTTATGAATCTCAACTGAGTTCCAAGCATTATTTTTGATGCTGCAGTATCAGTGCAGAGTTTCTTCAAACACAGACGTTTCAAAGGCAGACAAACTTTAAACAATAGCCACACTGCCCTTAAACTTGTACATTGTTAGTATATATTATTATTATATACTTGTATGTTATTAGTATATGTCGCTTTGTCACGTGTTACTTATATTCATCCACTATGGATTACTGCAAGTAATAATGATCCGACCTTTCATATGCAATCATCAGACGTGAATTTTTGCGTACATTAATTTTTTTAGAGAATTCGGTTGGCTTGAGGTGTTAGGCTCATTCAACTCAGATATATGTAGATATACGACCAAAAAAAACTCCCGCTCCAAAAAAAAAAATTTGAAAAGTGGCCGCCCAAAAAAAAAAAAAAATTTGCCGCCCTAGGCCCGGGCCTAGTGGCAAATCTGGTATGATATCATTGTACATAATGCCAAAAAGGCAAATTTCAGTTAATTCAAAACATACGCCTTAAAATTATTTTCAATAAGCCTCTTCCATAGCTTCAACTAAACTCCTCTACAAATTATCAATTTTTAAAACTATTATCATTGTTATTTGCAAAAGATATGCCAAAATCAAATTTCCCATAGTATGTTTCAGGCTACGCGAAAACTCACATATGAGGTTTCATACTAGTTTCTCCTTAATAAATCTTCCGTATCAAACAACCTAGATACTAGATACAAGACTACATAACATAGCTGTTAAGATATCCGTAAACAGTATACTGCACACATATTTATGCACTTATGATAGCCATAATAATACAAGTATTACATAACATTACATTATATAACATCAACCATAATAATGCAAACATATAAAAAATGCATACGTGATACGTTATCAGAAACACTAATATTTTTCAAAGAACCAATCATAATAATACATAAAATACAATAATTAATAATGCATACATTATAAAAAAAATCACTTTCATATATTTCGAAAAAAAATATCACGCGTCTTGCTCGACTTTTCCCGTTCCAAACATGTCGAGCGAGACGAGTCGCAGTCGAGTCGCAGTCGCACCGAGTCCGAGTCGAGCACAAGTCGACCCGTGTGCGGGTCTCCATTCATTTACATTGGATATCGCAAGGAGTTCGAGTCCGAGTCGCAGTCGAGTCGCAGTCGAGTCGATTGAATGTCGACCCGTGTGCGGACGCTCTTATGATTTACATACATAAGCATTAAATCAGCTGGTTATTATTAGTCAAAATGATGGAATTATGAAGGAACCTAAAATTTTTATTTTTAAGTAGCATCATTTTTGCGCTGTAATTTCAAATATAATAGCTAAAATTTCATTTTAAACTATTCAAATATGGGTGCTAATGTCTTAAACAGTCATTTTCAATCATTTGAGTGCCTGTCAAGAAAATAACGGTTCTTTGAGCTCTCTGCTGTGCTCTGTGTGTACTAGAACTGTCAAATTCATTCCCGTTATTGTTTACACGCGCAAAACCGACTGTGATCGCTGAAAATGTCTCGAAAAAAGGAAATTTAACTTGAAAAACATTCCCAAATACTTACTTTGAGAAAAGTGGGTAAAACAATTCGTGAAATTGCAAATATTATTGTTGTTTTAAAGTGTGGAGTTAAAACCACGTTGAAGCGGTTCGCCGAAACCAACTCAAATGTGAATCGAAAACGCTCTGGTCGACCAAAAAAACAATTCAAGCCGATGATCGACACATTTTATTGATAAGCAAGCAAAATCAGTTCAAAACAGCACCATATATTCGAAACGTCGTTTGCGAGAGAAGGGCTATTTTGGTCGCGTTGCTGTGAAAAAACCACTTCTACGACCACAAAACAAACGGAAAATACTATTGTTCGCTCGAAAATATAAAGATTGGCCAGTAGATCAGTGGAAATCTGTGTTATGGACCGATGAATCAAAGTTCGAGATTTTTGGATCCAGGCGGCGCCAGTATGTTCGTAGAAATAAAGATGAGCGGTCTAATCCCCAATGTATTGCGCCAACAGTTAAACATGGCGGAGGCTCCGTGATGGTCTGGGGGTGTTTTAGCTACGATGGTATTGGAGAACTGGTCAAAATCGACGGAATAATGCGGAAGGAACACTATCACAATATTCTTCAACGAAGTGCCATTCCATCCGGCATTCGTTTGATCGGTAACGGATTTATCTTTCAACAAGATAATGATCCCAAGCACATCTCCCATATGTGCATAACCTTTCTACGGTCTAAGGAAGAGAAAAGTGTGCTAAAAATCATGGATTGGCCGCCGCAATCCCCTGACATCAACCCGATCGAATTATTATGGGATAAGCTCATGTGATATGACTTGTCTTGATATTTTCGGTATTTTTAAAAATTTTTATGCAAAATTTGCATTCAATGAACATAAATCATAACAAAATAGTATATTTTGTAGTTTATATACAAGATTTAATCATAAAATGCTATTATACATAATAAAATACAATCACAAACTCAAAAAATCGCTTTTTTAGATGATGTCCTTAAACTTTTGCACGGTAGTGTATATATATATATATATATATATATATATATATATATATATATATATATATATATATATATATATATATATATATATATATATATATAGTAAATATAGATTTTTAGACCTATATATCATACACATATATATATATATATATATATATATATATATATATATATATATATATATATATATATATATATGTATAATATATAGGTCTAAAAATCTATATTTACTATGTAAAACCAAGTCGGGTTAGTTAGACCATTTATTACTCAAGAACCGCTGGACCGATTTTGATACTCTTTGATTCGTTGAAATTGTCTAGACTTCGAATAACGGAATTGTTTGATAACAATGAAAAATTCTAAGGAAAAAAAATTGTTCAGGAATTTAATTTTAATTCATTTTGTTTCAGAAAAAAACAGATTAATTCAATATAACACGTCATTGAACTAGCTGTGCAGACGTGCGCCGTAATTTTCCAGTGTTATTTACACTTTCTCAAGCCAGATGATCTCATCTTTCACCTCGAAGCCGTTATGCAATTAAACTTCGGAAAATTGCGAATCAATCCACTGGAGATGAACAAGAAACCACACAAGAACAGTGCCGCATTAATACCCAACAGGAAAAGTAATTCGTATGCATTGTCTTCGTTAGCGTTCCGTATAAAGCTTGGAAGCATGACTTATATATACCAGGTTCTTTTCTTTTTAACATTGGATGTCTTTGGCTGGCAACGTATAAGCAAGTGGAACTTTGAACTTTAAGCTTTATAGCTACATGAAAATAACTTTTTGTTCATTGTATTCTTGCAATTCCGTTATCGTTGGGGAAGGCGTATTGATCCTTAATCTCGACCAGCCATTTTCCCTTCCATATTTGATGGCAATTCCGTGGCATGCCATTTCATTCCGAAAATGCCTTTGAACTGAAAAGATTTGTGCTTCATCTGAGCCATGAATGCTGTTGAAAAGTTATTTGAAGTGTGGAACAAAGTTACCTGCTGTTGACGGAAAATTTGCGTGAAGGATAATTCTATTTTAGAATTAAGGTGAAACTGTTGTTTGATTTGCTGAAGTACGAAGAGAGATGGAATGGAAGTAATTTTTAAAAAAAACTCTAGCGCACCTGAACCGTTAGAAAACTAATTTTCGAAGAAATTGTCTTTGAGTGACAAAAAAGTGTGGAAAGACGTAATACACTGTTTTGTAGAATCATATCAACCATTCCTTATCCAAAGCAACAAAACTCAACTATAACACAAATGATGAAAATGTTCAGGGCTGGTAATACTTTCCGAACGAAGCAGCAATAAGTTAACCATAACAAGCTCATACTTAAATCAACTTATCCTTTGAATTTCGTTCTCATCGGAGGATTTCATCGAAAGTTTCAGCGGTTAAACGTTGTTTAAGGCTGCCATCCGAAAAATGTTCAAAACTCGGAAAATTTGAAAATTGATTCCTTATTATTATTGCAAATGCTTTGCATATGAGAACGTAATTTGAAGCATCTGTTGGTGCAATATTAACGGAAATGGCACATTGCTGGTTAGCCTGTGTCAGCAGCAAAGCAAAATACATACCAAATCTGCTTCACGTAAAGTTAAACCCAACCAGTAAATTTCGTTTCGATTGAATCACTGCCCTGGAAGGTATACGGGTGAACAGAATTTAGGGTTAACACCTTCAAAACTTTTCAAATTTTTAAAACGTTAATATTAGTTGTAAATTTTCATTGCAGGATCATTTTCAATTGGAAATCTAATAACATAATCGCTCAGTAAAGAAATTCCACAAAATTACAAAAATGGTCATAGCTGGCAGCCCTTTCATGATTTTTGTACGAAGTTCCTACGACATTTACTTCACATTAAGGTCCATTTACTGCATGAATTTCGTTTTGATTTCTACACTAGACCAGAAGTTATAGGGAAAAAAGCTTTATTTTGCTGAGCAAATTTGCAAGATTTTGGAGACAAAAATCACCACAGCTGCCAGCCCTATACTAATTTTTCATTCAAATTTTCACCAAATGTTACATGGAGTAACATCCACGTATTGTGTATATTTTGTTAAAATCTGATGGCTGAATCGGAAGTTATAGGACAAAAAGATGGTTTTTTTCTCAGTCGTTTTTCAAGATGGTACCACTGCCACAGAGTTGCCCGCTTTTCAAAATGACTTCTATCAGACTTGGTCCTAGCTAATACCAACATATCCTGTAAGCTTCATTATGATCGGATTATCCGGTCGTCAGTTCTCGTGAACAGAACTTTTGAGTGCTGAAAATAGAGGTAATTTGGTGATGGGTTGCCGTTCTTGTGCAAATCGGAATTTTGAAAATTTTATCTTGAGATGAAGGACAAAAGATAAAATTTATCAAAGATTTGTAATTTTTGTCAAAAATCAAAAATTTTTCAGGAGGTTGAACGATTTGAAGGATTTTTTTTCAGCCGCCTGCCGCAGTTACAGAGTAACCCGCTTTATGCTGAAAATCTACGTATGTCATATTTTGTTCAACATTAATATGCTCTGTAATTTTCACGATAATCCATTGTTTGTCTTACAAGTAATGACAAATCAAAATTGAAAAAAAAATCCTTGCCTCTTATTAGGCACCCTGCACCCACACACGGCTCAAAATTTTAAATTCTTTATCATAGACAAGCTAAGAAAATAATTAGTTTTCATTCCCAATACTTTTCTTTATCAAAAATTTATACTGCTTGGAAATATAGGAGTTCCTCAAAATTCACTAAAATGCTCGCCGCCGCCAAAAGGTTTAAGATATCTGAATTTGAGAAAATCGAAGACCTACTTACTATATACATCTACGTTCTCCGAAAATTTCAGCTCAATCGGATCGGCCACTCCAGAGATTATCTCCCTTAATCATTTTGCTGATATATATATATATAGATATATATATATATATATATATATATATATATATATATATATATATATATATATATATATATATACATATATATATTTATATATATATATATATATATATATATATATATATATATATGTATATATATATATAAAGAAATATGAATTTTCGGCGAAACGAGTTTAATACTATTGTTCTTCGAACATTAGTAACAACTAGCGCATCAGAACCGCTAGAAAGCTATATTTTCAAAGAAATATTCTTTGAGTGACCAAAAAATGTGGAAAGACGTAATGCTTTTTTTGTAGAATCATATCAACTATTCTTTATCCAAAGCAAAAAAAACTCAACTATAACACATATGATGAAAATATTCAGTGCTGGCAACACTTTCCCATCGAAGCAGCAATAAGTTTACCTTAACAAGCTCATACTTAAATCAACTTATACGTTGAATTTCATTCTCATCGGAGGATTTAAACGAAAGTTTTAGAGCTTAAATGTTGTTTGAGGCTGCCATCCGAAAAATGTTCATAACACGGAAAATTTAAAAATTGTTTTCTTATATTTATCGCAAATGCTTTGCATTTGAGTACGTAATTTGAGCATCTGTTGGTGCAATATTTACGAAAATGGCTAATGCTGGTTACCCTGTGTCAGCAGCAAAGCAAA
>OZ022264.1:109237235-109257235 GCA_963978885.1 Nemotelus pantherinus | reverse complement strand
AAGCCGCCAACGTGCAGAGAAATATTTCAAAGCACGTCAAGGACGGTATGTTGGAGCTGGAGGAGGCCTTTGAGGTCATTTTCACCTGCCGAACGAACTGGCAGAAGGCAGAGGTAGATTACCAGCGGGTCTTGGAGGAAAAGATCGCTGAGTCAACCACTGTTGCAGGGGTCCCGGGGGTAGATCAGCCACGGCAGAATAAGCGCGTGGCTGAATCAAAACCTGAAGATATTCAGGAAGTCCGGGTGAGGAAGGAGGTGCCAGTTTCGGACCTCAGGAAGTGGGTGACGGTTACCCACAAGAAGAAAAAGGGAAGCGTCGCAAAAACACCAGTGACCCCCGCTGGGACGGAAAAGGCCCAAAAAGAGTATAAACCACAGGGCAATAAGAAAGTAGTGGTGAAGAAAAAAAAGAAGAATGGCAGGCAAAGACAGCGAGGGAAAAAAATAGACGCTGTCATAGTAAAACCGGCTCCGGGAAGGACCTACGCGGAAGTCCTAGGGGCCATCCGCCAAGGTGTTTCCCCTGATGAAACTGGTACGCTAGTAAAGCGTATCAGAAAGACAGCAGAAGGAGGGGTCCTTTTGGAGATCGCGCGCTGTGATGACCGCGCGAAATTACAGGATTCGATCCGGGCCGCCGTAGATGGCCAGGGGGACGTGAAGCTTGTGACTCCTAGAGTCAAGATCGAGCTTCTCGACCTCGATTGCCTCACAGTCAGCGAAGAGGTGACATCCTCCATCAAACGCGAGGCTGGAGAGGAAGGGGCCGGCGAGGTGAAAACCACACTCTTCCCTCCTAACACAAGGGAGTAGAGGAGAGCCGTGGTGGAGCTAGATGAGGCACCAGCATCCAAAATCCTCAAGTCTGGTCGAGTCCGGGTAGGAATGATAAGTGCCCGAGTGCGAAGGTGGGCTGAGGTGACACGCTGCTACCGGTGCCTATGCTACGACCACACAAGGCGTAGCTGCAAGGGTCCGGACCGGAGCACCAGCTGCTGGAAGTGTGGACAGGTTGGACACCGGGCAGCAGACTGCTCTGCGCAGGCTCAGTGCATATTATGCACTGAGAAACATGGCGTGAATGACGCCAAGCATCTGATGGGATCGAGTGCGTGTCGAGTTTTCAGAGACGCACTCGATGCCAAGAAAAAGCAGGGTTGGACATGAGAGTCCTTCAAGGCAACCTGCAGGGCTGCAGAGCTGCGGACGACCTCCTCACGCAACTAGTCCGCGAACATAAGGCTCAGATCATATTGATCAGCGAGCCTTATAGGAAGAGAAACTCGTCCGCTTGGCTAGTAGATGCTACGGGGTACGCGGCGATCTGGATCGCTGACGGGCAGAGGGCTCGCATCGGCGCCCGCGGCTCAGGCAACGGTCACGTGTGGGTGACATACGGAGAGATCACCTTTGTGAGCTGCTACCTGTCTCCGAATGACTCAATGCAAGAATTCGGAGTCAAACTTAGCTCACTAGAAGACTCTCTCCGCGGCATCGCTGGCAATATCATCGTAGGGGGTGACTTTAATGCAAGGGCATTGGAGTGGGGTATGCCTACCGAAAACACTCGCGGACGGCGCATAGTCGAGATGGCATCGAGGTTGGGTTTGTTGGTGTTGAATACGGGTTCGACGCCAACATTCCGAAGGCCCGGTTTTGGCGAATCCATTCCCGATGTCACCATGGCATCGGAGAGACTTGCGGCACTCGTCAGCGATTGGAGGGTGATGGAAGATTACACTGCAAGTGATCATAACTACATCACCTTTCAAATTGCTGAGAGCAGGCAAAGACGCCAAGGCTCTTCCTGTAGGTGGAATGGCTGGAATGCCGCTAAGCTTAACAGGGGCGAGATGGTCGCATCGCTCGTTTCGAGTTTGGGAGGGGAGCCTCTAACATCTGGGTCCCCAGTGACCCGTGCAGCAGCAGAGGCCGCTGCTGACAGAACCATGGATTTGCAGGGCGTGTGAGGCTTCAATGCCCAAACGGAAACCCTTTCGTAGGAGGCAACATGCGTACTGGTGGAACGATGAAATCGCCGAACTGCGACGCATCGCTTTGGCGTGCAGGCGCAGGGCACAGCGAGCCAGAAACAGGCCGGGAGTGGCAGAGCTATCTGCTG
The DNA here is from genome assembly GCA_963978885.1 of Nemotelus pantherinus. NCBI lineage: Eukaryota > Metazoa > Arthropoda > Insecta > Diptera > Stratiomyidae > Nemotelus > Nemotelus pantherinus. The sequence continues at coordinate 109,255,111 of OZ022264.1, read as the reverse complement.
CTCACATTGCGGCAAAGAGGGAGCTGACCAAGGCCATCACAAGGAGTAAACTTGCCAAATGGCAGGCCCTTTGTGAGGAGGTCAATTCAGACCCGTGGGGAGATGGCTAAAAATTGGTCACTCGCAGACTTGGCTGTATGCGATCTAGCACTCTCATGGACGCGATATCCATGGAGCATATCGTTGGTTCGCTGTTCCCGGTGCATCCGCCAAGGATTGATGGGCCCATATTCGTTAACCAGACGGATGTTCCTCTTTTTACGGACGAGGAGCTGAACAGTGCGGTGTCCAGGATGAAGAACCGGAAGGCTCCAGGGCCTGACGGAGTGCCGGTCGAGGCACTTAAAGTCGTGGCGGAGAGTCAACCACGTCTATTATTGGATTTGTATAATTCATGTTTAGTCGCGGGGGTCTTTCCGTCTCGGTGGAAAGTGGCTCGACTAGTACTGGTAGATAAGGGGAAGGGTAGCCTGGGCTGCCCATCGGCATTCCACCCGCTGTGCGTGCTGGACACTGCTGAGAAGCTTCTCGAAGGGTTACTAAAGCCGCAATTGCTGTCAGCTGTGAGATCAGCCGGTGATCTTTCTTGCCGGCAGCACGGCTTCCGGAGGGGTCATTCAACAATCGGTGCCATCTCAGAGGTTGTTGGGGCTGTAGCAAGAGCGGAAGAGGCATGTAACCGGGCCACACCGGTCGTCTTGCTGGTAACGCTTGACGTGCAAAACGCCTTCAACTCGGCGAGGTGGACGGACATCCTTCCGGCCCTTGAAGGGAGGTTCCGTATTCCTGGCTACTTGCTGGCCATGATGCGGGACTACTTCAGGGACCGATGGTTGCTCTATGACACTGAGGACGAAGTCAGAAGGAGGCCTGTCACCTTAGGTGCGGCGCAGGGGTCAATCTTAGGACCTGACTTCTGGAACATCATGTACGATGAACTGCTGCGCCTGGAAATGCCTGCGGATGTGTTCCTGGTAGGTTACGCTGATGACGTCGCAGCTGTAATCACTTCTAGATCTGCCGATTTCGCTCAACTTAGACTTAACCAAGTTATGAGAAGGGTGGATCGGTGGATGACTGAGCACGGCCTCCAGCTGGCAGTCTCAAAGACAGAGATTGTCATGCTGACGAAGCGGAGGATACCAACTGTCATACCCATGACGGTTGGCTCCGTCGGGGTCCAGACCAGCAAGTCGGTCAGGTATCTGGGAGTGACACTGGACACCAAGCTGACGTATTGGGATCATATCCGCAGGGCATGTGACAAGGCTCTGGTAGTCGTCACTTCGCTGAGTAGGCTAATGGCCAACGTTGGTGGACCCAGTGAGACGAGACGGAGACTGCTGATGGTGACGACCAATTCCATCTTGCTATATGGCGCCGAAATTTGGGGAGATGCGCTTCGAACTAGGAAATTCCGGAAGCGCATTGCCAGTGTCCAGCGCAGGGGTGCCCTGCGAATCGCGTGTAGCTACCGCACGGTCGCAGAAGAGGCTGTGATGGTTGTATTGGGAGTAATCCCGATCGATCTGCTAGCGCGAGAACGCAAGGAGGGGTGCCTCTTTCGCTCAGAGCTGGACAGAACTGAGGCTTTGACGCACGCTCGTACAATGACCCTTCAACTTTGGCAACAACGCTGGAGTGAAAGTGATAAAGGACGCTGGACGGCTAAGCTAATTGGTCTTATTGAGCCTTGCCTTAGCCGGAGCCACGGAGAGGTAAACTTTTACCTATGTCAATTTTTGACAGGGCACGGTTACTTCAGGAAATACCTGAACAGAATGGGTAAGGTGGTCACACCGTACTGCCGGTACTGTGTGACTGAGCTCGATGATGCTCAGCACACATTCTTGATGTGCAGTCGCTTCGTAAGTTTGAGGCGCACCATTGAGTCCACGATCGGCCTGGTAGCACCTGAGACGATCGTGGATGCAATGCTGCGAAACGAGGAGAACTGGCGCGCAGTCTCAACGTACGTTGAGAAAGTGCTGCGTATAAAGCGGGAGGAGGGTTGCCTTACCGACCCATAAGCTGTGGTAGTTCTTGAAGTCCGTGGTTACCAATGGATGAGTCAGCACGACCGGGTCGAAGCAGTGCTTAGGCGGGTCCCGACTCGGAACTTCGTGGGCTTGTAGATGGTCCTTTTTTTTAGTGAGTCAAACCTCACATACCTCGTGGTGATAAGTTACCCGGGGATCTGGTATGCAGATTTTTTTTTGCCATCTACACTAGGGGGAAAAAAAAAATATATATCTATAATTGTTGCTCAACCTAAGTGGCCCTACTGTGTCTATGACGATTGTTTCGAATGTGTTAGCAGGTGTGTCTGTTATAATTTTGTTTTCTTTTATGTGTTTTGTCTGTTTATTTTTAGCACAAGTTTCACGATTGTCAATAAAGTTTTTTATCATTTTGTTCATATTTTTCCATATGTATTTCTGTTTGAGTTTTAGTGTTGTTTTTCTCACACCTAAATGTCCTCCTTTCAATAATCCAATCAATTACCATGTATGGTAATCATTTATCAATTTAAATTGTATTATTTTATCTGTTATTCTTTTGGGGGGTTTGTGTATTATAATTTTTAGAGTTTTTTTGTCTTTTGATTGAATACACTGTTGTTATTGATTGAATATCTCTTTGAATTCGTTTTTCCCTATTATGTTAAATATTTCATCGGTTTCTTTTAAGTATACCTTTGTTATGTTTCTCCTTGTCACTTGTGACGTCAGTTTCTCCAGTAACGAAACTAATTCCGATGGATTATCACTGCATTCAACTGTAACTCTGTTATTTCCGATGTTTATCTTTGTGGTTTTCCCCGTTTCAAATTTTAAATTTATTAAATTTTTTATGTCAGCCATCAATTCGCTGTCCCATATATACGTTTCATTTAACTTTGTGTTTTGGTTTGGTTCATGTGCTTCTATCGTTGGTGTGTTGTATTTCTCTCTGGTCATGTTTCTTGTGACTGCTAATATACTTTTGTTCTTAACGTTATGGTCTTGTTTCGGGATCATTTCTTTTAATGTATCTGAGCTTAACTTGATGCGTGATAGTGCATCCGCATTGACATTCATTTTTCCTTTTCGGTATATTATATCGAAGTCATACTCACATAAATCGACTCTTATGTGTGTCATTTTTGATGATGGGTTTTTGTGTGTGAATAATGCTATGAGTGGTCTATGGTCAGTGACCACCGTAAATTTATTTCCAAAAAGTTAGGGTTTGAAGAAGTTTATTGCCCAATGAATCGCCAGTAATTCTTTTTCTATTGTAGATTTGTTTATTTCGTGTTTAATGAGAGTTCTAATCGCGTAAGTTATGGGTAAGTCCTGTCCTATGTCACCTTGTGACAGTACTGCGCCTAACGGATAGTCTGATGCATCCGTTGTGACTATGAATGGTTTGCTAAAGTCCGGGTATTGTAGAATTGGTGCATTCATTAGTTTGCTTTTAAGTAATTCAAATGTTGTTTGACATTGCTGTGTCGACTTGAATTCAACTTTCTTTTTTAGCAGGTCATTTAATCATTTTGTTATTTTAGCAAAGTCGGGAATGAATCGACGGTAGTAATTGGCGAATGTGATGAATCTTCTGACTTCGACTGGATTTATTGGTACTGGTTACTTTTTGATTGTATCTAGTTTTCCGGGGTCAGTGCGAACTCCCTCCTTGGTTATCAGATGTCCCAAGTAAACTACTTCGCTTCTCAGGAAATTGCATTTTTTAGGGTTCAACTTAAGATTGTATTTTTTCAATCTTTCAAGTACTTGTACTAAATTTGAATTATGGTGTGCTAAGCTGCAGCCGAAAACAATTATATCATCTACATATAGAAAAGCTGCTGAGTCCAGTCCACTCAGAGCTATAGTGAGCATACATTGAAAACTGTTTGAGGAAATTGTCAAACCGAATGGTAGTCGTTTAAACTGGTAGTGCCCTTTGTTCGTTGAGAAGGCTGTCAATGGTCGTGACTCTTTCGTAAGCTCCATTTGATGGAATGAACTTGTCATGTCTAGAGTAGAGAAATATTTAGCTCTCCCCAGACTATCTAGAACATCTTCTAGTCTTGTTAGAGGGAATTTATCGTTGACTATTTTCTTATTCAGTGCTCTAATATCAACCACTAGTCTCCATTTATTTTCGCCTAGTTCACTCTTCTTCGGTGTTAGAAGTAGTGGTGAGTTGTAGGGGCTGGTTGAGTCCTCGATGACATTGCTGTCTAACAATTCCTGTACTTGTTTGTTTATTTCGTTAATATGTGTATGAGGTAACCTGTAGTTCTTTATGTATGTCGGTGTGGTATCTGTAACTTGTATTTTTTGAGTGTAGAAGTTGTTTGTGGATAAAGCTTCACCTTCTAAGTGGAATATATGCTGGTATGTTTTAAGAATTTCTAATAGAGACTTCTGGTCTTTCGCATTCAGATGATTTATTTTAACGTGTTTTAATATGTCTTTAAATCTTTTTTCGTCTCTGATGTTTCGAGCTACTGATTTACTTGTTTCACAAGTTTTGAAGTTTCTTAACGGTTCGGTTTCAATTTTAAAATTTTCGAGTATTACCTCTTCTTCATTTGTGTTTAATATCTTAATGTGTTTTACGCCTTTTACTGGGATTATTGAACTGGCTATATAGACTCCTGGTTTAATTTCTTTGTTAGTGGTTACACTATCTTCTTCTATGTTAATGTCGATGGGACATACGTATTCACACCTTGGTGGTACTGTAACTCTATGTTTTCTTGTAGCGATAGGTATAGTATGGTATAGTTCATAATTTATATTTATTGTTATTGTTTATGTTTCGTAGTTTATTCTTGCTAATTTTTAGGTAAGAAAATCCCTTCCTAATATTCCGTCCGTAAGAATAAGAAAATCAGATTCCATTATTTGAAATGGAAAATTGATGTTATTTCCATCAATACTTAGATTTAAATTAGCCGTTCCAATCGACTGTATTTGTTCATCAGTTATTCCGGAAAATTTACATCTTTTGTCTTCATTTATGATTTGATCATCCGGAATCGCACTTGCTTTACATAGTGACACATCTGCTCCAGTGTCAACCAATAATTTCAAATATTTTCTTTTATCCTTGCAGTAAATCGAGACGTAATTCTCGAGCTGTCTGTTAAGTAGTAATATTTTTTCTGTCTTGGTCCCGGAGTCAACTTTTATTGTTCGTTGTCGCTGGCCTCCGGGCTCGTCGCGTTTCCCTGGACTATATTTATTCGTTGTCTCCTATCGTTGAAATTTCTGTCATTAGTTCTGCTGTTATCGTAGTTTCTGTGATTTCGATAATTTACTTCATTACCCCTTGAGCTGTGATTGTTTCTATTATTATTACTATTTCTATAATTGTTATTTCTATAAGTATTATTTTGATTCCACTCGTTATTTCTATTATTATAAGTATATCTGTTGTTTCTGTAGTTATTCGAATTGTTTATTTCACTTGGTCTCGAATTATGATTGTCTCTATGATTTCTGTTCTGGTTCGTGCCGTAATTTCTGTTATTGTTATAGCTATGAGACGTGTTATTACTATTAAATGTGTTTCTACTGTTATGGTTATATTGTTGATTATAATTTTGTCTTTTATTAATATACATTATATTTTCCGGTGTTCTATTACTTGTCTTGAATTCAGTTGCGATCTTTATCGCTTCTATAAATGTCTTAGGTTGCGCAGCAAAAATAGTAGGCTTAAGAGTTTCATTTAATCCATTCTTGAAAATTGTAAGCGCGTAAGAATCATTAGACTTTACTATCATTGCCTTTTCTTGTGCAGTTGTATTTTGTCCTAGGCTATTTATTTGGATATCACTCAATTCACTAATGAGCTCAGACAATTTTTCTCCACATTTTTCTACAGCTCCGCGTTGTTGTAATTGAGATAATTGCGTGTGAATTTGCTGTAAGGTTTTCCTACTTTTGTACCTGTTTTTTAAGTGTTTTTCTAGTGCTGAATAATTGTTGATTTCTAATGTACTTAGCTGTACCTTTACGCTTGCTCCTAACTTTAAATTTTTGACGAAATTTAATAAATTCAATTTCCCTTCTTCATTCAGGCTTTCATTTAGTAACCCAACTATGGTTAAAAATGCATCTACTTCTTTTGGGTTTCCATTGAAAGTTGGTATTGATTTTAATGCTACTTCTATTCCCATTTTATTTTCTACTGCTTGTTCTAATTTTTCCTCTAACAATTCTTTCGCAACACTATATTTATCCAAAAAAATTTTTTGCAATTCTGAACTATCTTCTGTATCTAGTACTCTTTTTTTTAAATCTTCGATATCATTTAATTTTTCTATTATGGTATCGCTTTTGTATACCCTTCCCGGAGTGTTTTTTACTAATGTTCGAAGAACAATAGTATTAAACTCGTTTCACCGAAAATTCATATTTCTTTATATATATATATATATATATATATATATATATATATATCAGCAAAATGATTAAGGGAGATAATCTCTGGAGTGGCCGATCCGATTGAGCTGAAATTTTCGGAGAACGTAGGTGTATATAGTAAGTAGGTCCACATTTTTCTCAAATTCAGATATCCTAAACCTTTTGGCGGCGGCGAGCGTTTTAGTGAATTTTGAGGAACTCCTATATTTCCAAGCAGTGTAAATTTTTGTTAAAGAAAAGTATTGGGAATGAAAACTAATTATGTTCTTAGCTTGTTTATGATAAATAATCGGAAATTTTGAGCCGTGTGTGGGTGCAGAGTGCCTAAAAGTAGGCAAGGATTTTTTTTCAAATTTTGATTTGTCATTACTTGTAAGAAAAACAATGGATCATCATGAAAATTACAGAACGTATTGATGTTGACTAAAATTTAGCACGTAGAGATTTTCAGCATAAAGCGGTTAACCCTGTAGCTGTGGCAGGGTGCTGAAAAAAAATCCTTCAAATCATTGACCTTCCTGAAAAATGTTTGATTTTTCACAAAAAATTCAAATCTTTGATAAATTTTATCCTTTGTCCTTCATCTCAAGATAAAATTTTCAAAATTCCGTTTTGCACAAGAACGGCAACCCATCACCAAATTACCTCTATTTTCAGCACTCAAAAGTTCTGTTCACGAGAACTGACGACCGGATTATCCGATCATAATCAAATTTACAGGATATGTTGGTATTATCTAGGACCAAGTCTGATAGAAGCTATTTTGAAATGCGGGCAACCCTGTGGCAGTGGTGCCATCTTGAAAAATAGGTGAGAAAAAAAACTGGTTTTAGGCCTATAACTTCCGATTCAGCCATCAGATTTGGACAAGATTCATACAGTACTTGGATCTTATCTTAGGTAACATTTGATTAAAATTTGGTTGAAAAATTAGAATAGAGTTGCCAGCTATGGTGATTTTTGTCTCCTAAATCTTGCAACTTTGCTCAGCAAAATAAAGCTTTTTTCCCTATAACTTCCGGTCCAGTGCAGAAATCAAAACGAAGACCACGCAGTAAATGGACCTTAATGTGAACCAAATGTCGTAGAAATTTCGTACCAAAATCATGAAAGGGCTGCCAGCTATGATCATTTTTGTAATTTTGTGAAATTTCTTTACAGAGCGATTATGTCATTAGATTTGCAAAAGGAAATGATCCTGCAATGATAATTAACCACAAATATTAACGCTTTAAAAATTTGAAAAGTTTTGAGGGTGGTAACCCTAAAATTCTTTTCACCCGTATAACTTCCAGCGCAGTGATTCAATCGAAACGAAATTTACTGGTTGGGTTTAACTTAACGTAAAGCAGATTTGGTATATATTTTGCTCTGCTGCTGACACAGGGTAACCAGCATTAGCCATTTCCGTAAATATTGCACCAATGCTTCAAATTACGTTCTCACATGCAAAGCATTTGCAATAAAAATAAGGAATCAATTTTTAAATTTTCCGAGTTTTGAACGTTTTTCGGATGGCAGCCTCAAACAACGTTTAACCGCTGAAACTTTCGATGAAATCCTGCGATGAGAACGAAATTCAAAGGATAAGTTGATTTGAGTATGAGCTTGTTATGGTAAACTTATTACTGCTTCGTTCGGAAAGTGTTGCCAGCACTGAACATTTACATCATTTGTGTTAGAGTTGAGTTTTGTTGCTTTGGATAAGGAATGGTTGATATGATTCTACACAACAGTGTATTAAGTCTTTCCACACTTTTTTGTCCCTCAAAGACAATTTCTTCGAAAATTAGTTTTCTAGCGGTTCAGGTGCGCTAGAGTTTTTTAAATTTATTATAATTTTCGATATGGCATTTATCTGCTCTTCCATTTAGAAAAACTAATATTCGTACCATGGACCATAAGTTTTTGTTTCCAAAAATTTTTGTTTTGTATTCTAATAAAAATATATTGTGTTTTTTTTTGTTCTGCTTTCATTTTTTTTTTAACTATAATTTACAACAATAGTTCATTTTAATTCATTTTATTTAATTTATTCTTTTTCATATCATATGACTCTAAACTTATATTTATACATATATATATATTTATAGTCTTATAATTTTGTTTATTTTTTTACTAATGTTCGAAGAAGAACATTAGTATTAAAATCACTTTGGCCAAAAATTCATATTTCTATATATATATATATATATATATATATATATATATATATATATATATATCATCAAAAAATTTCAGTGAAAAAATCTCAGGAACGCACCATCCGATTGAGCTGAAATTTTCAGGACACATTGGTATATATGCAGAATAGTGCTAGGTCTCACAAAAAATTAATAATCTTTAACCCTTTGGCGCCGGCGGCCATTTTAGTGATTTTTTTAATATACCTATTATTCCGTACACAAATAATTTTTGCAAAAATAAAGTTGACGACATAAATTTCGAACAAGTTTTACATGTGAATCGGATAACGTTTTGGAATTTTTTAACTCCATGTGTGCGCTGGGTGCCTAAAAAGAGAACGGGAAAATTTGAAAATTTTTAAATTGCGATAACTTTTGACAAAGCTATTCAATCATTACGAAATTTTCAATACTTGTTTGTTTTATTTAGTTGTAGATAAACGTACATTTTAATGAGCGTGCTGGCAACCCTGTAGCTAGGGCAGGCACTGAAAGTGAAAACCTCCAAATCATCGTCTCTCTTGAAAAAATGTCGTTTCTTCAAAAAAAACCCACTCATATGTAAATTTTGTGCTTCATTTACATAGACAAAAAATAAAATTTGATATGGTATAACGGGCACGCCTGGTAACCCTTGCCCAAGCTACCTATATTTTTAGCATCAAAAACTTCTGTTCACGGAAACTCACGATCCGATGAACAAAATTTTTTTGAAATTTGCAGAATGTATTGGTCTTAAATAGGACCAGGTCTGATAGAAGTGATTTTGAAATGCGGGCAATTCTGTGCCAGTGGTGCCATCTTGAAAAATCACTAAAAAAGATAACTGCTTTTAGCCCATTAAGTTCTGATTGAATCGTTCAATTTTGACGAAATTCGCACCGTAGCTGCACCTTACTTCAAACCACGTTTGATAGAAATTCGGTTGAAAAATTCGGTTGGAGCTGCCAGCTATGATAATTTTGGTGTCTTCAATTTGAAAAAATAAAAATTTGGAAGTGAAAACATTCAAACCATCGAATATCCTAAAAAATGTCCGTTTCTACAACAAAACTAATCTGTGTACAAATCCTTTGCTCAATCTACACAGTCAAAGCAAAAACTTTGGAAATTTCATGTCGGACAAGAACGGTAACCCTTTCTCAGTTAACCTATATTTTTAGCTTCAAAAACTTCTGTTCACGGGAACTCACGAATCAATAATCAGATACAATTGAAATATTCAGAATGCATTGGACTTAAGGAGAGCCAGGTCTGATAGAAGCGATTTTGAATTGTAGGCAACTCTGTTCCAGTGGTGCCATCTTGAAAAATTACAAAGAAAAAAAAATGCTTTTTGCCCTATGAAATGTGAATAAGTTACCAGATTGTCATGAAATTGACACAGTAGCTGCACCCTACTCTAAACTCTGTTTGATAGAAATTTGGTTGAAAAATTCGATTGGTGCTGCCAGCTATGGTAATTTTAGTGTCTTTGGTTTTGAAAATTCGCTCAGGAAAATAAAACTTTTTGCCCTATAACTTCCAGTGCAGTCATGAAATCAATACGAATTTCATACAATTACTGGAACCTATTATAAACATTATTCAAGCCAAATTTGGTTGAAAAGCCATGATAGGGCTGCCAGCTATTGTTGGTTTTGTGTTTGTTTGCAATATCTTTACTAAGCGGTTTTATCGTAGAATTTTCAATTGGTTATGGTATTGTAGTGACAATAAACAGCAAATATTAAGCTTTCGATTATTTGAAAAAACTCGCTGCAGGTAACCCTAAATTTCTTTATACTCCTATAACTTCAAATGTTATATAACAACGTGAAGCAGAGGTTATATATTCTTGACTTTGATACTGGCGAAAGGTTGCCAGCACGAGTCGGTTGTTCTACTTTTGTATCAATAAACGCTTACAGTTAGTATTCATACCGGAAACATTTACAATTAAAATAAATAATCAATGTTGCAATTCGCAAAGTTCTGCAAATTTTTCGGATCGCAGCCCCAAACACCAACTTCAGTTACAGTGCTGCAGGCACTGAGCATTTTCTTCATTGATGTTATATGAGATGCTGCTTTCAAAATTTTGTGAAATAAGCAACTGATAACGAATATAATTAACCCGTGTTTTGCTCTCATAAACGTTGAAATTCATGCCAGTGGTAATATCTGAAACCTTCAACCATATGAGTTATAATGCATTCTTGAGACAAAAGTAAAACGTGGCATTTGAAACAATTTGGCCGTAATAAGCAGCGCATGTGGTGGAATATGCACCCAAAACCTGAACGATTCTTCTACTGTTCTTCGAACATTAGTGTTTCTAGCGGTTCAGGTGCGCTAGAGTTTTTTTTTATTTAATTCATCTGATATTTTTTCAATTTGTTGGAACAACTCTCCTTGCCGTTCCCAGGGTGGTGGATTTTCTTCATCTGTTGCTACTCTCCTGAGTGCCGCACGGAGCCTCCTTAAATACACTATCCTTCCTCCGCGTTTTCTGTTCTTTCTTCGAGTGTCCTGATACGGTATTTCCGTCAGCTTTGCTTCGTCCTTCCGCACTTGTACGACACGAGGATCTTCTTGTGGCTGCGGTCCTCCTTCTTTGGCAAGGTTGTTTTTCTATTCCGGCGTTGGCACGGTCGCCATGTAATGTAGCAATAACTTTACTTGTTTGCCTAACGCCCCGGTTTGCTTCAGATTCCTGTTTCTTCTCTGCTTTGGCGAGCCTGTCGCCGCTCATGCAAATTCAACAGAAAATTTTCTGATAGCCGAAAAAACAAAGACTTTGCTTTGGCGAACATGTCGCCGCTTATGCTAAGTCTTCCTATCGCAATTCGTTTAAAAGAATTTAAAAGAAAACAATTCTTTTCGTTAACTCGGTCGCCGCTTATAATTTGGCTTACCAGTACTGAATGTCCTTTATTGTTAATCATCTTTTGTATCAATAATAGTACAGTTACAACAAATTCAAAATCTGCGCGAATCAAAAATATTTATCTAGTTCCGAGGATTTACCACCGCGTGTAATTAGGGCGCTCTACTCGCCATCTATGTATATGACATTTCGACAAGTGTCGAAACGTCAGTTTTGTTTTCAGTGTACACAACAATATATATAAATATATATATATATATATATATATATATATATATATATATATATATATATATATATATATATATATATATATATAAATATATATATATATATATATATATATATATATATATATATATATATATATATATATATATATATATTTATATATATATATATATATATATATAAATATATATATACATATATATATATATATAATTATTTATATATTTATATATATATATATATATATATATATATATATATATATATATATATTTATATATGTATAGATATATATATATATATCAGTGGCGGCTCGTGTCTTTAAGACTCGGGGAAGCAGATATATTTTTGCATAGTTTTCCAGAATAAACAAGTAGGAATTTCAGCGCAGCAAATACATCAAAAGTTGCATTCAATTTCCAATTGTTTGATTCAGTGACTTTTCTACTCATTATGATCACCATCAATCTCAGCAATATTTAAATGATGCAAGATTACAAATTACAATGCAACATATTGCAAATTAGAACTATTTTTTTAATAAAAAGTGAAAAATAGTGGTCCTGGTCACCACGAATCTATAAAGTACTTTTATCTATTCAAATAGTCTAAGAGAAAAATATACCGCAGTAGATGTTCTATGGTTAAATTCAATTTTCAAGACAAAATGATACTTTCAATACTTTCGGCAATAAACGTGAAAATAACTCCTCACCCATACAAGGTGGGGTTAGATTTACCTCATAAAGCATTTTATCTATTCTGTGTATACATATATTAAACAGAACGTGCTCAAATATTTCTTTTATACTTTGAAGAACTCCGCCGCTCACAAGTCTAACTTGTGATATGCCGGTCCCAAGCCCGGAGAAAGGAGGAGGGTTTGAGGTAACGAGGTAACTCTATCCTCAGTAAAATGCGTATATTTGCAGCCTGATGGCTGTAGTAAGCATGAGGATGAATCCCAAGGATTTTATCTCTGCAGGTGGCAGCCAGACTGAGTCTGGAAATCCACTCGTGCTCAGCACGGCAGGGGCTCGGATTCTGCAGGCCCCAACCTCATGTATGACTGCAATGGAGGACCCTGGTTGCAGTGGAAGCTCACAGGTTACCATCGTGGAAGACTCCATGGCCAGCAAGTTTTCGGACTTGCTGATAGCATCCCCCCTGATCACAGGCTCCGGAAAGGCGAGTACAGCACCAGCTGGAAGTCCGACTACGGCCGTACCAGGGGTAAAGATGTTTCTTCCCGAATCCTCACATAAGAGGAGAAGGGATGCATTAGAGGAGGTAACTCCGACTAGTGCAAATGAGACGCCCGCTGGAAGTACAGATAGTAAGAGTGCTCATTCCTCTGAACTCTGGAAACCTGTGGAGGCTCTCAGTCGCAGACAACGTAGGAGACTGCGCAAAAGGGGCAAGCTGCCGCCGAAGGCTGACGGAGAGACAAATGCAGCATTAACTGCAGGTGTTTCCCTGGAGACTGGACGTCAGGCAGCGAAACCTCTGAGCCGACCCGGGGTAGCGAAAGAAAGGTTGGCTGGTGATGCTAAGGTCGCATGTTCGGAGCAGAAATGTTCTGGACCGGCGGCTGGATGCAAAGCTACGCCGACTGGACTTCGTGAACCAGGGAAAGCTCTTAGCCGTCGACAGAAGAGGACTCTGTTCAAGAAATCGATGATTCCTGATGCAAATCGGGATTCAGCGACGACGCTGAAAGGTAAGGAGGGACCGGTCACACCGAAGATCTCCCAGCCGGCCAGCACAGAGGCCAAATCTGCCAGCGGCGGCGCACGAAAGAGACGCAAGGTTGAGGCGAAAGCGGATACCTGCATCTCTGAGTGCAAGGTGCCGAAAGGTGTCAAAATCTGCGAGAGAGATCTTGCAGAGGCTGGCCCTTCTGGCACAAACACACCTTCCACAGGGGTAGGGAGGAGAACGTATGCAGAAGCTGCGTCTTCTTCGCTGGTTGTTGTGATAGGTGTGTCTGGCAAGGGTGGCAAACTGACCGAAGGTCAGTGCGCTATCCTTAAGAACGAACTGTGGCGAGAGATAGCGGAGTCGGGACCAGTTTACAACTTCACGCAAGCGAAGTTTGTGGATGGTCACCTCCAAGTCGCCTGCTCCAATCAAACATCTAAGGAGTGGCTCACACAGATCGTTCCTAAATTGGGTACTGGCAGTCGGCCCAAATTTACCATTTTGGACTCCGACCTGGCCAAACCCTATTATGTAAGTTGTTGGATCGCACTCGCATGAGTGCAGGTGACATCACTGGCATGTTCGGCAAACTGAATCCGGGCATCGATGCGAAACACTGGATCATCAAGTACATGAATCCCAGGAAGAATCCCACCACAGGTGAAGATGGTTTCAACCTGGTGATCGTACTTGACCAGAGAAGTTTCTCGATGCTAAGAGACAGGTACCGGATGGTGCTGAGCTACTTCTTGTATGCGGTTAAATTTAACCAAATCAGGAAGTGGTGAGGCACGAGCTTTTGTGACTGTCTATGGACAGATCGCCAGAGCAAAACGCAGAGATCCAGTGGAAATTCTCTCCCATAGAGTTTCTTTCACTGTTCACGCGGACATTATCTAAGGGTCCCTGCAAAGGGATCCAAAGATTTAAACTCCGGACGTTTCTGTGCCTGAAGGTATAAGATTTGTCCAGATCAACTTGCGGCGTGCCAAGGCTTCGTCCTATCTTTTGAGCGAAAAATTGACAAAACTGCAAGCCTCCCCCTACATTGCACTTGTACAGGAACCGTGGGTTCGAGGCGGTAGGATCTACGGACTTAGTTCAATCACGGGGGCCAAGATCTTTTATGATGAAAGGTCTATACGGCCGAGGACTTGTGTTCTGGCTTCCAATCTGCTTGATGCCACCATGCTCAGACAGATTTCAAGCCCGGACCTGTCAGCGGTCGTCGTACAACACCGAGAAAATGGTAGGCTTAAGCGCACGATAGTTGCCTCAGCTTACTTTCCCTTTGACTCCTTACTCCCGCCGCCGATACAGGAGTTAAAGGACCTGGTTTTGTACGCTGAATCGGAGAGACTTGAACTTGTGGTGGGCTGCGATGCCAACTCCCAGCATACCAGCTGGGGTAGCAACAAATGTAACGCCAGGGGTAAAAGTCTCTTTGATTTTATAACTTCTGCCGGGCTGATGATTTTAAACACTGGGACTACTCCCACATTTGTCACCCCAAACAGAAGGGCGGTCATTGATGTATCGCTATGTTCAGCTGGAATAGTTGGATCAATGACTGGATGGAATGTATCAGATGAGGATTCACTCTCTGATCATCGCTACTTGGTGTTCTCTTTAGCCACGGATCTAACACCCGTGGTGGAAAGAAGAAACCCAAGAAACACTGATTGGCCTACGTTCAATCGGCTTCTTGCAGACAAAGCGCGTCCTAGTGGTAGGATAAGATCGCCAAAGTCAATAGAATCCCGGTTGAGCACTCTGAATAGAGACCTAATGAGTAGCTATGAAGAGGCCTGCCCGATCAGTAAGAGCAGATGTGGCAAGACGGTTCCCTGGTTGAATCGGGAACTACAGAAGCTAAGGAAAAGTACCAGGAAAATTCTCAACAGAGCTTGTAAGAGCAACAATGAGGATGACTGGATCGCCTACAGATCTTCGCAGAGAACGTATAAGAAGCTGGTGAGGACCTCTAAGAGGGAATCATTTAGATCTTACTGTGAAAGACTGGAAGGCGCACGGGAGACGTCTAGGCTTTGCAAAGTCCTAGAGAAGGATCAATCAGCTAAGCTAGACTCTCTAAAACGCTCGGATGGTGATTTTACCAAGTCCAAAAAGGAGTCTTTGCAGACTTTACTTGGGACTCACTTCCCGGGAGCCCCGGTGATTGAGTCGCGGAAGGCAAATGCGCCTGTGACCGAAATCCCTGCTCTTCGCAGCAGTAGGAAGTGCTGGTACACAACTAGATCTGTGGTCACTAGTGAAAAGGTCAGGGATGCAATCATGTCTTTTGAGAATTTCAAATCGCCGGGCCTGGATGGTATCTATCCGGTTATGCTTAGGGAGGGAATTGACCATTTGGGGGCAGACCTGAGAGAAATCTTCTGGGCATGTCTTTCCTTGGGGTATGTTCCGTCACCTTGGCGAGAGGTTAAGGTAGTTTTTATACCTAAACCGGGGAGAGATGACTATTCCGATCCAAGGAACTTTAGACCGATCAGCTTAACTTCGTTTATGTTGAAATGCCTAGAGAGACTTGTCGAACGACACATACGTACTACGGCGCTTAGGTTTAACCCTTTGAATGATGAGCAACATGCGTACCAGCGAGGAAAATCATGCGAGTCGGCCCTTCATTCTTTGGTGGCCAGAGTTGAGGGAGCGATCTCCAATGGTGAGTATGCGTTGGGGGTGTTTGTGGACATTGAAGGGGCCTTTGATTGCGCGCCCTTCGTGGAACTATGTGATGCTGCGAAAGTGCATGGCGTGGATGATGTCTTAGTTAGGTGGATTCATGCCATGCTGACGCAGAGATGGTTGCTGGCGGAAGCTGGATCCGATTGCTACTTAAGAACAGAGGCGACAAATGGATGCCCTCAAGGGGGCGTCCTATCACCGCTCCTGTGGAGTATGCTAGTCGACTCCCTGCTTAACGAACTGCAACAAGAAAAGCTGCACGCACAAGCTTATGCTGATGACGTGGCCGCACTGGCTGTCGGTAAAGATCTGAATGTGGTGTGTAGAAATACACAGCGTGCATTGGATCTGATTGGCAGCTGGTGTTCGAGGCACGGCTTAACAGTGAATCCTGGTAAGACGAAACTTGTTTTGTTTACCAGGAAAAGAAAACTGAGAGGACTAGTGCTTCCAATCATGAAGGGTGTAACACTTCAACTTTCAGATGAAGTCAAATATCTTGGAGTAATCTTGGACAAAAAACTTCTCTGGAAGAAACATGTGGAAGTGAAGCTTACTCGAGCTATAAAAGCTTTCGGGCAGTGTAAGAGAGCTTTTGCTACCACATGGGGTCTAAAGCCTCGTGTAGTGATGTGGATCTACACAGCAATAATTAGGCCGATGTTCACGTACGCATCGGTGGTGTGGTGGACTATCGTGAGGCTATTGTATGCTCGGAAAAAGTTAGCCACGCTGCAAAGGACGGTGTGCCTGGGTATCTGTGGTGCCATGAGCACTACTCCGGGTGCGGCCCTTGATGCGCTTCTCAATCTGCCTCCTCTCGACATTCAAGTTCAGAGTGTGGCGATGAGCTCTGCCCATAGACTAGCTCAGCTTGGCTTATGGGTAGGTGAAGACGATGTGGGGCACTGCTCTATTAGGAGGTCGATGTGTGAGATCTCTCCGATTCTCGCGATGCCTTCGGACGCTCGGGTGCCCTTCCTCGACTTCAGAAGAAGGTACGAAGTAATCCTCTTAAGCAGAAGTAGCTGGGATGATCCCGATCTGTGTACGAGGGGATATTCGGAGATCTTCTTCACGGACGGCTCGAGGTCAGATAGTAGATCTGGAGCTGGTGTCTATCTACATTCATCGAATGGCAGATGGGCTTTCTCTCTTGGAGAGCACGCTTCGGTTTTTCAAGCAGAAATGTTTGCTATCCTGAGAGCTGCCTGTTGGGCAATTGAGGAAAGATGGAGGGGAAAGAGCATTGCTATTTGCAGTGACAGTCAAGCTGCACTGATGGCGCTGCGTAGACCCCTGACAAACTCGAAAATTGTCCAAGAGTGCAGAGCACGATTGAACTCTGTCGCCAGATTCAATAGGGTGCATCTGCTCTGGGGACCGGGGCACTGTGGTGTTGAGGGGAATGAAATTGCTGACGTCATTGCGAAGCAAGGTTCGGAACTTCCGCTACGGGGCCCTGAACCCGCCTTGGGTGTGCCGACCGCATCTGCACGTGCCATTATTCGCAAGTGGGTAGATGATGCTCACAAAGATAGATGGACGGCTGCCGGTGTGGCCAGGCACACGAAGGTATTCCTTTCAGAACCCAACCATGTGACTGCGGGATTCTTGCTCAATAAGAGCAGGAAAGTTTGCAGGGCCATGGTAGGTATTCTGACTGGACACAACTGCCTAGGAGGACATATGTACCGAATAGGTGTTGTACAGGATGACCTCTGTTCATCCTGTCTAGAAGAGGCTGACTCTGCG
>OZ022264.1:109187235-109232235 GCA_963978885.1 Nemotelus pantherinus | reverse complement strand
TTCACTGTACCTTTCGCAAAAAATAGAATGTAGTACGTTTGCCCAACATACCTTGACTTTGACGGGTAAAATTTTTTAATGTCCATGACGTGTAAGTTGTGCTCTGACTTTAGCGTTTTGCTCAGTTCCTCACAAGTCATGTCGTGTAAACCCGATAAAAGAATTTTTAGAGGGCGTATATCCGCTCGCCGGTAGGTATAAAAGTTTACTTTTTTCTGAATGAGATGTTTGTTAAGTTTGTCCCATTCAATGATATCCGAAAGAATCACTTTCCTGCCCATTGTGGTGAATTTCACATCGAAGTTTTCAATTGAAAGCTCTCTCATGATCGCTTCAATTGAGAGCTTTTGCAAGTTTGGGAACATTCTTGGAGGAGGCTTTACCTTCTTCGGTGTAGTAGTGTTGCTCTTCGGTGTCTCCGAAGCATCGTCTTCTCCAGTTATGTCGGCTAAAAGCTGGAACTGGTTGCTGCTACTTGCGGTCATTTTGGAATTGTGGCCGCGTAAGATTTTCATCTTGTTCCTTAGGTATTCGGGGGACGTGTCCTCCCTTGACCTTTTCCTCGAGTCACTAGGCACTTTAACACTAAGAACCGAGGTAAACAAAGCGAAAATTTATATCGGAAGCACTACACAAAAATAAAATGGGGGAAAAAAATTGCGGTTTTCAAAACGTCAGTTCTCTTCAAGAGTATATATATATATATATATATATATATATATATATATATATATATATATATATATATATATATATATATATATATATAAATATATGTATATATATATATGTATATATATATATATATATATATATATATATATATATATATATATATATATATATATATATATATATATATATATATATATATATATATATATATATGTATATATATATATATGTATATATATATATATATATATATATATATATATATATATATATATATATATATATATATATATATATATATATATATATATATATATAAAGAAATATGAATTTTCGGCGAAACGAGTTTAATACTACTTTTTTTCGAAAATTAGTAATAATACCACTATGTTTGGAAATTCTGGTCGTTGCTGTGTTTCAAAATTTGTCGAAAGATTTTTCGAATTTCAGCTGTGATTGCGTATTTGTATGTTCGAAATCGGACTAAGATACTGAATAGATCTTGTTGAAGTGCTGGCCCAGTGTGCAGTACATCGTAAAGGGATAAGTTAGTTGAAGTTTTCACCGAACCATCAAAAACAACACGCGACTTGGTTGTTAAACTATCTGGTCGCAAGACACAGTGATGTGGTAAGTAGTAGTGCGACTTGTTATGATCTATTCCATGGACCAGCTCTAGGTGACGCAATGCTGAATATTCTTTAACAAAGTCCGAATACATGGCATGCAGTTCAAGATTCTGTTCAAATCTTTTAAAAAGGCTTGTCAATTTGAGCTCTGCCAACAGCTTTGATGACCCTAAGCAAGACGGTAGGCGTAAAAATGGCAAGCGAACAATAAATCGGCCATCACAGCTCCTGGAAACTGTTGATTCAAAAAAGTCTTCACATTGTCTGTCATTGTCTGACAGTGTAGGGGCTGTAATTTCAACTTCTTTGATTTCCCAGGGGCACTCCAGTTGCTGGTTTATGTTGGTAAATGTGCCACAGAATGTTTTTTGGTTGCAGCTCCAGTGATTTTTCCCATTGCTACCCATCCGAGCTGCGTATTTTGTAGGAAGGGCAAGTTAAGACTCATTGACATTTCCCCATTACACATCAGAGAGCAAAATAGCTCGGCACCAATCAACATATCTTTACCTTTAGGTTTGTTGAATTTAGTGTCAGCCAGGGATATATTTGAAGGTATCGGCCGATTTGTAGTATTGACGCTTTGAGTTGGATGCTCTGACGTTATTTCTCTTATTACCACTGCTTTTAGTGGCGTTTGGTGTTCTGAGACTAAGGACTTTAAATTTAAATATGCCCGTTGTGTTGACTTTTGCGTAGTTTTCCCGATCCTGTTACACAAAACCGCGGGAAACGCTCGAAGATTTGCCCGACCACAGCCGAAGACGGTCGTGGTTAAAACAGCGCCACTCGTTCGATTTCTTTGCGTTCCCTCGGCTACGGAACGAGACGTAGCCTCACGGATAAGTGGGGGAAAAGTGTATCTATATATTTTTTTTTTACGAGAAACCAATACTCTACTCTAGGGAGAGTCACTTTTTTTCTTTACTTTCTGGAGAGTCACTTTCCTTTTTATCACGCAATCAAATAAATTCACCAACGATTCGTTTGAATTACATACACAATATTATTCATGAAAAATCAACCTTGCAACAATATAATAATAATAGAAACAAACAAACAACTACCTGTGGGGGCCCCCTCTGGATGTAGTCCGTCGATCCAAAACTCGTACTTCGGAACGGCTGGCTTCGAGATGCTTGCTTATTCGGTTCTTCGTTCTTCGTGCTTACAAGGAAGAAATCTTGAAAATACAGTCACTGGATAAAGCCGACCATTGTGGTCGTACAAGAGAAAAGAAAAGGCCTCAAGATGCTTGCTTATTCTGTTCTTCATCAACGTTCCCACTTCTTTTCTTCAACTTAAGTCCAGAGCAAATGTCGCTGCAACTCTACCTTAAATCCAGAGCAAAAGTCGCTGCAACTCTACCTTAAATCCAGAGCAAATGTCGCTGCAAACAAATGCCAATTAACGAGATGATATTCGCTGTCGCTATCCACTATTGTGTGAAAATCTCCCGATGGTGATGATTTGAATGACCAAATAAATTGGTAAATAATCGGTTTGGTCACACCGCTGCGTCACTGGACTCGTCACCAGGTGTTATTTTATTGCCTATCTGGTTCCAAATTAACGATTCTTGTAAACATCCACCTTTTTCTTTTTGATTCAGCACAATTGTATTAAATACAATTATTCTTGATCGAATCCTCCTCGACTCATTCTCAAACTCAACTCAATTATTCTTGATCGAACCTTCCTCGACTCACTCTCTAACTCAAGTCAATTATTCTTGATCGAACCCTCCTCGACTCACTCTCTAACTCAACTGCCTCAAAAACTACATTTTTTTTTTAACTCAAATTTTCAACAACTGACTTTTTTTTTAGCTTACTGAATTCCAAAAATCTATGCAAACATCACAGTATTAATTTGAATTTGGCAACAACATTATTAATGAACATTTATTTTTAGTTTTCAAACAAACCGTTGGTGAAGTAGAGCAAACGAAATCTGTAATCGGACCACAAGTGACTCTCCTCTATATTTACCATTTAAAAACATTAACCAAATATTTAGTGACTCTCCTCTATATTTACCATTTAAAAACATTAACCAAATATTTAATCCGTAACATTTTCCCCCCTCACGAAAAGAATTTCCTGAAATTCAATTGATGTAACGAAACCATTAACGTGTTAATTCGTGCTAATTATATCTGTCTTAGGTTATCTCAGTCTACGTATGGTTTAAGATCCTTGGCATGCCAGCGTCCTGCCTCACGCCCTTCGAGATCCACCAACTTAAAAATAGATGAAGTCTCGCGCTGCACAATTCTAAAAGGTCCCAAATATTCTGGAGCTAGTTTCGCAGAATAAAAATGAACTGCGTCGGATTGGACGAAATTACGCCTCCAAACCAAGTCATCTACAGAAAATGGAGGAATCCTTTTTCGGAGGTTATATCGCTGCATACTCTTTCCTGTGGCCTCCTTAAGATGTTGAAGTACTACTTCCCGAATCTTCATCAGTCCCTCCGCCCTCTGTACCGGATCTCTGACTAACTCATCCTCGCATGGAGGTTGTGGTCCCTTTCGCGAAACGATCATCTCTCGACCAAAATTCACAAAATAAGGTGTGGCTCCCATGGCCTCGTGTGTGTATGTGCGTAACGCACATCCAATCTTTGGTAAATCACGATCCCACTTCCGATGATTTTCACCGACGTACGCCCGAAGCATACGTTTAATATTTTGATTTATACGCTCTGCCGGATTTGCCTGAGGGTGATAGAAGGCTGTATATTGCAACCGGGTACCATATGACAACATGAGTGTCTGTAATTCCTTGGACCGGAACTGTACCCCGTTATCACACACTATTACCGCAGGGACTCCAAACAGTAAAAATACCCTATCTTCGAGTAGTCTGGAAACTTGTGCGGCCGTTGCCTGCCTTAGTGGAAATATCAGAGGAAATTTCGTACAGTAATCCACTACCGTTAAAATATATGTGTTGCCCTGTGTCGATCGAGGCAAAGGACCGATTAAATCAATACAGATAATCTCCCATGGTTCTTTTGCTTGACCCACCCTGGTAGTCATGGTTCCATATGGCGGTCGCCTCTCTACTTTTGTGGCCTGACAAACTTTACATCTGGCCACATACCGTTGAATATCGGCACGCATTTTAGGCCAAAAATACCTCTGTGCCACCCGATCGTATGTGCGACTTGCACCCATATGTCCCGCTGTTGGCTCATCGTGACATTCTTGCAGAACCTTTTTCCTGTCCCCTTTGTTAATCACTTGTTTCCATGAGTTTCCTTTGAGATCCGAATAACGATTGGAAACTCTTTTCCACAACAAGTTGCCCTCTATCCGCCAGTCTTTAAATTGATCTGGATTGTTTCTTACCTTATTCATCATTCCTAATACCCATCTATCTTCTAACAACTTATCGTTCACAACTGCCGCTACTTCAGGAACCGACCTCGACAAAGCGTCTGGCACTAAATGTTCTTTCCCCTTTCGGTGAACAACGTCATAATCAAACTGCTGAAGCCGCACTGCCCATCTTGTGAGTCTCCCTGCCGGATCCTTCAGGTTATTTAACCACACTAAAGAATGATGATCGGTGACTACTCTAAATTTGGTACCTTCAATATATGGCCGCAATTTCTCTATCGCCCACAAAACGGCCAGGCATTCCTTTTCAGTGGTCGAATATTTCCTCTCTGCTTTGTTTAGGGAATGACTCAAATAACAAATAACTCTTTCACCTTCCGGAAAAACTTGACTTAGTACTGCTCCTAACCCGACGTCCGAAGCATCCGTCTGGACAATGAATGGTAAGTTGAAGTCTGGACATGACAGAATCGGAGCAGAAGCCAGTTTCAGTTTGCATTTGTTGAAAGCCAGTTCACATTCAGAAGTCCACTGAAAACGCTGGTTTTTCCGAAGCAGATTCGTCAGTGGTGACACCAATGATGAATGATCCGGTATAAACCGCCGGTACTAAGATAACATACCCAAAAACTGTCGAATCTGTTTCACAGAGTGGGGTCTGGGTATATTAATCACGCTCTCCACTTTCTCGGAATCGGCGCTTAAACCGTCTTTATCAACCAGATATCCCAAATATTTTAGTTGAGGACGACAGAAATGGCACTTATTCCGGGACAGTTTAAGGCCTGCTTCCCTCAGCCGTTTAAATACCTCCTGGAGTATCTCTAAGTGTTTGTCGAACGTCTGGGTGACGATGATGATATCATCCAGATACGTGAAAACGTAGGGTTCCAAAGCAGGACCTAGAACACGATCAATCAACCGTTGCCACGTAGCTGGGGCGTTTGATAATCCAAACGGCATCCTACAAAACTGAAATAAACCCCTACCTGGAATTGTGAAAGCGGTAAACTGACGGGAATCTTTCGCCACAGGTACTTGCCAGTAGGCGGACTTTATATCTAGAGTCGAAAGATATTTTGCGTCCCGTAACTTATCCAACGTAGCTGAAACATAGGGCCAAAATAAACGAGCGGGATAAATTCTGCGTGTTTTCGCCGAGCTTTTTCACGCTGAAGATTCAAACTACACGAGGTCGGAAAAACGCGACATTGTTACACTGCTGCGAAAAATTGCACATTTCACAGTTTTACAATGAATTCCACAGTGTTAACATGTATATCCGTCGTGTGTGGAGAATTAGTTATAAAGAAAAGAAGAAGAAGGCGGCGATTTTGGATTCATCCTGTTTTGAGTGATCGATTGACGACAGGATATTTTCACACGCAGTTTTTGAAACATAGGGAATATCCAGAAAAGTTTTATGCTTATTATCGGATGTCAGTTGCAAGTTTTGACGAACTTCTGCTCAATATTAGACCTTATATTGAAAAACAAGATACTAATATGAGACTTGCGATTGATCCAGCGCATAGATTGGTCATTACTCTTAGGTAAGTATCTAGACAATCCTTGGGAGTATTTTTTCAAACCTTTTATTGATAATACTAGTTATACATATTCATATTCATTTCATTAACTAAACATAAACTTAAATCACCTTCTTGGCTTAAAACGTAATATAATAACTAAAGCTTATATTTAAAGATCTATATTGTCTGTTTGCTTTCCATAATGTAATATAAAGTAATATTTTCTACTGCATTATAAACTTTACTCGACCATGTTTGCGGTTGATATGTTCGTTTCCTCTGAACTTGATTCAACTGGCGTTGTTGAAATATCTGATGGCACAGTTGTAGCTTGACGGTCTGATGTTACCGATCGATAATACATAATGTCTTGGGTTAAACGTAACCTGCAGTTCAGCATATGCTGTTCATCCATCAAATCCATTAGAGGAGCAAGTGACATTAAAAATTGGCGATTCCCAAACTTATCATTATTTATTTTCTCTCTTTGAAGCTTGATATTTTCCTTTAAAATATCTGTCATTTCCCGCACGGTGTTTGAATCGGAAGATGTCGCGGCTTTTTTTCTTTTTGGCTGCTTACTAGAAGATGCAGACTGATCTATTGCACATTGATTTTCAGTCGATCGTTCGGAAATATCGGTGGAAATATTCGTGTGGGTAACCTTCGCTTCAATTATCGGTAGAAGAAAAAGAAGCTGTTCGAAGTAAACATATTTCTTCTTTTTTGTTTGTGATTGTCCACTGCGAGTTGCTTTCGACATATTTATTTCTTTTCGAAATTGGTCCTTTATCGATTTCCAGCGAGTTTGCAACTCTTTCACTGAAATTTGTTATGATGTTATTTCATATATTAAATATTAATTTCTTTATTATTTTGGAATTGAAAAACTAGATCAAGGCAAACATCATGTGCTGCGGATTTCAAAATGTCAGTCTTAGCTAAAGTACAATTTCACAATCCACATTTTTGCAAGTATTATAACCAAACAACATCTTAGCTTCTAATTTATTTGATTCATTCATGCTATCAATATTTTTATTCTTGCATCTTCATGGTGTGACATTGTTTTCAGAAAAAAGTACAAGTTCATTTTTCCAATCTTCTTTTATTTCACTGAATATGTTCTTCAACTCAATATTTTCAGATTTTTAGCAACAGGAGCAGATTTTGCTGCTTTGGAATATGTATTTGAAGTTGCGAAAAGTACAATTCGATGTATAGTGCGTGAAACATGCATCCATATCTGGAACATTATGCAGCCAAAAGAAATGGCTCAGCCTACAGGAGAAATATGGGAAAAAATAGCAGAAGAATTTTATGCAAAAACTCATTTCCCCAACTGTCTGGGAGCCATCGATGGGAAACACGTCCGGCTTGTTTGCCCACCAAATTCTGGCAGCCAGTATTATAACTATAAGAAATATTTTTCTATAGTTTTATTGGCTGTGTGTGACGCGAATTATTGTTTTACGGCAATAGATGTTGGAGCTTATGGCAGGGACTGTGACAGTAATATTTTTAAATCGTCAACACTTTTCCGTAAGTTGTTAAACGGTGAGCTGTACCTTCCAGGAGAAAAACCCTTACCGAATGCACCAGAAATTGTTCTTCCTCATGTATTTGTGGCTGATGAAGCATTCGGTTTGAGCACAAATGTGTTAAGGCCATTTGCCAGAAAAAGCCTTGGGCTCAAAGAAAAAGTTTTCAACTACCGACTGTGCTTAGCACGACGGTACGTTGAATGCGGATTCGGTATTCTGGCGAATAAATGGAGAATATTTCATACAAGTATTCTTGTTTCAACAGACTTTGCGTGCGACATTACGAAAGCAGCATGTGTTTTACACAATTTCGTAAGAAGAAGAGATGGCCACTGCACTGACTCTGATGAACAAATTTGTCCCTTGGGGGGAATGGAAAAGATAGGAACAGGAGGTCCATCAAACGCTTTGCGAATTCGTGAAAAGTATTCACAATATTTTGATAGCCCAGCAGGTGCTGTTCATTATCAATATGATAAAATTTAAATAATGAAATAAATCTTTTACTTATACATACTTACATTTATTGTTTTTTTCTTCAAATGGAAATTGCTCCCAACCACCAAAAAGTTCACTTGCTACCTCTTCCCACAATTTGTCTTTAAGGTTTCTGTTGGCATATTCCTTAAGTTTGAAATTGTACAAAATGGGACGTTTTTCAATTTCAAAAATCAATTTTTCAGCTTCAAACATTTTTCAGCACGTGTTTGTTCTTTCGCTTGCAAAAACAATATGTACATATGCGCACATGCATCGCTTTGATTTTCTCTGCATTCTGAATTCTAAGTTGTACTGTAGAAACCATACAATTCATACAGAAAAGTTCAAATCTGCAGCGCGGGAAAGCTCTCAACGCAACTGTGCGCGTTGCTCAGCGGGCACGCAGCAACACAGCGAAACACGCAGCTAAAAACGAGCTCGTGTAGTTTGATTCATATAAACCCATATGTTCCATTTGCAAGCTCAAAAGCTCGGCGGAATAACGCGGCGATAGCTCCGCTCGTCTATTTTGGCCCATAGGGTAGAGGATATGCATCCTTTTCAGATACCCGGTTGACTTTGCGAAAATCTACACAAAAACGATATGTGTCATCTTTCTTTTTCACCATCAAAATTGGTGAAGACCATGCACTGGAGGATGGCTCTACTACTCCCAACTTCAACATTTCTTCCAACTCAGCGTTGATGTGTTTTTTAAGAGCTGGTGAAACCGGGTAATACCTTTGTTTAATGGGCATCGAATCCGTCTTGATGACGTGCTCCACTAAACTAGTACATCCCAATCCATCTTCCATTTGCATAAATTTGTCATCCACCAAATTTTTCAAATGTGACTCCTCCTCCTGAGAAAGACTGATTCTATCGCGTAAATGTTCAACTGAAAGAGTCACCGCTTCGTGGATAAAATCCCAACAATCATGTTTTAAATTTAAGGTAATTCCAAACTGCTTTAAAAAATCTACCCCGAGGATCAGCCCATGCGGTAACGAAGGAACCACCAAAACTTCCATCCACCTTGTCGCCCTATATAGCTTAATGGGCACCAACACCTGGCCCAGGATGTTACACCGCCCCTCATCTGCCAATCGTACTGCTTGTTGAGTAGTCGTTCTCAGTTCTACTCCCATTTCCTGCAGCTGCCGCCAACCTTTCTGTCCCACAATCGTAGTGGACGCACCGGAGTCTACCAAACCCGTTAACTTTCTCCCTAAAATATCCACACCCAGATGAGGACGTACATCCCCTGGTTGTGAATAAAAAATGTACGCGGACCTTTCTTCTGCGGCTTGTTCCTTACAGCTAATTACGGTGCCCTGTTTGCCGCCTATCGAGCACCGCAGTCGTTTCCCGCTTCTTTTGTTTGGTTTCGTTCCCCTGAGCGCCATGTCGATCGCCTCCCGCGCGAGGTACACTCTGGACACCTTGAACGAATCGTATTTGGTCGGCCGCATCCAAAACAACGTCTCAACTCTGAGCACTGTCTCGCGAAATGCGCCTGACTTCGACAGTTCCAACAAACTCCCTGTGGCCTATCGTTTGGTGAAGTAACGACTTCCACCAAACAAGGGTCTGCATAGGCCAGATCTGGTTCTAAAAGCTTTGCCATCCTTCGATTTGGTGGAGGATTAAAAGCTTCTACCGTGGCCCTCGTTGCTTCTAACTTCCTTCCCAGCTGTACTAGTTCAGCCACCGTTGCTACTGATTGCATTGCTAGCTGCATCTGATAAAAAGGGTTAATGTTTCTCCGTAGGATTTTCATTTTTTTGGACTCACTACACGGTTCTCCTAGCCTTCGAAATAAACCATCCATCACGGCTACATAAATTCCAATAGACTCGCCTTGGCCTTGAGTACGCCGCCGAATCTCATCCCAAAGGCGATCATCATAATCAGCCGGAAGAAATTCGGCCCGTAGCTCACGTCGAAGGTCTTCCCAGCTACAACACCTGTCTCGATTAGCTCTATACCAAATGAGAGCCTTGCCCTCAAACAAATCCACCGCGGCATTATACAATTGAGAAGAAGCTAAACCGCGGGCAACGCGGAGCTCTTCCACCCGCTCAAGAAAAGCACTCACGGAACTTGGAGTTTCCCCCGTGAACTTAACCCCCCATTTAACAACATTTTGTTGTTTAGAACAATCCTCCGTGACCAGTCTTGGGGTTGAACAAAAGGCTGGTCCTTCGAAATGTTCAAGAGACTTTGACTCCGGTGCCGGTTTACACTCCAGTACCCCAGTCTTAATTGTTTTCTCTTCGTCTAGCCCCTCGACTTCTTTTGAATCCTCCAGAACAAAGCCTATCCCCATCATTATACGCCGCCGTATCTTGTCTATCTCATTTGGCAACGCGTTTGTCAACTGAGTCATGTTCTTAAGGCGGCGCAAACCAAACTCCACCTTTGCCTTGAGTCTCAAGTAATCTCTTGACCTCTTATCGCCAGTGAAGTTTTCTGCCATGCTTTCGACTTCCCCTGTCAGCGCCTTCATAGCCTCCAAGTCCTCCTCATACGTGAATGGATAATCTTTAATCTGTAACGATTCGTCCATTGCCTCCTCTGCTCGTAACGCTGCCCGTAAAGACCTCCGCATCTTTTCCGTCGTATCTGCAGGTAGACCCCGGATGGCTAATTCATACATCAGCTCATCTTTGACCAACTTGTCCACCAAATACTTATTTGCCAAAAACATGGCTAAACAAAACTCCTATAAGCTTACAGCTGTATAAAACACCAAAGATAATCAAATATGTATATATATTTTACAGAGTTAAAATGTCATCAAATTTACACTCACAGTAAACACCGGAACTTCAGCCACGCAAAGACTGATCACTAAATCACTATGGTTATTATGCAATCATACCCGCGAAATCACACTTACTACCATGCGACACAAAATTATCCTTAGCAATCAAAGACACCATTCACAACACATCCGCGATTACCAAAATTTACATCACTTCACACTCGCGAATCTAAACTTGTGGGCCCCACGTTGGGCGCCAAAAATGTTACACAAAACCGCGGGAAACGCTCGAAGATTTGCCCGACCACAGCCGAAGACGGTCGTGGTTAAAACAGCGCCACTCGTTCGATTTCTTTGCGTTCCCTCGGCTACGGAACGAGACGTAGCCTCACGGATAAGTGGGGGAAAAGTGTATCTATATATTTTTTTTTTTTACGAGAAACCAATACTCTACTCTAGGGAGAGTCACTTTTTTTCTTTACTTTCTGGAGAGTCACTTTCCTTTTTATCACGCAATCAAATAAATTCACCAACGATTCGTTTGAATTACATACACAATATTATTCATGAAAAATCAACCTTGCAGCAATATAATAATAATAGAAACAAACAACTACCTGTGGGGGCCCCCTCTGGATGCAGTCCGTCGATCCAAAACTCGTACTTCGGAACGGCTGGCTTCGAGATGCTTGCTTATTCGGTTCTTCGTTCTTCGTGCTTACAAGGAAGAAATCTTGAAAATACAGTCACTGGATAAAGCCGACCATTGTGGTCGTACAAGAGAAAAGAAAAGGCCTCGAGATGCTTGCTTATTCTGTTCTTCATCAACGTTCCCACTTCTTTTCTTCAACTTAAGTCCAGAGCAAATGTCGCTGCAACTCTACCTTAAATCCAGAGCAAAAGTCGCTGCAACTCTACCTTATAGCCCGTCCAGACTACGGATACTTAAGTATCCGCATACATAAGTATCTGCCAAAAGATGGTCCACACTGCAGCGACATTTGCAGATACATTTTACCCTTGCCATGAAAATGAATGAAAAGTATGCGCTAATTGTAGATACATTTTCGAGCAATAGCGGATACAATTGTATCCGGATACATAAGTATCTGGAAACAACGGTCCACACTTGAAATTAGCTCACACTGTTGTATGCAGATACAAAACTATGTGAAAATTACTAGGGTGGACCGTTATTTCCGTATACTTATGTATCCGGATACATAAGTAGGCGCTGTTGCAAAATGAATGCGGATACTTCTTCGATTGAGCGATTATTGATTCGGAAGCGAGAAACACTTTGCGATGCAGTGCACGCATTGTAATGCACTTGAAAGCAATGCTGTGTTCTCACAATTAATGCCAAATTAATTTGTGGAGGTTTGATATTTAGATTTTCTGTATCTGTTTTTCGTCCATTTACAATTTAATGCCTGGAATGTAATTCCCGCCTCAATTTAAATAGTTGTTGCACGGCCAAATATTTTCAAACAAATATCAACCGATGCAGTGTTTTCATAAATTAGCCTAAACGATGCAGTGCAAGTTGTTACACAGAATCACATGAGTTTTAAATTTCAATGCAGTGCAGTGGACTGCACTGCATCCACAAGCATCATTTGCTCATGCTTTTTCGATTGAGCGATGAATGATTGTGTTATACGTACAACATACCTACCTGTGTCATTTTTAATGACTCTGCAGGTTAGCCTGAACCTAGGGCAGGCATGTAAATGAAAATCTTTACCTTATTTCTGGTAAATAGCCAATGTCCAAATGACCCATTTTTCAGCACACAAAACATGTGTTGAGAACTCTCGACCTCATTATCATACCAAAATGAAATTCACGGGACAAGGCGGTTTGGAAATGCAGCATGTCTAAAAGACTTTTGGTGGTTGTTACTGAGTAATTTGGCCACTTTTGTTCCGAGAAAGACTGCCATGGAAATTTCATCCACTGTATACCTGAGTATATTAGTGTACATGTATACTAATTGAATTTTATGGCCCTACACCTAATTAAAAATACGGAAAAACCTAACAAAAACTTAAAGACTTGCAATCATTTTCAGTTCTTTATTAATTTTCTTTATGCGAAAAAGGGTAGTATATTTACAATACATATTGGCATGCATGTATGTCCCGCTGTTGGCTCATCGTGACATTCTTGCAGAACCTTTTTCCTGTCCCCTTTGTTAATCACTTGTTTCCATGAGTTTCCTTTGAGATCCGAATAACGATTGGAAACTCTTTTCCACAACAAGTTGCCCTCTATCCGCCAGTCTTTAAATTGATCTGGATTGTTTCTTACCTTATTCATCATTCCTAATACCCATCTATCTTCTAACAACTTATCGTTCACAACTGCCGCTACTTCAGGAACCGACCTCGACAAAGCGTCTGGCACTAAATGTTCTTTCCCCTTTCGGTGAACAACGTCATAATCAAACTGCTGAAGCCGCACTGCCCATCTTGTGAGTCTCCCTGCCGGATCCTTCAGGTTATTTAACCACACTAAAGAATGATGATCGGTGACTACTCTAAATTTGGTACCTTCAATATATGGCCGCAATTTCTCTATCGCCCACAAAACGGCCAGGCATTCCTTTTCAGTGGTCGAATATTTCCTCTCTGCTTTGTTTAGGGAACGACTCAAATAACAAATAACTCTTTCACCTTCCGGAAAAACTTGACTTAGTACTGCTCCTAACCCGACGTCCGAAGCATCCGTCTGGACAATGAATGGTAAGTTGAAGTCTGGACATGACAGAATCGGAGCAGAAGCCAGTTTCAGTTTGCATTTGTTGAAAGCCAGTTCACATTCAGAAGTCCACTGAAAACGCTGGTTTTTCCGAAGCAGATTCGTCAGTGGTGACAACAATGATGAATGATCCGGTATAAACCGCCGGTACTAAGATAACATACCCAAAAACTGTCGAATCTGTTTCACAGAGTGGGGTCTGGGTATATTAATCACGCTCTCCACTTTCTCGGAATCGGCGCTTAAACCGTCTTTATCAACCAGATATCCCAAATATTTTAGTTGAGGACGACAGAAATGGCACTTATTCCGGGACAGTTTAAGGCCTGCTTCCCTCAGCCGTTTAAATACCTCCTGGAGTATCTCTAAGTGTTTGTCGAACGTCTGGGTGACGATGATGATATCATCCAGATACGTGAAAACGTAGGGTTCCAAAGCAGGACCTAGAACACGATCAATCAACCGTTGCCACGTAGCTGGGGCGTTTGATAATCCAAACGGCATCCTACAAAACTGAAATAAACCCCTACCTGGAATTGTGAAAGCGGTAAACTGACGGGAATCTTTCGCCACAGGTACTTGCCAGTAGGCGGACTTTATATCTAGAGTCGAAAGATATTTTGCGTCCCGTAACTTACCCAACGTAGCTGAAACATAGGGTAGAGGATATGCATCCTTTTCAGATACCCGGTTGACTTTGCGAAAATCTACACAAAAACGATATGTGTCATCTTTCTTTTTCACCATCAAAATTGGTGAAGACCATGCACTGGAGGATGGCTCTACTACTCCCAACTTCAACATTTCTTCCAACTCAGCGTTGATGTGTTTTTTAAGAGCTGGTGAAACCGGGTAATACCTTTGTTTAATGGGCATCGAATCCGTCTTGATGACGTGCTCCACTAAACTAGTACATCCCAATCCATCTTCCATTTGCATAAATTTGTCATCCACCAAATTTTTCAAATGTGACTCCTCCTCCTGAGAAAGACTGATTCTATCGCGTAAATGTTCAACTGAAAGAGTCACCGCTTCGTGGATAAAATCCCAACAATCATGTTTTAAATTTAAGGTAATTCCAAACTGCTTTAAAAAATCTACCCCGAGGATCAGCCCATGCGGTAACGAAGGAACCACCAAAACTTCCATCCACCTTGTCGCCCTATATAGCTTAATGGGCACCAACACCTGGCCCAGGATGTTACACCGCCCCTCATCTGCCAATCGTACTGCTTGTTGAGTAGTCGTTCTCAGTTCTACTCCCATTTCCTGCAGCTGCCGCCAACCTTTCTGTCCCACAATCGTAGTGGACGCACCGGAGTCTACCAAACCCGTTAACTTTCTCCCTAAAATATCCACACCCAGATGAGGACGTACATCCCCTGGTTGTGAATAAAAAATGTACGCGGACCTTTCTTCTGCGGCTTGTTCCTTACAGCTAATTACGGTGCCCTGTTTGCCGCCTATCGAGCACCGCAGTCGTTTCCCGCTTCTTTTGTTTGGTTTCGTTCCCCTGAGCGCCATGTCGATCGCCTCCCGCGCGAGGTACACTCTGGACACCTTGAACGAATCGTATTTGGTCGGCCGCATCCAAAACAACGTCTCAACTCTGAGCACTGTCTCGCGAAATGCGCCTGACTTCGACAGTTCCAACAAACTCCCTGTGGCCTATCGTTTGGTGAAGTAACGACTTCCACCAAACAAGGGTCTGCATAGGCCAGATCTGGTTCTAAAAGCTTTGCCATCCTTCGATTTGGTGGAGGATTAAAAGCTTCTACCGTGGCCCTCGTTGCTTCTAACTTCCTTCCCAGCTGTACTAGTTCAGCCACCGTTGCTACTGATTGCATTGCTAGCTGCATCTGATAAAAAGGGTTAATGTTTCTCCGTAGGATTTTCATTTTTTTGGACTCACTACACGGTTCTCCTAGCCTTCGAAATAAACCATCCATCACGGCTACATAAATTCCAATAGACTCGCCTTGGCCTTGAGTACGCCGCCGAATCTCATCCCAAAGGCGATCATCATAATCAGCCGGAAGAAATTCGGCCCGTAGCTCACGTCGAAGGTCTTCCCAGCTACAACACCTGTCTCGATTAGCTCTATACCAAATGAGAGCCTTGCCCTCAAACAAATCCACCGCGGCATTATACAATTGAGAAGAAGCTAAACCGCGGGCAACGCGGAGCTCTTCCACCCGCTCAAGAAAAGCACTCACGGAACTTGGAGTTTCCCCCGTGAACTTAACCCCCCATTTAACAACATTTTGTTGTTTAGAACAATCCTCCGTGACCAGTCTTGGGGTTGAACAAAAGGCTGGTCCTTCGAAATGTTCAAGAGACTTTGACTCCGGTGCCGGTTTACACTCCAGTACCCCAGTCTTAATTGTTTTCTCTTCGTCTAGCCCCTCGACTTCTTTTGAATCCTCCAGAACAAAGCCTATCCCCATCATTATACGCCGCCGTATCTTGTCTATCTCATTTGGCAACGCGTTTGTCAACTGAGTCATGTTCTTAAGGCGGCGCAAACCAAACTCCACCTTTGCCTTGAGTCTCAAGTAATCTCTTGACCTCTTATCGCCAGTGAAGTTTTCTGCCATGCTTTCGACTTCCCCTGTCAGCGCCTTCATAGCCTCCAAGTCCTCCTCATACGTGAATGGATAATCTTTAATCTGTAACGATTCGTCCATTGCCTCCTCTGCTCGTAACGCTGCCCGTAAAGACCTCCGCATCTTTTCCGTCGTATCTGCAGGTAGACCCCGGATGGCTAATTCATACATCAGCTCATCTTTGACCAACTTGTCCACCAAATACTTATTTGCCAAAAACATGGCTAAACAAAACTCCTATAAGCTTACAGCTGTATAAAACACCAAAGATAATCAAATATGTATATATATTTTACAGAGTTAAAATGTCATCAAATTTACACTCACAGTAAACACCGGAACTTCAGCCACGCAAAGACTGATCACTAAATCACTATGGTTATTATGCAATCATACCCGCGAAATCACACTTACTACCATGCGACACAAAATTATCCTTAGCAATCAAAGACACCATTCACAACACATCCGCGATTACCAAAATTTACATCACTTCACACTCGCGAATCTAAACTTGTGGGCCCCACGTTGGGCGCCAAAAATGTTACACAAAACCGCGGGAAACGCTCGAAGATTTGCCCGACCACAGCCGAAGACGGTCGTGGTTAAAACAGCGCCACTCGTTCGATTTCTTTGCGTTCCCTCGGCTACGGAACGAGACGTAGCCTCACGGATAAGTGGGGGAAAAGTGTATCTATATATTTTTTTTTTTTACGAGAAACCAATACTCTACTCTAGGGAGAGTCACTTTTTTTCTTTACTTTCTGGAGAGTCACTTTCCTTTTTATCACGCAATCAAATAAATTCACCAACGATTCGTTTGAATTACATACACAATATTATTCATGAAAAATCAACCTTGCAGCAATATAATAATAATAGAAACAAACAACTACCTGTGGGGGCCCCCTCTGGATGCAGTCCGTCGATCCAAAACTCGTACTTCGGAACGGCTGGCTTCGAGATGCTTGCTTATTCGGTTCTTCGTTCTTCGTGCTTACAAGGAAGAAATCTTGAAAATACAGTCACTGGATAAAGCCGACCATTGTGGTCGTACAAGAGAAAAGAAAAGGCCTCGAGATGCTTGCTTATTCTGTTCTTCATCAACGTTCCCACTTCTTTTCTTCAACTTAAGTCCAGAGCAAATGTCGCTGCAACTCTACCTTAAATCCAGAGCAAAAGTCGCTGCAACTCTACCTTATAGCCCGTCCAGACTACGGATACTTAAGTATCCGCATACATAAGTATCTGCCAAAAGATGGTCCACACTGCAGCGACATTTGCAGATACATTTTACCCTTGCCATGAAAATGAATGAAAAGTATGCGCTAATTGTAGATACATTTTCGAGCAATAGCGGATACAATTGTATCCGGATACATAAGTATCTGGAAACAACGGTCCACACTTGAAATTAGCTCACACTGTTGTATGCAGATACAAAACTATGTGAAAATTACTAGGGTGGACCGTTATTTCCGTATACTTATGTATCCGGATACATAAGTAGGCGCTGTTGCAAAATGAATGCGGATACTTCTTCGATTGAGCGATTATTGATTCGGAAGCGAGAAACACTTTGCGATGCAGTGCACGCATTGTAATGCACTTGAAAGCAATGCTGTGTTCTCACAATTAATGCCAAATTAATTTGTGGAGGTTTGATATTTAGATTTTCTGTATCTGTTTTTCGTCCATTTACAATTTAATGCCTGGAATGTAATTCCCGCCTCAATTTAAATAGTTGTTGCACGGCCAAATATTTTCAAACAAATATCAACCGATGCAGTGTTTTCATAAATTAGCCTAAACGATGCAGTGCAAGTTGTTACACAGAATCACATGAGTTTTAAATTTCAATGCAGTGCAGTGGACTGCACTGCATCCACAAGCATCATTTGCTCATGCTTTTTCGATTGAGCGATGAATGATTGTGTTATACGTACAACATACCTACCTGTGTCATTTTTAATGACTCTGCAGGTTAGCCTGAACCTAGGGCAGGCATGTAAATGAAAATCTTTACCTTATTTCTGGTAAATAGCCAATGTCCAAATGACCCATTTTTCAGCACACAAAACATGTGTTGAGAACTCTCGACCTCATTATCATACCAAAATGAAATTCACGGGACAAGGCGGTTTGGAAATGCAGCATGTCTAAAAGACTTTTGGTGGTTGTTACTGAGTAATTTGGCCACTTTTGTTCCGAGAAAGACTGCCATGGAAATTTCATCCACTGTATACCTGAGTATATTAGTGTACATGTATACTAATTGAATTTTATGGCCCTACACCTAATTAAAAATACGGAAAAACCTAACAAAAACTTAAAGTTTAAAACGTAAAATTTTCAGTTCTTTATTAATTTTCTTTATGCGAAAAAGGGTAGTATATTTACAATACATATTGGCATGCATTACCTAAGTTTTAAATTTTTGTGTGCAGGTAATATCTTTGCATATTCCAGTCTACCGGCGCATGCAATACTTATATGGTCCTACTCCTAATAAAATCCAAAAGAGGTAAAATTAGGCTCATGTATAAGTGAAAGTTGTTTTTTTTAATCATAATTACATACTAAGTGTTCCGGTGAAGTATTGAATCATACACAAAAGAATATTGCATCCTGCCTCTCGTGCTGCACACCAGGACATTAATTGGTACAGCAAAATATTGAAAAAATTGCTGCACGGGTTTTTGTGCCTTGTAGGTCATTAGTGTAATTGATGCCGTGGAGTTATAGCCAACAGGGTTTTTTACATGGCAGATCTTAGAAAATATTCAAGAGAATTCGTAATGGAGTTTATTGAATTATACAAAAGTTTTCCCTCATTGTGGAAAATCAAATCGAAAGAATATAGTTATCGCGAACAAAAATCTCGCGATTATGAATGTTTAGTTAGAAAGTTCAGAGAAGTTGAACCTAGTGCAGATCGGATTTTAGTTGTGAAAAAGATTAAAAGTTTAAGATGTGTTTATAGGCGGGAATTGAAAAAAATTCAAGACCAACGGTCAGGCATGGGTGCGGATGAAGTGCCTTCCAGCAATTTATGGTATTTCGATCTTCTAAGTTTTTTGAAAGATCAAGAAACTCCGAGGCCATCGTTCAGTAGTATGGATTTAGACGAAACACAGGTAATATAACATTCATTCTAATTGACAGTGGAAAAACTCGAGTGGTTTGTACACATTCTAACAGAATAGCTGAAAATATTATTAATAAAAAAATAAGCAAACGGATGTGTGTTCAAGTTTAACAAATTTATTTTGCGATTTATACATTATGTATGGGCTTTTTTTTAAAAATATCTTCTATTGCCATGAAACAGCACCTTCGTTGTTAAAGTATTGTTTGAAGTCTTCACGCACTTGCTTTGCAAAAACTGAATAGTTGCGCGGCGTTTGGCGCGTTTGCAAATCTGCTAAATCTTCATCGCTTGTTCTGCAGCCTGTTGAAATATAGTGGTCACTATGTTCGGTGTCTATATCTCCCGGAGCAACATAGCCTGGGCTCTTTCTCCTCAAAAAGTTGTGTAGAGCGCAGGATGCCATCACAACTGTATCAATATTATTCATTTTAAGGTTGATATCGGTTTTAAAAATACGAAACCGATTTGCCAAAATGCCAAACACATTTTCGACAATACGCCTAGCCCTAGATAGTCTATAATTAAAAATTTGTTCCTGGCTGCTTAAGTTTCGGTAGCCGAATGGCTTTAAAAAATCTGTTCGCAAGCTAAATGCGTCATCTCCAACAAAAACGTAGTGAAGTTTTTTATTTGTTCCCATGACACATTCAGGTTTGGGAATTTTTAATTTGTTGTTTTTTAATTTTTCGAAAAACACCGTGTTGTCGATGACGCCTCCATCTGAAATTCGGCCATTTGTTCCGACATCCACCATTATAAATTCATAATTGGAATCTACGATTCCTAACAGCACAACACTGAATGTCTTCTTGTAATTAAAGTAAAAGGATCCGCTGTTTGCTGGAGGTACAATTCGTACATGCTTCCCATCCACGGCACCCAAGCAATGAGGGAATTGCCATTTTGTTTCGAATCCTTCGGATATATTTCTCCAATCCGCTTCACTTCTAGGAAACTGGAAGCAAAACATAATTTGTTAAAAAAAATATATATTGTTTTTATTGTTTGGTTTCATGAATACACAAAACTCGGAAAAAATACTCTGATACTCATATATATTTTTTCCGCAAAAGTTATATAAAAAAAATTACGTAATGTTTAACAATTTTAGGACATTTTGCAAGAGAGCGCTGACAATTATTCAATTGTGGATGAGCCAGGTACAAGTGTTTCTCCGACGCCATCTATACAAGTCTTAGCTGGAAGTTCGTCAGCAATAAATACATCTTCAAATGCATCGCAAACTTCTTCCCGAAGACGAAAAGGAGGCAACCAAAGTGTTACGAGTCAAAGAGAAGAAGTCCTGAGCAAAATTTCGAAGCAACTTGATACTGAACCAACGCCACTTGATCGTTTCGAATATTCAGCCCGAGGTTGGGCAGGGATCTTACGAAGCCTGCCAAAAGAGCAGCAAATTTGTGCGGAAAGCATTATAAATGATGTATTCTTCGCAGCTCAGTTAGGGAACTTGTCAGTGGAAAGTGCTCGAAATGTAAAAAGAATACTGGCAGAGTCTAATCAACAACCGAGCCCAAATGACCAATGCGATAGGATTAGCGAAGTGGTTTATTTGCCTAATGCTGTTGCTCCGACTTCAGCTCCAGTAAACTACACAGACCTGCGATTGAATCAACATGACGGACCCTCCTGCATTTCGGACAACACATATATTGCCGGCACGAGAAGTGATGCCGATTATGCCAATAATATTGTACATTACGTTAATAATTTTAATTGTTTGGAAGAAGTGTGAAGCATGGCAATTTCATAAATTCTGTGATCGTGAAATATATTCATTACTTTAAAATACATACCTTTAAATATTCTCCTCTTAGTACAGCAATTATTGCATTGCAAGTCTCCGGAATTATTAAGCTTAGCGATTGCTTTGAAATCGCTGTTGAAAATTTCAAATCTTCATAGCTTCTACCGGTTGCTAAGTACCGCAACGTTGCTGTAAGGCGTTCATGCGGAGAAATCGCTTTTCGCATCAAAGTGTCTTGTTTTTCGATTAAAGTCTTAACTTTGTTTAGCAACTCCTCATAGGTCGTTATATCCATCCGAAGATAATTTCGGAAGTCACTCTCCTCTGTGAGCCGTAGCTCATTTATTAAATTGATGTGCGAATGAACTCCTCTTTTGAGTAGCCATTCTTTCACCCACTTTGATTTTTTTTTTGTATTGCCTCCGAAACACAAACACCAGCTAAGGAAATCAATAATCGCCGCCGATAAACGTCTTCCATATTCAATACGCACACTAAACTTCACTGATACAAATAAATTTACTCCGTTTACTATCCGCACGCTGCCTAGTATTTATCAACTGAACGGCTCGGTTAAATTTATGAGTTAACTGAGATATTAGAAAATGTAGAGGTCCTTCACATTTCGATTGGTGGGGATTAAATCATCAGGTAAGCAAAATGGGATATTGTTTTAAATTTGCCATACCAGACCTTCAATCAAACCCTACTTTAGAGCAATACAACCTGTGAATTTCAGTTTGGTTACTTGATCTGGTCAGATTTTGAGAGGTTAAATAGTAATTAAGTGGTAGACGGTTAAAGTTCTTGTAGGTTGATAATGTTCGTACATTTTAATTAGCCTGAGTAATCATTGAATTTATCAATTGATCTCACTTTTTTTCGAAAAGCAAACAAAATTCAGGGAATCGATTATTTCATTTTATTTAACCTGCATAAAGATGCTTGTGAAAAAAGGAGTCATGTATACATACATATGTATATATATGTATATATATATATATATGTATATATATGTATATACATGTATATACATAATATGTTAGTATATGTTAGTATGTATATATATGTATATACATAATATGTTAGTATATATAAATGCATCTGAATTTCGGGCAAAGTGATTCTAATAGTAATTTTCATTGAAAACCGGTAATTGCCTACTTTTAGAATTTCAGTGCCCACAAATGTTTCATTTTCCAATACTGTATCTTAGCCCTTCTTCAAAAATAAATTTTCTTATCAGATTTTCATTCTCATATCCCATGCATTCATCAATGCATCCGCAAAATTAGGTCCACAGCAATTCTTTTTCAAATGTTTCCGCATACAATTGTATCTGCGGTCTGGACGGGATTATATGTTTCCGGATACTTATGTATGCGGATACTTAAGTATCCGTAGTCTGGACGGGCTATTAAATCCAGAGCAAATGTCGCTGCAAACAAATGCCAATTAACGAGATGATATTCGCTGTCGCTATCCACTATTGTGTGAAAATCTCCCGATGGTGATGATTTGAATGACCAAATAAATTGGTAAATAATCGGTTTGGTCACACCGCTGCGTCACTGGACTCGTCACCAGGTGTTATTTTATTGCCTATCTGGTTCCAAATTAACGATTCTTGTAAACATCCACCTTTTTCTTTTTGATTCAGCACAATTGTATTAAATACAATTATTCTTGTTTGAACCCTCCTCGACTCATTCTCAAACTCAACTCAATTATTCTTGATCGAACCCTCCTCGACTCACTCTCTAACTCAACTCAATTATTCTTGATCGAACCCTCCTCGACTCACTCTCTAACTCAACTGCCTCAAAAACTACATTTTTTTTTTAACTCAAATTTTCAACAACTGACTTTTTTTTTTAGCTTACTGAATTCCACAAATCTATGCAAAAAACACAGTATTAATTTGAATTTGGCAACAACATTATTAATGAACATTTATTTTTAGTTTTCAAACAAACCGTTGGTGAAGTAGAGCAAACGAAATCTGTAATCGGACCACAAGTGACTCTCCTCTATATTTACCATTTAAAAACATTAACCAAATATTTAGTGACTCTCCTCTATATTTACAATTTAAAAACATTAACCAAATATTTAATCCGTAACAATCCCAACAATTTTTTGGCTCTCGCGTTTGCCCTTGAGCCCCAGTTTCTGCAGAACTTCTCCGTGATAAGATGCAGCTGGGATACCGAATCTAGCAAGATTCTTCCTCGGATTGGTTCTCCATAACGGTTGTCGATTGAGACTTCTGCCGTCGCAAGAAGAACATATGGCTTAGCGCGCTTTGGGTAGTGTGCAGCTAGTGTTTTATTTGCTGCGATGGCTTTGCTGTTTTCTTAGTCGCTGAAATCGTGCGCTTTCGGTTCTTGGTGTAGTAGTGTATGATGGCGTTTTCTACACTTTGAGCAGCTGCGCGATGTGCAAAGTCTCACAGCATTCAAACAGTTGAAACAAAGTTGCCACTTAGTTATAGTTTTTTTTTCTATCGGTTGCGTCCATATTGACAATAAGACTACACTGGTGAAGAGAATGTGCTCCTATACACATCTTGCAACTATTTTCGCTTGAAGTCAAAGCCATTTTGAAAACATTTGTTGTTTAACTACCTACTGCCTCAAGAGCCTGGAATCTAAGCTTTAAAAATTCCAGAAATTAGTCCATCGCTATAAAGTCTCTTGGAAATTTCAGATATCGTTCAAAAGTGCTGTCTGTGCTGTCTAGTTTCTTTAACAGTAGAAATATCAGTATTGGGTCCCATTGTTCCACACTGACCTCCAAGACTTGAAAGCCTCTGATGCATTCCTGTGTAACATCATGCTGTCCCTCAATGCTACTTGCCGAATTTTTGCTGACTGTAAGCTGTGAGGCTAGCTTGCTGATGGCTGAACTCACTAACACTCGTCTATTTTCATAACGTGTTTTAACAAGCCTCCATGCAGACTCGTAGTTTTTGTCACACACTGATCAGTGCTTGATCAGGGATTCTGCTTCCCCTACAAGATTCAATCATATATGATCAATCAACTATGAGAATAAATAGTGAAACTCTTGCCATTGGAAGTAGTTTCCATCAAATTTCGGCATCTGTATCCGAGGCAACTTTATGTTGGTATTTGGCGTCGATGCAGCCAAGTGCCCAGCTTCCATCATTTGTAGTTGGAGATCCTCAATTTCTTCCTCCATTTTTTCATCTCCTAAAGATTGCTGCTTATTTATGAGGTCCGACATCTTAAGCTAAGTCCTGTCACGGCCACCAATGTTTTGTTGCTAAAATCAAAGCCTTTGAGTTCGGAGATGGAATGAATCTTCTTTATATGATCTTCTCTATTTATGCTGTGGATACACGTTCAAAATTCACTTTTCCAACAAACATTTCAAACTTACCACACTACTTTACAGAAACACTATTTAGAAACGAAGTGGTCTTAAGAATGAGCAATCTAGTGCATCAAAACCGCTAGAAAACTAATTTTCGAAGAAATTGTCTTTTAGTGACAAAAAAGTGTGGAAAGACGTAATGCACTGTTTTGAAGAATCATATCAACCATTCCTTATCCAAAGCAACAAAACTCAACTATAACACAAGTGATGAAAATATTCAGTGCTGGCAACACTTTCCCAGTGAAGCAGCAATAAGTTAACCATAACAAGCTCTTACTCAGATCAACTTATCCTTTGAATTTATTTTAGTTTATTTTATTTCTCAACCAAGCAAGGTACAAGTAACATAAACAATAAAAAAACAAAATTGGAAATTACGAGTACATAGAAATAAAACGAAAAATTAAATAAAATAATTAACAAGATAAATCAATAACAAATTAATAAATAACAAATAAATAAAACATTGAACATATAGCTTAGGGTAAAGGGTTGCGGATGGCTTTGAAAAGGGAGGATTTGAAGGATAATTTTGAGACTGTTGGAGAATACAGATTACTTATGCTATTGAATATCCTGCAGCATCTATTTATCGGCTCATTAACTGCGTAAGTAGTAGAGTGTGGATATTCCTTAAGTAAACGAGAGGACCTGGTGTTTCTTACAGGGTTATTCAAAACTATTTTGCTATTCAGGAATTCAAATTTGATGACGCCTTTAATGACGTCGAATGTGAAGCAGGCCGAAAGCATCTTTCTTCTAGATGCAAGTGTTAATAAGTTTAGATGACCCAGTCAAAACTCATAAGGAGGAAGGGTATTAAAATCGTAACGGCTGTATAGTTCTCTCAATGCGAAAAGTAAGAATTGCTTTTGTATGGACTCGAGTCTGCTACTGGTTTCAAAAGCCGGATTCCAGCAAATGGAAGCATATTCGAGAATGGGCGTACTAGTGAGATGTATAAGGATCGTGTGACCCACAGGTTACGAAATTCCTTGGCACGTCTTTTGATGAAGCCTAGCTGTTTGTTTGCCCGGGAAAGTATTTTATCATAATGCAAGGTGAAGCGGAGTCGCTCATCCAAGACAACACCAAGGTCGACAACGTTATCAACTCGAGCTAACAACTTATTCCCGAGGAAGTATGTGTTATGTGAGACGGTGCATTTTCGGGAGAAACTTATAACTTGGTACTTAGCAATGTTGAGAGAGAGCTTGTTTTCATTGCACCAATGGTCAAGTGAATCAAGTTTGGACTGGAGAAAGAGTGCATCGGATTTAGATTTAATGATATGATAGACTTTGAGATCGTCGGCATAAAGTAGATGAGGTATATTTGATAGGACGTCAGATAGGTCAGAAATAAATATATTAAAGAGAAGTGGGCCTAGATG
This sequence comes from Nemotelus pantherinus, assembly GCA_963978885.1. Lineage (NCBI taxonomy): Eukaryota > Metazoa > Arthropoda > Insecta > Diptera > Stratiomyidae > Nemotelus > Nemotelus pantherinus. The sequence continues at coordinate 109,206,182 of OZ022264.1, read as the reverse complement.
GCTACCTTGTGGTACACCAGAGGTAGCAGAAATACTTTTCGATAAAAGTCCTTGAAATTTTACCAGCTGAGTTCGATTTTGAGTGTTTGTTTGTCTGAGTCTGAGTTCGAGGGCGAGTTTCCCGCGCCTTAAATCGGGAACATTAACCAGACTGGCCCTCCAGGCTGGGGGTTGGGCAATGGGCCAATAACCCGTTCCCGTAAAACTTGACTTATTCAGGAACCTGATACTTCGCCTCGGATACTTGGATTGGATCAACGGAAACGACCACGCAAACGAAATATGGACTACTCTATTGGAACCTGGAACGTGCGAACCCTGTACAGACCGGGGGCCATCAAAGCCCTCCTGGAACAGGTCACTCACTATAAAATAAACGTTCTCGCTGTCCAGGAAACGAAACTGTTTGGTGGTGAGATTATGGACATGAGATCGTACACAATCTTCAAAAGCGGAAAGTCATCGGGAAGTCACGAATTTGGAGTGGCCTTCATTGTGGACAGAAAAATGAAACCGCAAATAATCGACTTCAAGCCTGTCAATGAAAGATTGTGTGCGATCCACATTCGTGCAAAGTTTTTTAACGTTTGGCTCATTAACGTTCACGCCCCCACTGAAGATAAGGATGAGGCAGTGAAAGATAATTTTTACAACCTTCTGGAAAGGCTTTATGATTCACTGCCATCAAATGATGTGAAAATCCTGCTGGGCGACTTCAACGCAAAGGTTGGAAAGGAGGAAACACATCGCGGAACGACCGGCCAATTTAGTCTCCACGACCTATGCAACGACAATGGACAACGACTTGTCGACTTTGCGAGTAGCAGAAACCTCATCGTAAGCTCCACGTGTTTCCCGCATCGCGACATTCACAAAAGGACATGGGCATCCCCGGACGGCCACACCTTTAATCAGATTGATCATATTCTGATTCAGAAAAGGTGGGCCTCCAGTATTTTAGATGTGCGAACCTTCCGTGGGGCCAACTGCGACTCCGACCACTACTTAGTGAAGACTCGATATCGATGTCGAATATCAATGTCGTATGAAGCCAGAGCAAGTTCAAGACGCAAGTTCGATGTCGTCAAGCTTCGAAATAAGACGGTGGAAGCCGAGTATAAATCTGCTCTGGAAATGGAACTAGCTTCCACGCCTAACACCACGTCTATCAACGAAGTGTGGACTACGATTAAAAGCGCAGTGAATGCAGCAGCCGAAAAAGTAGTGGGATACACAGCCGAGCAACGCAGAAATGAATGGTTCGACGAGGAATGTCAAGCCGCGTTGGACGAAAAGAAGGCGGCCTACAAAATCCACATTGAACGACCGACTAGAGCCAAGAAAGAAAAATATGACGATCTTCGGAGAGTAGCTAATAGAATAATTAGACGTAAGAAACGAAAGCATTTTGACACCATGCTGAATAACATTAATGACAACTTTATAGCAAACAACACTCGACAAGCGTACAAAGTAGTGAGGCACTTAAAACAAGGCTTTAAACCACGAACTAGCCTATGTAGGGCTGCTGACGGAAGCATCATAAGTGGCTCAGAACAGGTGAAGGAAAGATGGGCGTCCTATTTCCAGCAATTACTAAACGGAAATGTCCCCGCACCCGACGAATCGCCATCACTAATTGGTACATACCCTGACAGTGCCACATCTCACCCTCCTACACTAGATAAAGTCCGGCAGGTCATGGACCGCTTGAAACCCAACAAAGCACCGGGCATCGATGGGATCCCCGCGGAGCTCCTGAAGACAGGCGGGATTTCCGTTTTAAGAGCTATCCATGGATTGGTGACCGACATATGGCAACAAGAAACGATGCCGGATGAGTGGCGAAAAAGTGTTATATGTCCCATTCACAAGAAAGGAGATAAACTGCGATGCGAAAACTACAGGGGCATATCACTACTTTGTACGTCGTACAAGCTCTTGACAAAAATTTTAGAGTTAAGGATTTACCATCACGTTGAGAAAATTCTCGGTGAATATCGAGGTGGTTTCAGACGTGGAAGATCGACAACTGACCAAATATTTACGGTCAAACAAATTTTGGAAAAATGCTGGGAATTCAACATTGATGTCCATCAAATATTCGTCGATTTCAAACAAGCGTACGACAGCATCAACCGAACTGCATTGTATAACATCATGCTGCAGTTCGGAATCCCAGCAAAGTTGGTACGACTGGTGAAAATGACCATGACCGACTCCACGTCACAAGTGCTGATCCAGAATAATATGACCAACTCGTTTTCGACGAATACAGGACTAAAACAAGGGGATGGATTAGCTCCGGTACTCTTTAACCTAGCGCTTGAATATGTCATCAGAAAAATCCCCGTTGACACGAGAGGAACTCTACTATTTAAGTCGACACAGCTAGTAGCTTACGCTGATGACATCAACATTATGTCACGTTCGTTCAATGACGCCAAGGAAGTATTTGTAGCTTTAGACGAAACCGCCAAGGAAGTTGGTCTTCAAATTAACGAACAAAAAACAAAAGTTATGACTCAATCAAGGAAAAGGACGCCAATAAGACAGAACATAGCAATAGAGGACTATAATCTTGAAAATGTGGACAACTTCGTGTACCTAGGGACGAACCTCTCGAAGGATGGGAATGAGCTTGACGAAATCAAACGACGGATTCAATTAGCCAATAAGACATTCTTTTCGGTGCTTCCCATTTTGAAATCTCGATGCGTACACAGGAATACGAAGCTTCGCATCTATAAAACGATTATTAGACCTGTGCTATGCTACGGAAGCGAAACCTGGACAATGACCCAGGCTTCTGAAAAAGCCTTGAATACGTTCGAGAGAAAGGTATTGCGAAGGATCTTCGGTCCAATACGGGAGGAAGATGGATGGCGAATCCGATACAACAACGAGCTGTATACCATATATGACGAGCCGGAAGTCTCTACCGTCATACGACTACAAAAATTACAATGGGCTGGCCACGTCGAACGAATGAGCGATAATCGAATCCCCAAACGGTCTCTCAAGGGGCGAGCGAGCGGAGCCAGGCCAGTCGGTAAGCCACGTAAGCGCTGGGAGGATTCGATCGATGCCGACAGCAGGTCACTTCTGGGAGCACCAAACTGGAGGACGCGGTCACTGAACCGAGACGAATGGAGGCGACGTATTAAGGAGGCGAAGGCTCGATTCGGGCTGTAGTGCCTCGATGATGATGATGAGTTCGATTTCCAAGATAAGAAGTCAGCCAGCTAAGCAAAGATCCACCAAGTCCAAATTTCAGTAGCTTTAGAATTAAGGTAGGGTGCTCAACTGTGTCAAAAGCTTTACTAAAGTCTGTATAGACTGCGTCAATTTGGTATCCTTTCTCCATTTTACACAGGTCGTCTGAGATTAGGGTTGTCAAATTTGTGGTAGTTGAGCGACCTTTTCTAAAACCATGTTGTTGCTCGTTCAGTCGGGAGTCAACAAGTGGAGAAAGTTTATCGTAGACAATCTTTTCAAAAAGTTTCGGAATAGAAGATAAGATGGCAATACCTCTATAATTTCCGATACAGCATCTATCGCCCTTTTTGAAGATGGGTGTGACATATGAAAGCTTCCAATAGGATGGGAAAACTCCAGACGAAAGTGATCTGTTGAAAAAAATATGAAAGGGAGTTATAAGCTGCTCTACACATTTGCACAAGAAAGTTGGAGGAAGAAGATCTGGCCCTGGACCTTTGTTGCAGTCGAGTTCCGAAATAGCTTTACATATTTCGTCACGAGTAATTTCTAAGTGACTGATAAAAGCTGTAGGAGTAGAATGGGACGAAGGGAGATGTGAGTTTGATGAGTCAGTAGCAATAAAAATATTCTGGAAATTATCTGCGAATAAATCACAAATCACATTAGGAGAGGAAGAAGTGATATCATTAAAGAACATCGATGATGGGTAATCCGTAGTTTTCCGCTTCACATTTACAAAATCATAAAAATTTTTCGGGTCGCGGATTATATTTTCGCCGGTAGTCTTAATGTAGTTGTCATAAGCCTCGTGGGACTTCGTTAAAAACTGCTTAGCAATTTCATTTTATTCTTCCTGAATAGCCGAACTAACGTCAATATTATTTTCAATCCACTTATAAAGCTTGTTCCTACGATTCCGTAAATGCCTAAGGTCCCTATCAAGTCATGGTTCAGAGAGTTTATTCTTTTCCTTTATCTTTGGTACATATCTCTCAACGGCGTCAAATATTTTATTGTAAAAAGTAGAAATGGCTTCCTCAAGGTCTAAAGTTGAAAGAATATTCGTCCAATCTATAGAGTCAAGAAAATGGTGAATGCTTTCATAATTAGCATAACGAAAGTCATATACAATTGAATCATTGTACGTTCTTAAGTAAGTAGAATCAGGAGTGGCAAGTTTAACTGAGAGTGCTGTATGGTGCAAACTATTACAAAAAAGATGCTCTATGTCATTAGTTGGACTTACCACTACCTCGTCATAAGCGTTAGTGAACACAAGATCTAACCAATTACCGTTTTGGTTGGGAGCCGGACAAACTTGCTGCAAATCATTGCCATAGAAGGTACTCATAAGGTTAAAGTCGTTGCGATCTGAAAGGTTTACAGGGAGCAGGTAAGTGTCCTTTTTATCGGGAATGAAGTATAGATTGGGGCGATTGAAATCTCTCAGGAATATAACTTTGTCCTTTTCGTTTAGGGATGATACGAAAGAAGATACAGATTCGCATAAATGGTCGTATACCGATTCATCGAATCTGGGTGGAATATAAACTACACCAATGTAAATCGATGTATTATTCAAAGAGATTTGAACAATTAAATGCTGGAACATTACGTTTGGTGTGGTATCGATGCGTTTGCTTGAAAATTTGTTGCTTACAGCAATTAAGACACCACCTCCTCGCGTTTGGCCTGTAGAGCAGTAGTCGCGATCATCTCTGTAAATAGTCCAGCTACTGTCAAGAATTTCTTCGTTTGTATGTGAGTCATTAAGCCAAGTTTCAGTGAAGGCAAATAAATTAAAATGGCATGATTTGGCGTCAAGAAAAAGTTTAGATAGTTTACCTCTCATACCACCACAATTGTGGTAAAACAGTTTGAGGTTTGTGTGTGTTTTGTTAGGAAAAATTCCTAACAGAGTGGTCTGGTGTTTGAGGAGATGCAGAAGTCGCCAAGTTATTATTCGATATTGAAGTTCCCGTTGCCGCAGTGGATGCAAGATTTGCAGTCCCTTTGTTATGGTTTCTCAACGGGCATATATTTGCCGCGCTGTTACAAGCTTTTAGAGAAAAAGGAAATACTAGAATCAAGTAATTTCAGCATCTTGGTACGGTTAGTAGTAACATTGAACGGACCGCTAAAGAGGCGGTCTCGTGAAGTTGTGGGAGGCAGAGGATCAGTATCTTTGAGAAAAAGAGATTTAGGAGAAAATAAGGAGTAAGGTTTGTGATTGAAGGGGATACCGCAGGTAGGGACATTTGGATATATACATTTTTTCTTTACAATATTCTTTTTTGGCTTACTGCTAATTTTGTTGCTGACTTTCTTCCAATGGCTGAACGTGATTCCTTTCCAGTCGAACCTGCCGCTATTTCCACTGAGATCGATAAAGAGCCAGGCATATTTAGTTGGTATAAAAACCTTGTACCGCTTAAGTGATCTACATTTGCGCTGGGGTAGTTGTTCGATATTGTAATCGGTGATGCAGAAATCAGCTTCATGAAGTCTTCCCAGCCATCCATCAGCATTGTGAGGAACTTTATTTACGTAGAATGCCATTCGGTTTACTTTGATAGGCAGTTTAGAGCATGCTTTTTCAACATGATTGTGCGTGTTAGCTGTCTTAAGTTTTTGTAGGCGAGTGGCCTACAATAAGTGGTTTCATCACACTCGTCATTTTTAACTCTATATTTTCTAGTATGTCGGTGCTGCTAGCTTGGGAACTGTTACTTGATTTTCTGGAGGATGAGAATAGTGCAGCAATGGATTCCATTTTGTCCGCTAACTTATCAATTTTTTCATCCAACGTGTCGAAAGACTTCACGACGTTTATGTTATTGTTGTTGTTATTGTTTGACGCGGAAATTGCTGACGTTAAACCATCAAAATGTTGTGTTATTTCGATTAGAATTTCCTCATTTGCTTTTGTCTGGGCTTGCTGTTTGGAAATCAAATGATCCTTTTCAGCATTCAACGTTCCAATAAAGCTGATTAGGCTGTCATACATACTCTTCATGAGTCGCTCAACATTTTGGCAGTCTGTACATATGAAATGATTGTCTAAATAGGGATGATACCAATCCCTTGGAGCGCCCATGCAAGCGCCATGCAATTTTCTGTTGCAGAAAGCTTTGCAAGTCACAAATTTTAACGTGTTATCAAAAGCAAAGCAGTTATCTAGGCTGCACTTGAAATTCATTGTTTTGTAGCGTATGCTGATTTGGTCGAAGAAGCGCCCAAAGATATGCAATTCCTTCGAATCAAATTAAGTTCAAATAAAAACTTATTGATTTTTATGGTAAATTTATCATCGCAGGATTTCATCGAAAGTTTCAGCGGTTAAACGTTGTTTTAGGCTGCCATCCGAAAAATGTTCAAAACTCGGAAAATTTAAAAATTGATTCCTTATTTTTATTGCAAACGCTTTGCATATGAGAACGTAATTTGAAGCATCTGTTGGTGCAATATTTACGGAAATGGCTAATGCTGGTTAGCCTGTGTCAGCAGCAAAGAAAAACACATACCAAATCTGCTTCACGTTAAGTTAAACCCAACCAGTAAATTTCATTTCGATTGAATCACTGCGCTGAAAGTTAATCGGGTGAAAAGAATTTTAGAATAACCACCCTCAAAACTTTTCAAATTTTTAAATTGTTCATGTTTGTTGTTCATTTTCATTGCAGGATCATTTCCATTTGCAAATCTAATGACATAATCGCTCAGTAAAGAAATTAAACAAAATTACAAAAATGGTCATAGCTGGCAGCTCTTTCACGACTTTTAAACGAAATTTCTACGATATTAGGAACACATTATTGTCCATTTACTGCGTCAACTTCGTTCTGATTTCTACACTGGACCGGAAGTTATAGGGAAAAAAGCTTTATTTTGGTGACCAAATTTGCAAGATTTAGGAGACAAAAATCACCATAGCTGGCATTTCTATTCTGATTTTTCAGCCAAATTTTCATCAAATGTTATCTAAAGTGAGATCCAATTATTTTATGAATCTTGTCAAAATCTGATTGTTGAATCGGAAGTTATAGGCCCAAAACGGGTTTTTTTTGTCAGTGATTTTTCAAGATGGTACCACTGGCACAGAGTTGCCCGCAGTTCAAAATTACTTCTTTCAAACCTGGTCCTAGATAATACCAACATGTTCTGGAAATTTCATTATGATCGGATAATCCGGTCGTTAGTTCTTGTGAACAGAACTCTCGAGTGCTGAAAATAGAGGTAATTTGGTGATTGGGTTGCCGTTCTTGTGCAAATCGGAATTTTGAAAATTTCAATTTGACACGATGGACAAAGGTTCAAGTTTATTAATGATTTGATTGTTTTGTCAGAAATCAAAAAATTTTCTGGAAGGTCAATGATTTGAAGGTTTTTTGTTCAGGAGCCTGCCGCTGCTACAGGGTTATCTGCACTATCTTGAAAATCCATGTGTGCTAAATTTTAGTCAACATCAATATGCTCTGCAAATTTCACGATGACCCATTGTTTTTCTTAGAAGTAATGACAAGTCAAAATTTGAAAAAAAATCAATGCCTACTTTTAGGCATGCTGCACCCACACACGGCTCATAATTTCCATAATTTTATAATAAGCAAACTTAAAACATAATAAGTTTTCATTCCCAAACATTAATTTTACCAAAAATATACACTGCTTGAAAATATAGGAGTACCTGAAAATTCACTAAAACCATCGCCGCCGCCAAAAGGTTTAAGATATCTGAATTTTAATCATAGACCTACCTATTATATGCATCTACGTTCTCCGAAAATTTCAGCTCAATCGGATCGGCCACCTTAGAGATTATCTCGGAAAATCATTTTGCTGATATATATATATATATATATATATATATATATATATATATATATATTTATATATATATATATATATATATATATATATATATATATATATATATATATATATATATATATATATATATATATATATACATATATATATATATATATATATATATATATATATATATATATATATATATGTATATATATATATATATATATATACATATATATATATATATATATATATATATATATATATTTATATATATATAAAGAAATATGAATTTTCGGCGAAACGAGTTTAATACTAATTTTCTTCGAAAATTAGTAAAAATATTGTAATGTGTCAAATTTTTAAATATGTTTTTCTTATTTTCTTTGGAGAGAGATGTCATGTGTGACTAATCTGTAACGTAAGAAATTTTCTATAGATTGTTTACCGGTAATTTTCTGAATGTTGTTCGAGTTCATATATACATACATTGTACAGAAAATATATGCATAGTTAAATTTCATTATAAAGCAAAATATAAATCATTATTTTAATTATAGAATCAACAAGATACCCAAAGCTTCGGCTTTGCCTGATACCGAAGACCTAACAAGAAAGATACGTAAGCTAAATTGGTGATCCCAATAAGCACGTAGGCTTAATAGCAAGAATAAATCAACAACAACATCAAAACAGCCCGGGTACTAATAACGGACTGCGGACCTCACCAGATACGACGACCGAAGGCTACTTCCCGACGAAGAATGTACGAAACATTTCGATCAAGTGGCCATTTCCGCAAGATTTTCCCCAAGCTAATCAGCATAAAGATAAATCACTACAAGTCAAATGAACGAAGCTTCGGTCAAAACTTTTAATTTAAAAAACAAATTTTCACGAATCAACGTTGTTTATTTTTATTATTCGAAGAAGAACATTAATGGTTTTGGTGTTTTTGGTCCCCTCCTCTCCTGGTTTTCCTCATATCTTCATAGTCGTCCCTGCAGAGTTACTTTTAATGGTTCCTTTTCTTCTCCTATTTTTCCCACATCCGGAGTTCCTCAAGGTTCTATTCTTGGCCCCTTACTTTTTATCTTGTTTGTCAACGACCTTCCTTCTGTAATCAATTCTCCTTGCCTTTTATATGCGGATGATTTAAAATTATACAGAGCAATCAGGTCCGCGAACGATTTTCACCAGTTGCAAGCTGATTTGTTTGCTCTTAATCTCTGGTGTCAAGACAACTTTTTGCCTCTGAACATTTCGAAGTGCCACCAGATGTCTTTCGCATATAAAAATACTCCACATGTGTTCTCTTATTCTTTGTCTGGTATTTCCCTGTCAGTTGTCTAGCATTTTAGAGACCTGGGTGTGGTGTTTGATTCGAAATTAAGATTTGATAGTCACGTTATGAATATGACGTCCAGGGCCTCTAAGATTGCTGGATTTGTTTTGCGTTCTTCCTATATGTTTACCAACATTTCCTCCTGTATTCATTTATATGTCTCCTTAGTACGCAGTATTCTAGAATACGGCTGCCAAATCTGGTCTCCGCGCTTTCAGTATTTATCTGACGCCATTGAATCTGTTCAGCGCAGGTTCACTCGCTCACTTCTTTTTAAATTTAATATCCCCTATTGTCCCTAATCCTCTCGTCTTTCCCTCCTTCGTATGTCCTCGTTGCAATCACGGAGGTTGTTCCTCGATGAGTGTTTCCTCTTCAAACTTTGCCAAGGCATTTTTTTGACAGATCTCGGTTCACAGATAACCAGACGTGTATCCAGCCGTCCAAGTCGTTCTTCTGAAGTTTTCTCTGTTCCTTTTGCACGTACGGAAGTCTACTTCCATTCGCCTTTGCTGCGCCTACCCAGAACGCACAATGCCCTTAAGCTTGGTCCTCTCCCTCAATCTTTTTTACAATTCAAGCATGTATTAAAAATGTTACCTTGAATTGCTACTTACCTTAGTCCTAATTTTAGTTTTTAGTTTTCTAATTATAGTTTTTAGTTTTCTAATTTTTAGTTTTCTAATTTTTAATTATTTTTGTTATTTCTTTTCCTTTTTCATATTTCTTTTTTTGTTATTTTTGCTTTCTTGTTGCTGTAATTGGAATTATATCTGTAGCGCAAGGGATTAATAAATAAATAAATAAATTAGTATTTAAATCACTTTGGCCAAAAATTCTTATTTCTATATATATATATATATATATATATATATATATATATATATATATATATATATATATATATATATATATATATATATATATATATATATATATATATATATATATATATATATATATATATATATATATATATATATATATATATATATACCATCAAACAATTTCAGTGAAAAAATCTCAAGAACGCGCCATTCGAATGAACTGAAATTTTCAGGATACATACGTGTATATGCAAAATAGTGCCATGTTTCACAAAAAGTTACTAATCTATAACCCTTTGGTGCCGGCGGCCATTTTAGTGATATTTTAAATACACCTATTTTTCTGTCAAAAAATAACTTTTGCAAAAATAAAGTTTATGTTATGAATCCTGAACGTGTTTTAAATGTGAATATGGTAATGTTTTTGTTTCTGAAATTTTTAACCCTATGTGTGCGCTAGGCGCCTTAAATGAGATAAGGAAATTTGGAAAATTCTTCAACTGTGATAACTTTTTATAACATTATCAAATCATTATGAAACTTACAACACATGTAAATAATGTTAAGTTGCACACTTGCGTAGTTTCATGAACGTGCTGGCAACCTTGTAGCTACGGCAGGCACTGAAAGTGAAAACATTCAAACCATCGAATTTCCTAAAATATGTCCGTTATTTTAGAATGAAAACCACTTTGTATACAAATCTTATGCTTTGGCTAAACAGTCAAGGGTAAACTTTGGAATTTTCATGTCGGACAAGAACGGCAACCCATTCTCAATTTACCTATACTAGGTGGGGTGAAAAGTAACCTCCTTGACCACCAGAATGCGCTGCAATCGCAAAAAAGATTAAATTGCCTTATAGTCCATTCATATTTAGGCAGACATGTCAAATTTCAGAGCGATACAGTCATTTGTTTTGTTTTTACAGCCGATTTTTGTTGACGTGTTTGGCATCATGTTGAGTATGGAAATAAACCATTTTCATTCTCTCATAAAACATTATTTTTTGAGAGGCAAAACGGCGAAGGAAACAAAAGAAAAGTTGGATAAATATTATGGGGCTAGTGCTCCTTCAGATTATACCGTGAAATATTGGTTTCGAGAGTTTCGTGGTGGCCGAAACTCCACTGCCGATGAAGTCCACAGCGGTAGGCCCTCCGATGCGGTTACACAGAACAATGTCAAAAAAATACATGAAATGGTGTTGGCCGACCGGAAAATGAAGATGCGCGAACTAGCAAATGCCACAAGGATTAGTACCAAGCGCACACGCCATATTTTGGGTGAGATTCTGCAGATAAAAAAATTATCCTGCCGCTGGGTGCCGCGCAAGTTACATCTTTACATAATTGAAGATATAATGTCTTAATATAAAAACAAATGTCTTAATATAAAAACAAAGCGTAAGAACCATTTATTTATAATTAAGTTTCAATTCAATTTTATTATATTTTATATTACTTTAAGATAATAATTATTTTTATTATTATTTGAACGGGGAGAATGCATATATTTTACTTATATGTAATTATATACTTCCTTCGAGGAAGTTTGATTTCCGACTGACTTATATTTTTTATATCTATCAAAAATCTAGCAAAACGTTTACTAGATTAATATTCTCCATTCATTGCTTGCTAAGTTTTGACTATGACTTAACCAAGTCATAATCAAGTTAATATATGACTTCTCCTCCCCTTAAGACTAAAATTCTCCTGAATTTTACAATTGTTTTTTTTATATATATATATTGTACATATATATTATACATATAATTGTATTTCATTTTACATTTCCCACTACATGGTCAATAATTATATATATTATTTGTCAAGTTTGCAAATTTGTATTCATTCGATAATAAAATCTTTTTAATATTTTCATGCATTTGAATTGTGTTTTAGTAGGTTTAATAATGATTGAATTGTTTGTTTATAGTTTCAAAAAAAATTATTTTTGTGTAATATCTACCAAAATAAATCAGCTTTGTTTTTAAATGTTTGTAGTATCGTAGTTTTAGCTTTATTTCTCAAGCATAATAATTCTGTAAATATTAGATATTTACTTGTTCTGTTTAAATAATCTGCATCTTTTGACTGTCTTGTAATGTCACAGATGCTTAGTCGTTCTATAGTCGGTGATATCATTGTCAGAATCAGTATAATTAAAGTAAAAACTGTAATTAACTAATAAGCGTTGTTCAACTGTGCGATAACTACTTTTATATCGTAAGAGAATAAATTGATTGATTAAATTATTATATAACGTGGTATAAATAAGCATTATACATTTTTGTAAGGTTTCAATGATTTTCGCTTCGTTTAACTAATGATGTAAATATTCAACTGGTCTCTTTAATGATAATTAAACCTCAGTTGATTGAACTCAATTTAAAGATTAATACTTCTATCAATGGTTCTCTATTTATTGCTGAATTTTTTTCCATTTTTATTTGTAGATTCGTTCTCTTTTTATGTTAGTTAAATGTACATTTTCTAATTTACTTTTTCGATATTTTGGGAATTGCTTTTGTCTAACTGCTTTATAGTTTTTGATATACCCGGATGTTCTGTTTTCTTCATAGTCTTCTCTGGTTTCATTTGATTTTTCTATCCATTTTATTTTTGATTCTCTTAAATTTTCTGCCACTTTTTCAGAGCTTTGTTTATGTTGTTGTACTTCAGTTGGTGTACATTTGATTGTCGAGTGAAATCTATTATTGTAATTTCGAATCGCTTGTTGGATTATTCTTCTCGGAGATAGTCTTTCTTTTTTATTTGCTATAATTCTAAATTTTTCTACTAAGGTTTCGTGAAAACGTTCAACGTCGGCAATGCCTGTGTGGCTGTGAGGTTTCGTAAAATGAATTTCAACATTTTCTTTCTGCAGAAAATCTTTTATAAGAACTCCGTTAAATTCGTTACCTGCAATTATTTTATCCGGTTTGCCAATTTTAGCGAAATGTTCATCCAATCTTTCAATAATTGTTACGTGATTTCTATCTGGAAGATAGCAGGCGGCACCGAATTTGGAAAATTTGTCAATTATTGTTAGGAAATTATGTTTCATTATAGTATAAATATCTATGTGGATTATTTGATTGATTTTTGTTGGGGTCTCAGTTAGGTGATATTTGGGTTTTATAGGTTTTCGATCGTATTTGATCTCCTGGCAGATTTCGCATTGGTTAATGACTATTTGTATTAGCTCCAACAATTTTGGATAAAAGACTTTGAATCTTAAAGCATTAAATGTTTCTTGAATACCTGAGTGGAGGCTTTCTTTGACATGATATAAGGATATTTGTTTGATTGCTTCTACTTCTGTGCGAATATCTTGAGCTCTACAGGAACACTTGATAAATTTAATTTGCCTATCTTTAGAGAACATCTCCCTAAGTTTCTGTTGCACAACATTGTATTTATTATCCGAGAGTTCTGAATAAATACCCGTTATACCCTTTTTAATATATCGCCTCAAAATGCCTTCTAGATTTCCAAAATCGTACTCTGCGATATAAATGATTTGTCTATTATGTATATTTTCTACCTCTTTAGTTTTGTTATTTGTAATTATAATTTGAGTTTTGTATTTATTTACAATTTCTTCTTTAATGGAGATGTGGTCGAGAAGCTCTTCTTCTGCTGAATGAATTGTTGCCATAGTGCTATTATCATCTTCTTCCACAGCAAAAAGAGCAGGAATTGCAGAGTATGAATTTGTTCGGTTTTCATCCTCTAGTACATCATGGTAATTTTCTTCGGACTGATTAAGTCTGCTTAAAAAATCCGCTACATGATTGTCCTTACCTTTCAAGTATTCTATTTCAAATTGGTACTCTCCAAGTTTAAGAAGCCATCGTTGGTGACGTGGTGACAAATCTTTACCTTTATATTTCGCGTGAAGAAATTTAATTGGTAGATGATCAGTCAAGATTTTAAATTTATTTCCATAGAGATATGGACGGAAATAATTGACAGACCACATTATCACCAGAAACTCTTTATCTGTTGCCAAATAATTTTTTTCATGTGTGTTTAATGACCTCGAAGCAAAACAGATTGGATGTCCTTCTTGGGACAGAACTGCACCAATAGCGTAATTAGATGCATCTGTCGTAAGTTGAAAAGGTTTTTTAAAATTTGGAAATTTTAGGATTGGTGGGGAACTAATGAGTAACTTCAGTTTTTCAAATGCTTCAACATAATTAGGGTCTTTGCCGTTTATTTTGGTATCTTTCTTTAGATACTTTACTATGGGTTGGGCTACTTTTGCTTAGTCCCTAATGAATTTACGATAAAACCCAGTCATGCCTAAAAAAACGTTTAATTTCCTTTTGTGTTTTAGGGAGTTTTAACTGTTGTATTACGCTTATTTTTTCAGGATTTGCCTTCAACCCGTTGCTTGTGATAATATGTCCTAGGAATGCAGTTTCCTTTCTCAAGAAATTACACCTATCAACTTGTATCTTCAATCGATGTTTTTCAAAAATCTTAAATATTTCTGTTAAAGAGTTTACATGTTCTTCTAAGGATGTACTGAATATTAGAACATCATCTAAATAAACTACGCAATTTCTGTTTATAAAATCGCGAAGAATGTCATTCATAAGTCTCTGAAATGTTGCAGGAGCATTCTTGAGACCAAATGGCATTCTCACGTACTCAAATAGGCCATAAGGTGTGACAAAAGCGATTTTATGTCTGTCTTCTTTTTTTATCAATATTTGGTGGTAGCCTTTGGCTAGATCTATTGAAGAAAAATATTGGGCTCTTCCCAATTTATCTAGAATTGATTCAATATTAGGTAATGGAAACTTATCATCTATAGTTACTTCATTTAACCTTCTATAATCAACAACTAACCTATACTTCTTTTCCCCAGAATTATCGGCTTTTTTAGGAACTATTATTATGGGGCTTGAATACCTAGAACGGCTTTCAGTTATGATTCCTTGTGCTAACATTTCTTTAATTTGTTTCCTTACTTCCTCATCGTGTTTAGGTGGATACCTGTACAACTTCACATTGATTTGGCGATCCGTGGTAGTTATTATTTCATGCTGAATCGTTGGTGTGCTAGTCAACTTATCCCCATCTTTAAAAAAAAGTTTTTCAAATCGATTTACTAATTTAGTAATTTCTGAATGTTCCTCAGCATTCAAGTGGTCTAATTTAAAGCGCTTCAAATAGTCTGATTCTACCTGTTCTAACATACCTACTTCATTTAAAGGGTAAGGATTATTTATAAAAGGTACTATTTGGTCATTTAGTGTTATAGTTCTGCCTTCGATGTCTATAAGAGTACATATTTTGTCTAATAAATCAATTCCTATTATAAAACTATATTTTCTGTTAATTCAGTTTCTGGCTTTCCAGCGTATCAAAGTACTTGGTGGTAATTTGAATTCTTTAGGAGCTTTAGTATGAACTTCAAATCTAATTACGTCTTTTCCTGTTATCGTACGAAACTGTATGGGTTTAATTTCTATTTTTTTAAATTCTTGTAAACTGTCATCAATGATGCTAAATGACGATCCTGTGTCAATTAACGCTATTTATTTATAATTATTTATTGTTATTTCTATCATTGGTGATTCATTCGAAATTAGCTCATAGAAAAAAAAAATCAGTTTCATTTAAGTTAGTCTCTAAGTTTGATTGATTACGTTGGTACCAATTTTGTGTGGTGTTCTTACTGCTTTCGAGCGGTTGGTTACTTTGGTATTTGTTTTGGGTGAAATTTTGAATATTCTCCACTTCCATTGGTTCTACTGAATCTTGTCTACGCGGCTCTGAATATCTTTGAGAACAAAAAGATCTGAATCGGTCAGAATTATTGTTATTTAGTTTACGGTTAAATTGAGTATTTTGATTTCTAAATTGTCCAGAATTATTAAATTGTCTAAAATTTCTAAATTGTCCAGAATTTCTGTATTGTCCATTATCATTGTGTGATTTATAAGTATTGTAATATTCATTATTGTTGCTACCGCTATTTGTGTTATTTTGTTGTTTGAATTGTCTGGAATTATCGGCATCATTTCGATACAAATTTCTATTTTTGTATGAATAGTTAGCGTATTGATTTTGGTAGTTTGGTAGTTTATTGTTTTGGTAGTGGTTTACATTTTCATTTACTTTTTCATAATTTTTGTTTTTGTATGGATTGTAATATTTGATCTTTCGAAATTCAGGTCTAATACAACTGTCTTCAAACCGTCTTTCTCTCATTATTTTTATAATTTCATATATTGTTTTAGTATTAAAAATTTTATCGAACAATATCCCTTGTGTGATTTCTTTTGTAGTATTTACCAATAAAGATTCTATATTACTTAAGTCTACATAGGTTTCATTTTTGTAATATATTATTACTTCATCCGCTTTACATTTAATGTTTTGTATTTTCGAGCAAAGTTCATTTACTGTGTTTGCCCTTAATTCTGCGATTTGACGATAAATGTCTGCTGGTTCAAACTCCGGTTTGTATCGTAACTTCAAATTTTCTTTAATTTCTTCCCAGTTGTCTGGATGTAGAATTCCGATGATTATGTTCTTGGCTTCTCCTTGTATTTTTTCGAAATATATATTTCTCGTTGCAGTCTTTTTTAGTTCTTCGCTCTCAATCGTTTCCAGAAAAAATTCTACGCTTCGTATAAATGCGTTTATTGATACTGCTCCATTGCCCGTAAATATACTCATATGCTGTATGTTTTTCAGTACATTATGTTGTGTTGTAGCTTGTTGTGTCGTTGCTCGTATTAATGCTTCTCCTACTATCCGTAATTGACTTTCCCTTTCTGCTAACTCACGTTGTAATATTTCTATTTGTTGTTCCATTTCTAAACTTTTAATATCCACTTTTCTTATTATGTTATATTCTTCACTTTTCTTTTCTATTATTCATTCATTATTATTGTTGAAAACAACTAATAAAACAATTTTTTTTTTTTTTTAATTCATTTTACTGATTATTGAACCAATTGTTCTTCGCGAACAGTTTTTACTAATGTTCGAAGAACAATAGTATTAAACTCGTTTCGCCGAAAATTCATATTTCTTTATATATATATATATATATATATCAGCAAAATGATTAAGGGAGATAATCTCTGGAGTGGCCGATTCGATTGAGCTGAAATTTTCGGAGAACGTAGATGTATATAGTAGGTAGGTCCACGACTTTCTCAAATTCAGATATTCTAAACCTTTTGGCGGCGGCGAGCGTTTTAGTGAATTTTGAGGTACTCCTATATATCCAAGCAGTGTAAATTTTTGTTAAAGAAAAGTATTGGGAATGAAAACTTATTATATTTTAAGCTCGTTTATGATAAAGAATTGGAAATTTTGAGCCGCGTGTGGGTGCAGGGTGCCTAAAAGTAGGCAAGGATTTTTTTTCAAATTTTGATTTGTCATTACTTCTAAGAAAAGCAATGGATCGTCGTGAAATTTGCAGAGCGTATTAATGTTGACTAAAATTAAGCACACCTGGATTTTCAAGATAGTGCGGGTAACCCTGTAGCTACGGCAGGCTGCTGAAAAAAAAACCTTCAAATCATTGACCTTCCTGAAAATTTTTTGATTTTTGACAAAAAAATCAGATCACTGATAAATTTTAACCTTTGTCCATCATGTCAAATTGAAATTTTTAAAATTCCGATTTGCACAAGAACGGCAACCCATCACCAAATTACCTCTATTTTTAGCACTCGAAAGTTCTGTTCACGAGAACTGACGACTGGATTATCCGATCATAGTGAAATTTACAGGACATGTTGGTATTAGCTAGGACCAGGTCTGATAGAAGTGATTTTGAAATGCGGGCAACTCTGCGCCAGTGGTGCCATCTTGAAAAATCACTGAGAAAAAAAACAGGTTTTTGGCCTATAACTTCCGATTCAGCCATCAGATTTTGATAAGATTCATCTAATACTTGGATCTTACTCTATGTAACAATTGGTGAAAATTTGGTTGAAAAATTAGAATAGAGTTGCCAACTATGGTGATTTTTGTCTCCTAAATCTAGCAAATTTGCTCAGCAAAATAAAGCTTTTTTCCCTATAACTTCCGGTCCAGTGTAGAAATCAGAACGAAGTTCACGCAGTAAATGGACTTTAATGTGAACCAAATGTCGTAGAAATTTCGTACCAAAATCATGAAACGGTTGCCAGCTATGACAATTTTTGTAATTTTGTTTAATTTCTTTACTGAGCGATTATGTCATTAGATTTGCAAATGGAAGTGATCCTGCAATGAAAATCAACAGCCAATATTAACGCTTTAAAAATTTGAAAAGTTTTGAGGGTGGTAACCCTAAAATTCTTTTCACCCGTATAACTTCCAGCGCAGTGATTCAATCGGAACGAAATTTACTGGTTGGGTTTAACTTAACGTGAAGCAGATTTGGTATGTATTATGCTTTGCTGTTGACACAGGCTAACCAGCATTAGCCATTTCGGTAAATATTACACCAACAGATGCTTCAAACAACGTTCTCATTTGCAAAGCATTTGCAATAAAAATAAGGAATTCTTTTTTAAATTTTTCGAGTTTTGAACATTTTTCGGATGGCAGCCTCAAACAACGTTTAACCGCTGAAACTTTCGATGAAATCCTGCGAAGAGAACGAAATTCAAAGGATACGTGGATTTGAGTATGAGCTTGTTATGGTAAACTTATTGCTGCTTCGTTCGGAAAGTGCTGCTAGCACTGAATTATATGTGTTATAGTTGA
>OZ022264.1:109009735-109179735 GCA_963978885.1 Nemotelus pantherinus | reverse complement strand
CACTCGAAAGTTCTGTTCACGAGAACTGACGACTGGATTATCCGATCATAATGAAATTTAGAAAACATGTTTGCAATAGCTAGGACCAGGTCTGATAAAAGTGATTATTAAATGCGGGACATCCTGCGGCAGTGGTGCCATCTTGAAAAATCACTGATAAACGGGTTTTGGCCTATAACTTCCGATTCAGCCATCAGATTTAAAAAAATTTACACAATACTTGGATCTTACTTCAGAAAACATTTGATGAAATTTTATCGAAAAACTAGAATGGAACTGCCAGCTATGGTGTTTTGTGTCTCATAAATTTTGCAAATTTGCTCAGCAAAATAAAGCTTTTTTCCCTATAACTTCCGGTCCAGTGCAGAAATCTAAACAAAGTTCATGCAATAAATGAACCTTAATATGAAAAACAGGTTGTAGGAATTTAATACGAAAATCTTGAAAGAACTGCCAGCTATGACCATTTTTGAAATTTTGTGGAATTTCTTTTTTGAGCGATTATGTCATTAGATTTGCAAATGGGAATGATCCTGCAATGACAATTAAAAGCAAATATTAACGCTCTAAAAATTTGAAAAGTTTTGAAAGTGGTAACCTTAGAATTCTTTTCACCCGTATAACTTCCAGCGCACACGGTTGAAAATTTTGGGGTAAAATCTATTAGTTTTCTATAAATGCAGCCTAATAACATTGATCTATATCAAATTTCGCATATTTTTGATAAAACTAGCTTTAATAGTTCATTTCTATACGAAAAATATATATTTATTATGCATCTCTGAAAATCTATTTCATTTTTACACCATATATTTATAAAGTTTATATTAAGTTTATTAAAATGTACATCTTTTGCTTATTGATTTGATCTATCAGTGATATCAATTAGCTTCTACGCATATAATTCGTTTCGTTTCGTTTGAAAAACGCATATTTATAACATATTGAGCATCAAATTTACACCAACTTGGTGTAAAAAAAAGTAGCACGCATAAACTGCAGCATTGATTGTGCAATAATTGATGATGCAGAGAATTAGTTTTGAGCGTACTTAGAAGGTGCGAATTACGTAGTTTGTGTATTTGATAGTTGACCGTATTAAGTGAAATGTTTTCCGAAGGACTGTTTCTTACGGTTGAATATCCCGAAATTAGGAAAATTGTGCGTTTTAAAAAGTGTACGTCGGATGGTGTTGTCTTACAAAGATTTCGTTCTTTCGAATTTAGATGGAACTAATGTTCTATTTAGTGATTTTTAGTGTTTTATAAACAAAGTTGGGGTGGAGATAAAAGAGGATATATTTGCAGTATTTGTGTCAATTTGATAGCCATCCAGACTTTATTCTAAAAGTTCATTTTAAAAAGGCGTAGCAAGTGAGAGTGATAATGAATGTGCAGTGCCTGTGAAACGTTCAATTGCATTTTTTTTTTAATTTTATAAAGATTTGTAATACTGTTAAATTAGCTATATATGTGTATGTAAAAAAAATGTACTGAGATCACGAATAAAATATAATTGTGTAATGATATAACATCACATGCATGAAATAAATCAAAACAAAACAAACAAGTCAAAATAGAACACCATGCAATTCATTAACATTGTCTACGTAATAGCAGACCACACAATGTTATACAACTGACCATATCAGGTTTCCGAGTAGCGACCGTGAATATCCATGCCATATGGTATATTCAAATGTAGTACAGAGTCATATTGCGATCGATAATAAATTATGTGTCACTATGGCACGCGATACAAATATGATATGTTTTGGTTGCAGTGTGAATAAGCGCACATTGTTATGTTTTGGTTACAGTGTGAATAAGCGCACATGGCAATAAATCTTGTACGTGTTGATAGAGTGGCGCTAGAAATGTTGGTCAAGTGTAGCGTGTGAAAGTTGAACACATGTGATTCATATAGATTATTGTGTCATGGGAAATTTATGTGTTATTGATTTATTTCAGGGCATGCTGAGTTTAGATCATAAAATAGGTTAAGTTATGTTTGTAATGTTTTGTAAAAATCGTATATAAGGAGTGGTAAGAATATTGTGAAAATAGATTCATTTGAGTAAGCGTGCAATACACTCTTTTATTCTATTGAGTCTCTGCTAGCGAGGTTATTCTTGCGGAGCATAATTCAAGCACGGCAAATGTCTAAGGTTAGCTTTGACATGGTGCCATCAATAACTGCGGCCTCGCCGCTTTGGTAGGTTGAATAGTGGTACAATCCACTCTCCACTGTTGGGTTAGTCTAACCTTTATTCCTCTACAGTAAGGACCCTGCGTCGATACAAGAAAACAGAGAAATATCCCAAGGCCCAACAACGAACTTATCTCGTGACGACCCCATCATATTTAATGACGATCCTTGCTTATTTCATGGCGATCCTGATGAACGGAACTCTGGAATCTACTATGAAGATTCAGGCAGCTGCATAGAAGAAGAAGGACAGTTAGAACGGGAAGAATACGTCCCTGAGCCAGTGTCGACTACACCATCCTACTACAAGCCCACAGCAATAAATACACTTGGACCCAGACCTAGGAGAATTGAAGAATTCAACAAAAGGAAGGCTGAAAAAGATATCTTGGACACCATCCCCAAACCAAGACGGCCACGTGGAGGCAGGAAAACAAAGTTAAAGCGTGAACGAGCGGAACTACACAGATTGGTACGAATTTCTTTTGGGCAGCAGAAAGAGTACTTCCGGAAGAGACTACGGGAACTTAAAGAAGATGGGAAATAATTGCTCGACGGAGGAGGTAACGGTGATACAGGAGTATCAACAATCTTTAACAACAGCAGCAATTTTCTGTATAGTATTAGGAATATTCTATGTTTACAATAAAAAGAATAAGGAGTATGTAGCTAAGAGGTTAAATAGGAGTATAGATGTATAGCAATAATTAAAACAATATATATGTCTTGATACATGAATTTTAAAAACTTTTATTTATGAATGTACGGTTCTTTCTTATAAAATTCCAGTCTTACAATAATTATGTATGGACACTTTAGAAGGTTTAATCTTGGAAAACGAACAGGTTTTGAGAAATTTAAGAAAAAGTTCGAAGAATTTATATAGGTTTGAAACTTTAAAAGAAAAATTGAACGATTTACAGGCGCGTAAAGAAAAATTTAGGAAAACAATCAGCAATTTTAATGACGAAAGCTCTGAGGTTTTAGATATAAAACTAAAGTTCAAAGCGGTATCAGCGATATTGGAGGGAGAAATCTGGCTACAGCTTGGTAAACAAGGATATTCTGCGGAAGACGTCCAACAAGAGTGCGACATCACCGAAGAATTAGAGACTAGTTTACAAGTACTAGAAGACAAAGCCAAGATGTCTGAGTTTAGTCTAGAGACTGCCATAAAAATAATTCCTACTTTCGAGGGAAAGTATAAGGAATTAGAATCCTTTTTGAAGATAGTAGAATTACTAAATTCCACATTAACCGCTTCAGGAAAAACTCAACTCATAGATTTCGTCACTAAAGTTAAACTTACCGCGAATGTGAGATTATCTTTGATTAACACCTCAATCAGCACTTTTGAATCTTTAAAAGATGAATTATCTAGCAGGTTTAGGAACAATAAAACAGTACCACAGATTCATTCTATGCTCAGTAACATGTGTCAGAACAGATCATCTGTTACTACATATAAAGATAAGATTTTATCTTTGGTTGATGAGCTCAATCAATTACAGGTACAAGGGCTAGGTAATCAGGCTACAGAACCAGAAAAGAAAGTTATCGCGCAAATGAACGATACTTATGCACTCACTATCTTTAAAAGTGGACTTAACGACCAGCTGAAAAGCACAATATTTTCAGCTAGGCCCAAAACTTTTGCTGAGGCAGTATCATTAGCGCAAGAGATTGAGACATTAGAATCTCAAGCTACGAGTAGCGTAATGCATATCGGCAATTTTGCAAATAATAGAAATAACCGTGATCGAAGATACAGAAACAATGGCAATGATAGAAATAGCAATGGTTATAGGGATAGAGACAGTCGAAGAGATTTTAGGAATAAAAGATACGATAACCATAGAAATTTTAATAGAAAAACAGATAACAGATCAAATCATTATAGGGATAATAATGATAACAGAGATAATCATCGTAGGAATAACAGATATGCCAACAACCATAGTAATCACCGCAATAACAATAATAGAAGTATACACGTAATTTCGGACCAGGGAAACGTCCTAGGTTCCGGAGAGGAAATGAGGAACCTCCCGGAATAAATAACACGAGTAAGGAATGTAAAATTTACAGAATAACTGATGGCTGCACGAATTACGTAAGAATTTATAATGATGGAGCGAATAGACAACTATCGTTCTTAATAGATACGGGTGCAGACGTATCAATTTGTAAAGTAGGTATATTTAAGGCGTTAGAACATAGAGTGAATAGCAAGGATAAAATTAAGTTAACTGGTATTACTAAGGAAGTAACTACGTCTTTAGGTACTTCGAAATTAAACTTATTAATTGGGAACAAAAGGATAACAGAACTATTTCACATTGTAGACGACAATTTTCCGATTAGTACAGACGGTATTATCGGTAGAGATTTATTAGTTAGTTTCATGAGTAAAATTGATTATGAAACATTCACCATTTCTTTTAGTGTGTCAGATGAGGAAATTGTATTACCCATGGATACAAAACGTCAGAACCATTCGGGAATTAATATATCCGCGAGAACTGAAGCAATAGTTCCGGTAAATGTAAGCATCGATGAGGATAGCATCGTGCTGAACGCAGAAATTGAGAAGGGTGTTTTCATCGGAAACACTATTATACCAGCCAAAGGCGTTCGACACGTAAAGGTTCTGAACACAACTGATAGAGATGTAGTCATAAACAACTTCAACATAGAGGTTGAACCACTAAAGAACTACAAGGTATATGCAGGAAAACAACAGAGAGGTGATCAGAAACGTTTCGAGAAACTGCTGGGAGTTATAGATAAAGATAATTTGGACAAAAGATCTATGGACAGTTTGCTTGAGATAATCAAAGAATATCAAGATGTTTTTCACTTGGAGGAAGAGAAGTTAACAACAAACAATTTCTACAGACAAAAGCTGCAGATGGCAGACGATAGTCCGGTCTACATTAAGAATTATAGGCTACCTCAAGCTCAAAACGAAGAAATATTACAACAAGTTAGAGACTTAGAAAACAATGATATTGTCGAACCGTCAGTAAGCCCATACAATTCACCACTTTTGGTTGTACCGAAGAAGACTTCAGATGGTAAAGCTAAGTGGAGACTTGTAGTGGATTTTCGTAGATTGAACGACAAAATCATCAATGATAAGTTTCCTTTGACTAGATTGGAAGACGTTCTAGATAGGCTCGGTAGAGCGAAGTATTTCTCAACTTTGGACATGACTAGTTCATTCCACCAAATCGAACTTGAGAAAGAATCTAGACCCGTCACCGCGTTTTCGACCAGTGATGGTCACTATCAATTCAAGAGACTACCATTTGGATTAAAGATTTCGTCCAACAGTTTCCAACGAATGTTGACGATAGCTTTGAGTGGTTTAAGTCATGAGGCATTCCTATTCGTAGATGACATCATAGTTTTTGGATGCAGTGTCAAACACCACAATGATAATCTTCGCAAAGTATTACAGCGAATGCGACAGTACAACTTGAAGTTGAACCCTGGGAAGTGTCACTTTTTGAAATCGGAAGTAGTGTATTTAGGGCATTTGATAACCAGTGAAGGTGTTAAAACAGACCCGTCTAAATTTGAGACGATCAGAAACTATCCGGTTCCGAAATGTGCAGATGAAGTACGCAGATTTGTTGCGTTCTGCAACTACTACAGGCGTTTTATTCCGAATTTTGCCGGAATTGCCAAAAGTTTGAACTCGCTATTGAAAAAGAACGTTACTTTTGAATGGACCGACGAATGTCAAAAAGCGTATGAAACACTTAAGAATAAATTAATTGAGCCACCAATTTTGCAGTATCCAAATTTCGAAAAACCATTCATTTTAACAACTGATGCATCTAACTACGCATTAGGCGCTGTACTATCGCAAGGTGAAATTGGACAGGATTTACCAATTTCGTATGCAAGCAAGTCGCTAGCAAAACACGACATCAACAAACCAGTCATAGAAAAAGAACTTTTAGCCATACATTGGGGCATAAACTTTTTCAGACCCTATCTCTACGGAAGAAAGTTCGTAGTTGTCACAGACCATAGACCACTAGTATCTTTATTCACCCATGCAAATCCTTCATCAAAACTCACTAGAATTAGAGTTGACTTATCGGATTATGATTTCACGATTGTGTACAAAAAAGGCAGCATGAACACGAATGCTGATGCCTTGTCAAGAATTGAGTTGGATTCTGACTCTTTAAAAGCATTGATACCTCCAGTCACAGATGAAACAGCAAAGCGTAAACTATTAGCAATTACAAGGGGCATGGCAAAGAAAACAGAGGATAAAAAGCAAGAAAACCGCAGTGAAAGCAACCACGTAAAAGTAGAACCTGATCAATTCTATTGTTGGGATTGCACTAGCTTGTCGGATATCACCGGTGTTATGAAATTAAAATTTATCCTGCGCAATGATGAAAATAAAAGTATTGATATCGTACGTACGAAAGATATTGTAAAAGTATATTGTAGCGATATATCTAACGTGAAACCAGTTTCCGTTAATGCAAAGCTAACAATAAATAGGGGTACCCGCAGACACAAAAGTAATGAGAATAATAGTGATAATCCACATTCAGAATACGTTTTGATTATGGAGAAACTATTAGATTTTGCTAGACGTAACAAAATCCAAGAACTCTCATTATCAAGTGATGATGTTATATTGAAGTCTATAGACAAGGAAGAATTTAAGAAAGTATTTAACCTGTTGCAACGAAAAGGTAAAGATAATGCGCATATGAAGCTAAGAATAATGATATACAAGCCGCCCGCTAAGATAACGAATAAAAATGAACAGGTGAAATTAATAGAAGAATATCACAATTCACCGCACGGAGGACATTTAGGAATTCGCAAAACTTTGTTAAAGCTAAAACAAAGATATTGCTGGAAAAACATGAACGGTATGGTTAAATCCCACATAAAGAATTGCACACCTTGTCAAATAAACAAACAGGTGAGACACACAAAAGAAGAAATGATGAAAACCGACACACCAACCACGAGTTTTGAAACAATACAAATAGATACTGTAGGTCCACTAAGAATATCTAATAACTATAGATACATATTAACCTTACAATGTGAACTGACTAAATTTGTAGTAGCGTTCCCAATAGAGAATAAAGAAGCACAAACCATAGCTGTAGGAATAGTTAATGAATTTATATTAAAGTATGGACATTTCAAAGTACTCAAGTCTGATTTAGGTACTGAATTTACAAATAAGCTTATGAGCAACATCTGTGATTTGCTAAAAATAAAACAAATATTTTCAACACCATATCACCACCAAACTTAAGGAGTAGTAGAAAGGAATCATCGGGTACTAAACGAATATATGTATTCGTTTGCTGATGACCAACAATGGGACAAATGGGTTCCATATTACACATTTGCGTACAATACAACCCCAAATGTAGATACAAACTACACTCCATTTGAATTGATTTTCGGTAAACTTCCATATTTACCAAATGACATAGTTGATAATCAAGATGTGATTTACGATTTAGATGATTATGCCAACGAGTTAAAGGCAAGATTGAGGATGTCGATTAATAGAGCACGAAGTTTGATTGAAAAAGTTAAAATCAAAAGAACAATGAACCAAACAAATATACATTCTTTGAATCATAAAATAGGAGATTTCGTACTTTTGAAAAATGAAAATAGAAAGAAACATCAACCGCCATATAAAGGTCCATATAGAGTATTGGACATGGATCACTGTAATGTCACTTTAGACATAGCAGGAAACCGTAAATTAGTACATAAAAACAGATTAAAACCTTACCACACATGTAACATAAACGACAATGTAGTTAAATAAAAAAAAAAAATGTATATATACGAACCTACATATAAAAATTTTGTAATAAAAACGTTCAGAATGATACGCATTATGTTAAGTTAAGCTAAGTAAGCATTATTGTAAATAAAGAAAAAAAAAATATTGAACCATAAAAAAATATTAAACCTACAAATAGAGAAATTTTGTTATATTTTAAAGTACATTAAGAATGATAAACTTTGTTGTGACTAAAGATAAGAGAATATTATTATAAAAACCCCTTCTGGGACTATTGAACCTAATGTTTGTGATTAGTCTTCATTTTTTTTTTGTTGCAAATGAACCCTAATCAAAAAAAGGGTAAAAGTGTAATGATATAACATCACATGCATGAAATAAATCAAAACAAAACAAACAAGTCAAAATAGAACACCATGCAATTCATTAACATTGTCTACGTAATAGCAGACCACACAATGTTATACAACTGACCATATCAGGTTTCCGAGTAGCGACCGTGAATATCCATGCCATATGGTATATTCAAATGTAGTACAGAGTCATATTGCGATCGATAATAAATTATGTGTCACTATGGCACGCGATACAAATATGATATGTTTTGGTTGCAGTGTGAATAAGCGCACATTGTTATGTTTTGGTTACAGTGTGAATAAGCGCACATGGCAATAAATCTTGTACGTGTTGATAGAGTGGCGCTAGAAATGTTGGTCAAGTGTAGCGTGTGAAAGTTGAACACATGTGATTCATATAGATTATTGTGTCATGGGAAATTTATGTGTTATTGATTTATTTCAGGGCATGCTGAGTTTAGATCATAAAATAGGTTAAGTTATGTTTGTAATGTTTTGTAAAAATCGTATATAAGGAGTGGTAAGAATATTGTGAAAATAGATTCATTTGAGTAAGCGTGCAATACACTCTTTTATTCTATTGAGTCTCTGCTAGCGAGGTTATTCTTGCGGAGCATAATTCAAGCACGGCAAATGTCTAAGGTTAGCTTTGACATGGTGCCATCAATAACTGCGGCCTCGCCGCTTTGGTAGGTTGAATAGTGGTACAATCCACTCTCCACTGTTGGGTTAGTCTAACCTTTATTCCTCTACAGTAAGGACCCTGCGTCGATACAAGAAAACAGAGAAATATCCCAAGGCCCAACAACGAACTTATCTCGTGACGACCCCATCATATTTAATGACGATCCTCGCTTATTTCAATTGTCAAATATGTATAAGCACTGTTTAATTGTTTGTTATTTAAGATTGACTTTACTTTTTCACGTGAAAACCTTTGAAGAAATTTCTGCTTGGAAATGGATTTACAAACATGAAAACAAACAAACACTTAAATACAATTGGAAAGTTATATTTGCTATGTCAGTGCAAATTATATGCTTCTTTTCAATATTCATTAACAAATTAAGACAGTTTTTCTTATTTCAATTTTTCCCAGACATAAACATCATGTATAAAACATGTAAATCGATTTGATATATTTCATTATTAAATGGCATAGTAAATTTTATATCAATATGATATTTGCCATACTAAACAAATTTATAATCATTTCATATCATGTTTATATTTAGCTTTATCGAAAACATTGATATAAACTGTTTATAAAAACTATAACTTCAAAGTTTGAGTTTGATATTGTTTGCATGTATCTATTTGATATTTTTTTTGGATGGATTTATATGTATAGGTATATTGTTTTATCAAAATAACACCATTTTTTTCAACCGTGCAGTGATTCAATCGAAACAAAATTTACTGGTTGGGTTTAACTTAACGTGAAGCAGATTTGGTATGTATTTTGCTTTGCTGCTGACACAGGGTAACCAGCATTAGCCATTTTCGTAAATATTGCACCAACAGATGCTCAAATTACGTACTCAAATGCAAAGCATTTGCGATAAATATAAGAAAACAATTTTTAATTTTTCCGTGTTATGAACATTTTTCGGATGGCAGCCTCAAACAACATTTAAGCTCTAAAACTTTCGTTTAAATCCTCCGATGAGAATGAAATTCAACGTATAAGTTGATTTAAGTATGAGCTTGTTAAGGTAAACTTATTGCTGCTTCGATGGGAAAGTGTTGCCAGCACTGAATATTTTCATCATATGTGTTATAGTTGAGTTTTTTTTGCTTTGGATAAAGAATAGTTGATATGATTCTACAAAAAAAGCATTACGTCTTTCCACATTTTTTGGTCACTCAAAGAATATTTCTTTGAAAATATAGCTTTCTAGCGGTTCTGATGCGCTAGTTGTTACTAATGTTCGAAGAACAATAGTATTAAACTCGTTTCGCCGAAAATTCATATTTCTTTATATATATATATATACATATATATATATATATATATATATATATATATATATATATATATATATATATATATATATATTTATATATATATATATATATGTATATATATATATATATATATATATATATATATATATATATATATCAGCAAAATGATTAAGGGAGATAATGTCTGGACTGGCCGATCCGATTGAGCTGAAATTTTCGGAGAACGTAGATGTATATAGTAAGCAGGTCTTCGATTTTCTCAAATTCAGATATCTTAAACCTTTTGGCGGCGGCGAGCATTTTAGTGAATTTTGAGGAACTCCTATATTTCCAAGCAGTATAAATTTTTGATAAAGAAAAGTATTGGGAATGAAAACTAATTATGTTCTTAGCTTGTCTATGATAAAGAATTTAAAATTTTGAGCCGTGTGTGGGTGCAGGGTGCCTAATAAGAGGCAAGGATTTTTTTTCCAATTTTGATTTGTCATTACTTGTAAGACAAACAATGGATTATCGTGAAAATTACAGAGCATATTAATGTTGAACAAAATATGACAAACGTAGATTTTCAGCATAAAGCGGGTTACTCTGTAACTGTGGCAGGCGGCTGAAAAAAAATCCTTCAAATCGTTGAATCTCCTGAAAATTTTTCATTTTTGACAAAAATTACAAATCTTTGATAAATTTTATCTTTTGTCCTTCATCTCAAGATAAAATTTTCAAAATTCCGATTTGCACAAGAACGGCAACCCATCACCAAATTACCTCTATTTTCAGCACTCAAAAGTTCTGTTCACGAGAACTGACGACCGGATAATCCGATCATAATGAAGCTTACAGGATATGTTGGTATTAGCTTGGACCAAGTCTGATAGAAGTCATTTTGAAATGCGGGCAACTCTGTGGCAGTGGTACCATCTTGAAAAACGACTGAGAAAAAAACCATCTTTTTGTCCTATAACTTCCGATTCAGCCATCAGATTTTAACAAAATATACACAATACGTGGATGTTACTCCATGTAACATTTGGTGAAAATTTGAATGAAAAATTAGTATAGAGCTGGCAGCTGTGGTGATTTTTGTCTCCAAAATCTTGCAACTTTGCTCAGCAAAATAAAGCTTTTTTCCCTAAAACTTCTGGTCTAGTGTAGAAATCAAAACGAAATTCATGCAGTAAATGGACCTTAATGTGAAGTAAATGTCGTAGGAACTTCGTACAAAAATCATGAAAGGGCTGCCAGCTATGACCATTTTTGTAATATTGTGGAATTTCTTTACTGAGCGATTATGTTATTAGATTTCCAATTGAAAATGATCCTGCAATGAAAATTTACAACAAATATTAACGTTTTAAAAATTTGAAAAGTTTTGAAGGTGTTAACCCTAAATTCTGTTCACCCGTATACCTTCCAGGGCAGTGATTCAATCGAAACGAAATTTACTGGTTGGGTTTAACTTTACGTGAAGCAGATTTGGTATGTATTTTGCTTTGCTGCTGACACAGGCTAACCAGCAATGTGCCATTTCCGTTAATATTGCACCAACAGATGCTTCAAATTACGTTCTCATATGCAAAGCATTTGCAATAAAAATAAGGAATCAATTTTCAAATTTTCCGAGTTTTGAACATTTTTCGGATGGCAGCCTCAAACAACGTTTAACCGCTGAAACTTTCGATGAAATCCTGCGATGAGAACGAAATTCAAAGGATAAGTTGATTTAAGTATGAGCTTGTTATGGTTAACTTATTGCTGCTTCGTTCGGAAAGTATTACCAGCCCTGAACATTTTCATCATTTGTGTTATAGTTGAGTTTTGTTGCTTTGGATAAGGAATGGTTGATATGATTCTACAAAACAGTGTATTACGTATTTCCACACTTTTTTGTCAGTTTCACCTTAATTCTAAAATAGAATTATCCTTCACAGCAGGTAACTTTGTTCCACACTTCAAATAACTTTTCAACAGCATTCATTGCTCAGATGAAGCACAAATCTTTTCAGTTCAAAGGCATTTTCGAAATGAAATGGCATGCCACGGAATTGCCATCAAATATGGCAGGGAAAATGGCTGGTCGAGATTAAGGATCAATACGCCTTCCCCAACGATAACGGAATTGCAAGAATACAATGAACAAAAAGTTATTTTCATGTAGCTATAAAGCTTAAAGTTCAAAGTTCCACTTGCTTATACGTTGCCAGCCAAAGACATCCAATGTTAAAAAGAAAAGAACCTGGTATATATAAGTCATGCTGCCAAGCTTTATACGGAACGCTAACGAAGACAATGCATACGAATTACTTTTCCTGTTGGGTATTAATGCGGCACTGTTCTTGTGTGGTTTCTTGTTCATCTCCAGTGGATTGATTCGCAATTTTCCGAAGTTTAATTGCATAACGGCTTCGAGGTGAAAGATGAGATCATCTGGCTTGAGAAAGTGTAAATAACACTGGAAAATTACGGCGCACGTCTGCACAGCTAGTTCAATGACGTGTTATATTGAATTAATCTGTTTTTTCTGAAACAAAATGAATTAAAATTAAATTCCTGAACAATTTTTTTTCCTTAGAATTTTTCATTGTTATCAAACAATTCCGTTATTCGAAGTCTAGACAATTTCAACGAATCAAAGAGTATCAAAATCGGTCCAGCGGTTCTTGAGTAATAAATGGTCTAACTAACCCGACTTGGTTTTACATAGTAAATATAGATTTTTAGACCTATATATTATACATATATATATATATATATATATATATATATATATATATATATATATATATATATATATATATATATATATATATATGTGTATGATATATAGGTCTAAAAATCTATATTTACTATATATATATATATATATATATATATATATATATATATATACACTACCGTGCAAAAGTTTAAGGACATCATCTAAAAAAGCGATTTTTTGAGTTTGTGATTGTATTTTATTATGTATAATAGCATTTTATGATTAAATCTTGTATATAAACTACAAAATATACTATTTTGTTTTGATTTATGTTCATTGAATGCAAATTTTGCATAAAAATTTTTAAAAATACCGAAAATATCAAGACAAGTCATATCACATGAGCTTATCCCATAATAATTCGATCGGGTTGATGTCAGGGGATTGCGGCGGCCAATCCATGATTTTTAGCACACTTTTCTCTTCCTTAGACCGTAGAAAGGTTATGCACATATGGGAGATGTGCTTGGGATCATTATCTTGTTGAAAGATAAATCCGTTACCGATCAAACGAATGCCGGATGGAATGGCACTTCGTTGAAGAATATTGTGATAGTGTTCCTTCCGCATTATTCCGTCGATTTTGACCAGTTCTCCAATACCATCGTAGCTAAAACACCCCCAGACCATCACGGAGCCTCCGCCATGTTTAACTGTTGGCGCAATACATTGGGGATTAGACCGCTCATCTTTATTTCTACGAACATACTGGCGCCGCCTGGATCCAAAAATCTCGAACTTTGATTCATCGGTCCATAACACAGATTTCCACTGATCTACTGGCCAATCTTTATATTTTCGAGCGAACAATAGTATTTTCCGTTTGTTTTGTGGTCGTAGAAGTGGTTTTTTCACAGCAACGCGACCAAAATAGCCCTTCTCTCGCAAACGACGTTTGACAGTATCCACCGAAATTGGGTTCATCAGGGTTTCGTTGATTTCAGCACGAATATATGGTGCTGTTTTGAACTGATTTTGCTTGCTTATCAATAAAATGTGTCGATCATCGGCTTGAATTGTTTTTTTGGTCGACCAGAGCGTTTTCGATTCACATTTGAGTTGGTTTCGGCGAACCGCTTCAACGTGGTTTTAACTCCACACTTTGAAACAACAATAATATTTGCAATTTCACGAATTGTTTTACCCACTTTTCTCAAAGTAAGTATTTGGGAATGTTTTTCAAGTTAAATTTCCTTTTTTCGAGACATTTTCAGCGATCACAGTCGGTTTTGCGCGTGTAAACAATAACGGGAATGAATTTGACAGTTCTAGTGCACACAGAGCACAGCAGAGAGCTCAAAGAACCGTTATTTTCTTAACAGGCACTCAAATGATTGAAAATGACTGTTTAAGACATTAGCACCCATATTTGAATAGTTTAAAATGAAATTTTAGCTATTATATTTGAAATTACAGCGCAAAAATGATGCTACTTAAAAATAAAAAATTTTAGGTTCCTTCATAATTCCATCATTTTGACTAATAATAACCAGCTGATTTAATGCTTATGTATGTAAATCATAATGGAAACGTATGTTTTCTAGTTTATATACCAGATTTAATCAAAAAATGTTGTTGAACACAATAAAAAACAATCACAAACTCAAAAAATCGATTTTTTCGATGATGTCCTTATACTTTGGCACGGTAGTGTATATATATATATATATATATATATATATATATATATATATATATATATATATATATATATATATATATATATATATATATATATATATATATATATATGTATAATATATAGGTCTAAAAATCTATATTTACTATGTAAAACCAAGTCGGGTTAGTTAGTGTATCAAATAAGCTGTGAGCCACTGTATATATATATATAAAGAAATATGAATTTTCGGCGAAACGAGTTTAATTCTATTGTTCTTCGAACATTAGTAACAACTAGCGCATCAGAACCGCTAGAAAGCTATATTTTCAAAGAAATATTCTTTGAGTGACAAAAAAATGTGGAAAGACGTAATGCTTTTTTTGTAGAATCATATCAACTATTCTTTATCCAAAGCAAAAAAAAACTCAACTATAACACATATGATGAAAATATTCAGTGCTGGCAACACTTTCCCATCGAAGCAGCAATAAGTTTACCTTAACAAGCTCATACTTAAATCAACTTATACTTTGAATTTCATTCTCATCGGAGGATTTAAACGAAAGTTTTAGAGCTTAAATGTTGTTTGAGGCTGCCATCCGAAAAATGTTCATAACACGGAAAATTTAAAAATTGTTTTCTTATATTTATCGCAAATGCTTTGCATTTGAGTACGTAATTTGAGCATCTGTTGGTGCAATATTTACGAAAATGGCTAATGCTGGTTACCCTGTGTCAGCAGCAAAGCAAAATACATACCAAATCTGCTTCACGTTAAGTTAAACCCAACCAGTAAATTTCGTTTCGATTGAATCACTGCACGGTTGAAAAAAATGGTGTTATTTTGATAAAAAAATATACCTATACATATAAATACATCCAAAAAAAATATCAAATAGATACATGCAAACAATATCAAACTCAAACTTTTAAGTTATAGTTTTTATAAACAGTTTATATCAATGTTTTCGATAAAGCTAAATATAAACATGATATGAAATGATTATAAATTTGTTTACTATGGCAAATATCATATTGATATAAAATTTACTATGCCATTTAATAATGAAATATATCAAATCGATTTACATGTTTTATACATGATGTTTATGTCTGGGAAAAATTGAAATAAGAAAAACTGTCTTAATTTGTTAATGAATATTGAAAAGAAGCATATAATTTGCACTGACATAGCAAATATAACTTTCCAATTGTATTTAAGTGTTTGTTTGTTTTCATGTTTGTAAATCCATTTCCAAGCATATAGTCCGGGAGCCAGCGACAGTAAAAATATGCCGATTTCATCGTAAATGAAAGTATATCAGGGTCTTCAATTTGTTTGTGCTTGTCGCAGAATCTGACCACTTACATCGCACCTCGAGACCTTTTGGTGTCAGAAGCGTTGACAACATGTAAGAAACAGTACATAAAATAGCTCTTATCATCCCCATTGATATTTTGGGGGGCAATCAACCACTTACAAGTGCGCAAACTTGCAACATTTTTTGCAAAAATTGACTTTTTTCATCGTTGGTCAAATTCTACATGTTTACAGACGACCATATTGCGCATGTAAAAATACTGTGCTTACAATCGATTCGCGGGACAAACCTACTTTAAGCTATCAACCATGTTTTGTGAAGCAGAACATAACTTCAATCATAAATTTATACACGAAAACAAAATTTGAGAAAATGAGTATGAAATCGGTAAAAAAGTAGATATTCACCAAATTTATTCGTGACTTAATAAAATTTTCATATACTGATTTTCATCGCTTTCATCGGAAGAATCTTGATTGTACTCGGAATTTCTAAGGTCCGGCAGACAGAAAACTCGCGTTTTCTACCACTGGCAGATAAAATATTTTGTGCACCTTGAATATATTACTATTATTGTAATTGCTATTGTGTACCTGGCAAAGTCTCGCCGTCTGGATTTTTTTCTTCACCTTCTTTCTTGAGTACAATGTCTTCGACGATGTTTGGCAACTGTTCACTCTGAAACCATTTGAAGTCAAATTTGTCCCCTTTTGTTTGCCATCCACAGTCCTCTGGTGCCAAATTCGTGATGTTTTGTGAGTAGGAGCTGCTCCACATTTTTCCGATATAAGCAGACCTTAGGGTATGCTGAACGATTTTTGATTTGCATGGAGGAAGGCTCGATCCATTGAAGTTTCTAACATTGATGTTGAGTGTTTGCTCGTTATCTTTGCATTTGCAGGCCTTTAAAAAAGTTTTTACTGGCACTTTATTAACTTCCGTTGTTTTTTCCTGTCGTACAAATGACAAACATATTTCTCTACAATCGACAATATCGCCGCAAAGTCGACATCGGGGTACTTTGTATGTAGCTATAAAGCTTAAAGTTCAAAGTTCCACTTGCTTAAACGTTGCCAGCCAAAGACATCCAATGTTAAAAAGAAAAGAACCTGGTATATATAAGTCATGCTGCCAAGCTTTATACGGAACGCTAACGAAGACAATGCATACGAATTACTTTTCCTGTTGGGTATTAATGCGGCACTGTTCTTGTGTGGTTTCTTGTTCATCTCCAGTGGATTGATTCGCAATTTTCCGAAGTTTAATTGCATAACGGCTTCGAGGTGAAAGATGAGATCATCTGGCTTGAGAAAGTGTAAATAACACTGGAAAATTACGGCGCACGTCTGCACAGCTAGCTCAACGACGTTGTATATTGAATTAATCTGTTTTTTCTGAAACAAAATGAATTAAAATTAAATTCCTGAACAATTTTTTTTCCTTAGAATTTTTCATTGTTATCAAACAATTCCGTTATTCGAAGTCTAGACAATTTCAACGAATCAAAGAGTATCAAAATCGGTCCAGCGGTTCTTGAGTAATAAATAGTCTAACTAACCCGACTTGGTTTTACATAGTAAATATAGATTTTTAGACCTATATATTAAACATATATACATATATATATATATATATATATATATATATATATATATATATATATATATATATATATATATATATATATATATATATATATATATATACATATATATATGTATGTATATAAATATATATATATATATATATATATATATATATATATATATATATATATATATATATATATATATATATATATTTATATATATATATGTAAATATACATGTATATATATATGTATATATATATATATATATATATATATATATATATATATATATATATATATTTATATATATATATATATATATATATATATATATATATATATATATATATATATATATATATATATATATATATATATATATATATATATAAAATAACAACTCCCCATATCCGCTGTTGTTATTTCCAATGCGTCTGCACTGGTTAGTGTTGTTCTGTTATGGTGAGGGGAGCAAAAAAACGTGCCTAATATAAATCTACGTACAATTTTAAATCTTGTGATTTTGAAGAGAACGTTTAAGGTTTTGATCTCCTGTATAAGCATTAAGTTCGTAGCTGTCGGTTGATTGAGCGATTATTTTGAAGTTTGCTGATTTGATTGTAGGTATCTTTTTTGTTAATGCAAAATCGCAAAAACATAAGTATGCTTATTATATGAATGCTTATCATATCATGTGTATGCTTATCATACAAACAAGTATGCTAATCATATCATGTGTCTAGTATTCCATTCTGAATCTACAACTTTTTGAGTAAAATATGTTTGAGAATCTGTTCGTGAAGGATCAGCTTCGTTCGGCGTTCTGGAATGGAGTCAACTACAATATCTTGAAAATATAACACATATACGGTCAGACTCCACATAGATGTTAATTTACAGTCAGATATATATTTATATATATATATATATATATATATATATATATATATATATATATATATATATATATATATATATATATATATATATGTATATATTTATATATATACAGTCTGTCAAGAATGAGTTTACACATAGGAAAAAAATTCAATTTTTCATCTTTCTAATTATAAAATACTACTTTTTATTTATGTAAATGAATGTTTTTTTCTTAATTATAGTTATTTACATTATTTCCAACCGATATATACAAAAAAAAAGTAGAACTTTAATGCAAAACAAGAACGAAAAGACCAACGAAAACAATTATTGCAATTCTTGAAGTGTCAAGAAACTCTTTACACAAATTATTATTAGATTTAATATTTACATATTTACAGGATATTTAATATTATTTGGTATATTTAACATTTGGTATGGCCACCTTTGGCATCCACCACACATCGCAACCGATTTTTCATTGAATGAACCAACTTTTGCAGGTCATACGTGGTTGGTATTTTTTGCCATTCTTCGAGAATCGCAATTTTTAAGGCAGTTCGGTTTTTGGGTTGCCTTTTAGCGACTTGTTGTTTTAAGTAAGCCCATAAATTCTCGATGGGATTTAAGTCCGGACTCTTGGCTGGCGTATCCATCACTTTTTCGCAGTTGTATAAGGGCCACATTCGCACCATGTTCGCCTTATGTTTGGGATCGTTGTCCTGGTAAAGCTTAAAATTTGGTTTGCTGTTATGCATAAACCCGAATTTCAGCGCACTGCTTGCCAAATATGTTTTAAGGATATGCAAATATGGTTGGGCGTCCATGGTTGACTCGATGAATGCCAAGTCTCCTACTCCTCTGCTTGAGAAGCACCCCAAATCATAACGGACAACTTACCAAATTTTACAGCCGGAATGATATTTCGATTTTCCAACGATGTTAAAGGCTTGCGCCACACTCTAGCCGGTCCATCATTATAGTACAACATCATTTTCGTCTCATCGCAGAATATGACGTCGTCCCAGAAGTCAACGGGTTGAAAAAGGTGCATCATAGCGAAAGAAAAACGCTTTTCGATGTTTAGTGCAGAAAACAGTGGTTTCTTTCGTGCAGCTCTTGATGAGAACTTATTTCGTAGGATGGCCTGTCGTACTGTTTCATGGGAAACAGCAGCATCACACTCTTCCTTGAGTTCCCTAGCAAGTGTTCTGGTCGGAATCCAGGGGTTTTTATCAAGCTTCCTTATCATAAGGCGCTCTATACGTTTAGATATTTTTGGTTTTGAGCCACCTCCACACTTTGGCTCCAATCTATTCTCATTTTCAGCACGATTTATAACGTTATAGACTGCCATTCGTGCTACACAAAACATTTCCGACAGTTCCTGTGCACTTTTACCTAATTGGTGATTATAGTATATCATCTGAACTAACTCAAAGGATAATCTTTTGCCTGGCATTTTAAAACACAATATCTCACTTATTTATGCGTATTAGCCAAAAATTAATCACACACTAATGATCAAATTTATAGAGCTTTACAATACAGACCAAAAATTATGGTAAATTTACCGTATCGTTGCAGTAATGCAAAAAATAAACTTTTGTGTAAAGAGTTTCTTGACACTTCAAAAATTGTAATAATTGTTTTCGTTGTTCTTTTCGTTCTTTTTTTGCATTGAAGTTGTACTTTTTTGTATATATCGGTTGGAAATAATGCAAATAACGATAATTAAGAAAAAAAAATTATTTACATAAACAAAAAGTAGTATTTTATAATTAGAAAGATGAAAAATTGAATTTTTTTCCTATGTGTAAACTCATTCTTGACAGACTGTATATATATATTTATATGGTTAACATCAGCAGAGTCGTCTACGTAAAACTTATATTTTAAGTATTAGAAAACAACTGAAATTTACAATTTGAAACTAATGATAAATTAACCATGAACAAAATTACGATCAGGATGAGAAGTACAAGTACACAATGGCGGCGTAACCAATGTGGTTTGCAAAGTAGATGCCAAGTAGCTTGAGATTGAGGCCTTGGAATCAAAACCTTGAAACAACCCGTTTACTTTCCACTGTTTCAATTTCAAACTTAACTTTACTTGTGACCTATCAGTCACTGCTAAGTGCCTATATTCCAATAGTAATTCATATTATATTAATTGAGATTTTCTAACGATTGTTGTGGTTCGCCTGTACATAGCTCTAGCAGGTTTTTGTCACGTTTTCTTTTGATAGAAAATTATGCTTTAAGTTTTGAAGAGAAATTATTTGCAATGTAACTTTTGTTGAGTGAGGACGTGTTGAACATTCAATAAATTGTTTTTGTTGTGTTTCAAACTTTCGCGTTTTGATTGGTAAAGGCTGTTTGCTTACAAAGCTATGTGCTTGCAAGACATTTTATTTAGTGACTGTTTCCTTATAGTACTGTGTATTTGCAAGGCAGAATCGTTTCCCTCAATAATTGTCACTGAATGGAAGTATGAGCAAAGATAGGTATGCGCATGATACAATAAGAACAAGGTAATCCATTGCGCATGTCTATCACTATCCCATTCTCGCGCTGGTGACAACTGAGATTGTTTTGCCTTTAAGCCAATGTAAAATTGGGCAACTTCAAGGATAGCGTTTGGGGTGTTAATCGAAGGATATTTTGATTTTGATGATGAGGTTTGAATAATTAGTATGTGCTTTTAAATGTCCTGGAAAACTTCAAGGAAAAAGCTATTGTACAAAGCACAATGATGAAAAACTCAATAGCTTATTTTTCGAAAGAAAATGTTGAATGCACTCACTTAAACGAATCATTTAGAGTGTTTTTATGGGTACGACGCTAGTTGTATATACGTGCGATGTTGGGTTGCAGATTCATGTAGCTCTATAGATGCAAATGTGCATAGATAGAAATGTGCATTGAAAAATTATGATGTACTTGATAGATAATAATTATGTTAGTTGCGGTTGTTGGTCAGGTGCGTTTTGAAAATATCGGAACAGTTTGAAACAATGTTGGTATTTTGCTATTAGCATCGCACATTCGGGAAATTCTTTATTGAAAAAATTAAAAAAGTTGATGTTAAGATGGGGATTCTTCCAGCCCGGTAGGGTATTAGATGTAAACATGGATTGAGAAATAATGCTTCAGTGAGATATATATGTATGTGCGTATGCATATAAGACAATGCCACTGAGCTAATTGAGGATATAAGGTTGTTTAATTATGCGCAAAGTACATACACATGATTTAATTGTTGTTTAATAATTCTGTTGATTGACGTTATTTGTGAGGTGCATTTTGAAGATATCGGTGCGGTAAGCAAATAGATTTGTATTTTGTTATTAACACCGCACAATATGGAAGTACTTTATTAGCACAGAAATAAGGATTTTAATGGCCACCGAAAGGTAATTGTTGTGAGCGAAAAAATAATAAACTTGATGTTAAGAAGGGGATTTGTGCCACCGGAGCGGGTAATAGATGTAAATATGGATTAATAAATTATGCTTCAGTGAAATATATCTATGTATGTGCGTATGCATATATGGCAATGCCAATGAGCATATTGAAGATTTAAAGTTTTTGAATTATGCGCAAAGTGCCTACATATGATTAAATTGATGTATAACAATTAGGTTGATTCAGGTTTTTTGCCAGGTGCATTTTCAAGATATCGGTACAGTTTGAAAATAGATTTGGATTCTGTTATTAACACCGCAAAGTTTGGACATGCGTTGTTGACATTCAAATAAGCATTTCAATGGTCACCGAAAGGGAGTTGATTGTGAGTGGGAAAATAATAAATTTAATTTTAACAAGGGATTTATGTAACCGGAGAGAGTCATAGATGTAAATATGCATTTATGAATTATGCTTCAGCGAGATATATGTGTATGTGCGTATGCATATAAGAAAATGCCGATGAGCATAATAAATATTTAAAGTTTTTCAGTTATGCGCAAAGTGTATACATATGATTTAATTGATTTAGGTTGTCGGTGAGGTGGATTTTTACTAATGTTCGAAGAACAATAGTATTAAACTCGTTTCGCCGAAAATTCATATTTCTTTATATATATATATATATATATATCAGCAAAATGATTAAGGGAGATAATCTCTGGAGTGGCCGATCCGATTGAGCTGAAATTTTCGGAGCACGTAGGTGTATATAGTAGGTAAGTCCACGACTTTCTCAAATTCAGATATCCTAAATCTTTTGGCGGCGGCGAGCGTTT
This sequence comes from Nemotelus pantherinus, assembly GCA_963978885.1. Taxonomy (NCBI): domain Eukaryota; kingdom Metazoa; phylum Arthropoda; class Insecta; order Diptera; family Stratiomyidae; genus Nemotelus; species Nemotelus pantherinus. The sequence continues at coordinate 109,156,968 of OZ022264.1, read as the reverse complement.
TAGTGAATTTTGAGGAACTCCTATATTTCCAAGCAGTGTAAATTTTTGTTAAAGAAAAGTATTGGGAATGAGAACTTATTATGTTCTTAGCTTGTTTATGATAAATAATTGGAAATTTTGAGCCGTGTGTGGGTGCAGAGTGCCTAAAAGTAGGCAAGGATTTTTTTTCAAATTTTGATTTGTCATTACTTGTAAGAAAAACAATGGATCATCATGAAAATTACAGAGCGTATTGATGTTGACTAAAATTTAGCACGTATAGATTCTCAGCATAAAGCGGGTAACCCTGTAGCTGTGGCAGGGTGCTGAACAAAAATCCTTCAAATCATTGACCTTCCTGAAAAATTTTTGATTTTTGACAAAAAATTCAAATCTTTGATAAATTTTATCCTTTGTCCTTCATCTCAAGATAAAATTTTCAAAATTCCGTTTTGCACAAGAACGGCAACCCACCACCAAATTACCTCTATTTTCAGCACTCAAAAGTTCTGTTCACGAGAACTGACGACCGGATAATCCGATCATTATCAAATTTACAGGATATGTTGGTATTATCTAGGACCAGGTCTGATAGAAGTGATTTTGAAATGCGGGCAACCCTGTGGCAGTGGTGCCATCTTGAAAAATAGGTGAGAAAAAAAACTGGTTTTAGGCCTATAACTTCCGATTCAGCCATCAGATTTGGACAAGATTCATACAGTACTTGGATCTTACCTTAGATAACATTTGATAAAAATTTGGTTGAAAAATTAGAATAGAGTTGCCAGCTATGGTGATTTTTGTCTCCTAAATCTTGCAACTTTGCTCAGCAAAATAAAGCTTTTTTCCCTATAACATCCGGTCCAGTGCAGAAATCAAAACGAAGATCACGCAGTAAATGGACCTTAATGTGAACCAAATGTCGTAGAAATTTCGTACCAAAATCATGAAAGGGCTGCCAGCTATGATCATTTTTGTAATTTTGTGAAATTTCTTTACAGAGCGATTATGTCATTAGATTTGCAAAAGTAAATGATCCTGCAATGAAAATTAACCACAAATATTAACGCTTTAAAAATTTGAAAAGTTTTGAGGGTGGTAACCCTAAAATTCTTTTCACCCGTATAACTTCCAGCGCAGTGATTCAATCGAAACGAAATTTACTGGTTGGGTTTAACTTAACGTAAAGCAGATTTTGTATGTATTTTGCTTTGCTGCTGACACAGGCTAACCAGCATTAGCCATTTCCGTAAATATTGCACCAACAAATGCTTCAAATTACGTTCTCATATGCATAGCATTTGCAATAAAAATAAGGAATCAATTTTTAAATTTTCCGAGTTTTGAACGTTTTTCGGATGGCAGCCTCAAACAACGTTTAACCGCTGAAACTTTCGATGAAATCCTGCGATGAGAACGAAATTCAAAGGATAAGTTGATTTGAGTATGAGCTTGTTATGGTAAACTTATTACTGCTTCGTTCGGAAAGTGTTGCCAGCACTGAACATTTACATCATTTGTGTTAGAGTTGAGTTTTGTTGCTTTGGATAAGGAATGGTTGATATGATTCTACAAAACAGTGTATTACGTCTTTCCACACTTTTTTGTCACTCAAAGACAATTTCTTCGAAAATTAGTTTTCTAGCGGTTCAGGTGCGCTAGAGTTTTAAGATATCGGACCAGTTTGAAAATATATTTGAATTGTGTTATTAACATCGCGCATTATGGAAATGCTTTATTGACATAGAAATAAGCATTTGAATGGTAGGGAAATGGACCATGGGCGCAGAAATTAATATTGTGAATAATATAGATTTATAACATTTGATTTGTTTGGCAACAGTCAGAGGAATATATGTCCACGAATCCTACAAAGTATTTACTTGTTTATTTGCAAATGCGAGCAACTGTTTACTTGTCAATGGAATAATTTTTTTTTCTTTATAATTAAAGAGATCTGCCCTCATTTTAAAACGGTCTAGCAAACAAAGACACGTTTTATGTTGGCATCGAAAACTTATTCATGTCTCTGATGTTTTACACATTTTCAATATTTACCTGGTTTTTTCGTACGCCATTATTGTTTTCTAGCAAAAAAAATATAATTTGACCAGGTTTTGAATCAGATATCGTATTTTGTTGTAATAAACATAAACAAAATATAAGTCTAAGATAAACTGACTTATTTTGAACAGGTTAATATTTCCTTATAACTAAAAACATGACCACCTCACAAATAACGTCAATCAACAGAATTATTAAACAACAATTAAATCATGTGTATGTACTTTGCGCATAATTAAACAACCTTATATCCTCAATTAGCTCAGTGGCATTGTCTTATATGCATACGCACATACATATATATCTCACTGAAGCATTATTTCTCAATCCATGTTTACATCTAATACCCTACCGGGCTGGAAGAATCCCCATCTTAACATCAACTTTTTTAATTTTTTCAATAAATAATTTCCCGAATGTGCGATGCTAATAGCAAAATACCAACATTGTTTCAAACTGTTCCGATATTTTCAAAACGCACCTGACCAACAACCGCAACTAACATAATTCTTATCTATCAAGTACATCATAATTTTTCAATGCACATTTCTATCTATGCACATTTGCATCTATAGAGCTACATGAATCTGCAACCCAACATCGCACGTACATACAACTAGCGTCGTACCCATAAAAACACTCTAAATGATTCGTTTAAGTGAGTGCATTCAACATTTTCTTTCGAAAAATAAGCTATTGAGTTTTTCATCATTGTGCTTTGTACAATAGCTTTTTCCTTGAGATTTTCCAGGACATTTAAAAACACATACTAATTATTCAAACCCCATCATCAAAATCAAAATATCCCTCGATTAACACCCCAAACGCCATCCTTGAAGTTGCCCAATTTTACATTGGCTTAAAGGCAAATAACTCACAGTTGTCACCAGCGCAGAACGAACGCATTTCGGTAGTCGGAATAGACTACTTTGTTCTCATTGTATCATGGGTATGCGCATATATTTTCCACCAGCGCATACAATTGTATGCGCATACATAAGTATGTGCAGACAACGCTCCATACTAGTAGTTTCATTGCTTTTGTGGCTACTCTGTTTGCACATACTTACGTATATGCATACATATGCGCATACAAAAGTATGTCTAGTTTGGAAGGCCTCTCAACTAATAGGAGGGTCTATATTTAAGGCCTGGGCTAAGATTTAGGTATATTAATGTTAGCTTATATTTGATTAGGTAGAAGTTAGATCTAATACGAAGTATATGATAGTTTTAAGCAGCTTGTGCCAATATGTCCCCAGCTTCTAAACAAGTATGGTGTCGCTACAAGTTTGTGTGATAAAAAATTGTATGGGAAAAAATAATTTATGAACAAAAACAATAAGTACTAGCCGGTCAAAGAACTGTAGCCACAAGTTTATTTTAATAGTTTTTTAATAGTTGTACCATTAACATAAAATAACTGTACCATTAACATAAAATAAAAACTTTTTCAATGTAAATCAATTCATTTCCTTTTGAGTAAGCTTCAGTGTTTAAGGAAAAGCATATCTAATAAGATGTATTTAAATAACTCTTTGTCTATTATTGAAATGTATGTTTTTCTTTTAAAGTTCATTCAAATCAAAGTCGAATCAGCAAATTCATACACGATTTATCGTCACATTTGACTTAATTTCTCCATTTGCACAGATCCAAACAAGTTTTCTTCAAAAAATCTGGATATTACATCACATTCTAAAAAATAAATTAGTTTGATTGAAGTAATCACTTTTAAATCAATTCGAACTTAATGTCGACACCCATCCAATATAGTTATTCCTTTTTGCGTTTTCTTGGGTGAGCCACTTTTGCAATGGTTCAAAATAAGAAACTAAAGCTGAAGCATCTAAGTTCTTGTTTCCAGTTAATATATGCAAAATTTCCCTCCAAGGCAGTTTTGATCCTAGCGACATTGCTTCCCTTAAAAATGGAAAAAATATATATTTTGTGTTAACTACAGTTTTTTCTTCAGTGTGTTAGTGCTGTCAAATTAGAAATGATGTGCTTTCAGGTTGTGTTAGATCTTATCCTAAATTTTTACTAATGTTCGAAGAACAATAGTATTAAACTCGTTTCACCGAAAATTCATATTTCTTTATATATATATATATATATATATCAGCAAAATGATTAAGGGAGATAATCTCTGGAGTGGCAGATCCGATTGAGCTGAAATTTTCGGAGAACGTAGGTGTATATAGTAGGTAGGTCCACGACTTTCTCAAATTCAGATATCCTAAACCTTTTGGCGGCGGCGAGCGTTTTAGTGAATTTTGAGGAACTCCTATATTTCCAAGCAGTGTAAATTTTTGTTAAAGAAAAGTATTGGGAATGAAAACTAATTATGTTCTTAGCTTGTTTATGATAAACAATTGGAAATTTTGAGCCGTGTGTGGGTGCAGAGTGCCTAAAAGTAGGCAAGGATTTTTTTGCAAATTTTGATTTGTCATTACTTGTAAGAAAAACAATGGATCATCATGAAAATTACAGAGCGTATTGATGTTGACTAAAATTTAGCACGTAGAGATTTTCAGCATAAAGCGGGTAACCCTGTAGCTGTGGCAGGGTGCTGAAAAAAAATCCTTCAAATCATTGACCTTCCTGAAAAATTTTTGATTTTTGACAAAAAATTCAAATCTTTGATAAATATTATCCTTTGTCCTTCATCTCAAGATAAAATTTTCAAAATTCCGTTTTGCACAAGAACGGCAACCCATCACCAAATTACCTCTATTTTCAGCACTCAAAAGTTCTGTTCACGAGAACTGACGACCGGATAATTCGATCATAATCAAATTTACAGGATATGTTGGTATTATCTAGGACCAGGTCTGATAGAAGCTATTTTGAAATGCGGGCAACCCTGTGGCAGTGGTGCCATCTTCAAAAATAGGTGAGAAAAAAAACTGGTTTTAGGCCTATAACTTCCGATTCAGCCATCAAATTTGGACAAGATTCATACAGTACTTGGATCTTATCTTAGGTAACATTTGATGAAAATTTGGCTGGAAAATTAGAATAGAGTTGCCAGCTATGGTGATTTTTGTCTCCTAAATCTTGCAACTTTGCTCAGCAAAATAAAGCTTTTTTCCCTATAACTTCCGGTCCAGTGCAGAAATCAAAACGAAGATCACGCAGTAAATGGACCTTAATGTGAACCAAATGTCGTAGAAATTTCGTACCAAAATCATGAAAGGGCTGCCAGCTATGATCATTTTTGTAATTTTGTGAAATTTCTTTACAGAGCGATTATGTCATTAGATTTGCAAAAGGAAATGATCCTGCAATGATAATTAGCCACAAATATTAACGCTTTAAAAATTTGAAAAGTTTTGAGGGTGGCAACCCTAAAATTCTTTTCACCCGTATAACTTCCAGCGCAGTGATTCAATCGAAACGAAATTTACTGGTTGGGTTTAACTTAACGTAAAGCAGATTTTGTATGTATTTTGCTTTGCTGCTGACACAGGCTAACCAGCATTAGCCATTTCCGTAAATATTGCACCAACAAATGCTTCAAATTACGTTCTCATATGCAAAGCATTTGCAATAAAAATAAGGAATCAATTTTTAAATTTTCCGAGTTTTGAACGTTTTTCGGATGGCAGCCTCAAACAACGTTTAACCGCTGAAACTTTCGATGAAATCCTGCGATGAGAACGAAATTCAAAGGATAAGTTGATTTGAGTATGAGCTTGTTATGGTAAACTTATTACTGCTTCGTTCGGAAAGTGTTGCCAGCACTGAACATTTACATCATTTGTGTTAGAGTTGAGTTTTGTTGCTTTGGATAAGAAATGGTTGATATGATTCTACACAACAGTGTATTAAGTCTTTCCACACTTTTTTGTCCCTCAAAGACAATTTCTTCGAAAATTAGTTTTCTAGCGGTTCAGGTGCGCTAGAGTTTTTTTTTTTAAATTATGTTTATTCAATTTCTTTGAACAAAGTAGGTGTTGTTAATGTTCGAGGGACTTTTAAAATCCCTAGCCTGAACACTATCTTACAATTTTCACAATATCATAGCCATTATTGTTGGCTACCTTTCACTAGTCTTTTAATATTATGTCAAAATTTTTACCGGTACGTGTGCACTTTATTGCTGCCTCTTCGTCATTCTTTAACACTATAATTGTCTGCTGAAGATATGAATATTTACCTTAATTTACATCCTATTTTTTTACTTCCATAGAAATGACAGAAACTTGGTTCATCAGACTTCGGTTGAATAGTGTCAGTCAAGTTACACAGTCCTTTATACAGTTGGAATCCCAAAATCTTGGAAAAAAAATTTCTAGTTTTTCAAAGCATTCGTGAAATCCATATTTATGTGAATATAAAAACCACTCACGCTACTGGGCGCTCTTCGAGCAGATCAAAAAATGTCGGATTGACATCGAAATGAACGTCGGTCCTGTGTTGGGGTGGCTCAATACCTGTATAATTCTTCATTAAAGACCAATAATAACAGTTGTAATCACTCGGCTGAATTTCACCGCTTAAAATTTTTAGCCATAGTTTTTCGTGGATAAAATTTTCCAGCAAAGGAAATAGCGTTTCAATGCTCTGAAAAATCAAATCGAAGTCACTCCAAATCTAGAAATATTTAAGGATTTTTTTTGCCACCATATAAAATAACAGATTGATTTGAAGCTCCGTTGTCAACTGGTACTTCTCATTCCTGAATATTTTGCGAAGATATTCGGTATTAATTGCGGAAAGACATGCTGTTTGAGCGATGCCCTTGAGGAACCCAGGGGAGGGCTCGTTGTTGAGGCCAATCGGTTGTTTTTCTTTGTGCAAAGCATACTGCATGAGTGCCATGTTTCCATGCATTTTCACGAAATTATGAAAGTCATGTTTCGCACACATCCTAAGCCCAAAGTCTGCACCCAAGTCAAAAAATTGATTCCTGCATTCTCTGTAAAAGCTCTTGGGTTTTGCAGACACTCGTGTATGCTGTTCGAATATTTTCCTACAGCAAACGGAACAATAGTATAATAATGAAAAGCAAAACAACTATATAATAATAACAGTAATAATAATAATAACCACAAACAAATAACAGTTTATATGTTCATACAGTTCTTTAGCATTATAAAAATATTTCAAATTGAGTGCTGCATTTGCCAGTGCATAAGAATATTGTGTTCAGGAAAATTCGACATGAAAAGGTGAAATTTCGGACAGATTAGGGCAAAGCTAGACTTTGGTGTGAATTTTTATATTGACGTTCTGAATAAAATATCAAAAGCCCCCATCGATCCGAGCGCTGTGCTACATTTTACACCAAACCAAAAGTTACAAAAGGTGATTTTTCATAAATATCTCAGAAATAATCACTTCCACAGAAAAACAGAGTATGAAAAAATTGTTTTTTCCTACATAAAGAATTTTAAAACTTTTACTTCTAACGCTTACCGTTTTCGAGAAATATTGATTCATTAACCGGTAACTTTAATGTTTGTGATGAAACGTGCACCTCTTTCCACACGAACCTCAAGGCAGAGCACAAGGTCTGTTTTTACTGATATTCGAAGAACTTTAGTATTAAAATCACTTTGGTCAAAACTTCATATTTCTATATATATGTATATATATATATATATGTATGTATATATATATATATATAGATATGTATATATATATGTATATATATATATATATATATATATATATATATATATATATTTATATATATATATATATATATATATATATATATATATATATATATATATATATATATAAATATATATATATATATATATATATATATATATATATATATATATATATATATATATATATATATATATATATATATATATATATATATATATATATATATATATTGTCACGGTCGGAATCAGCAGATATCACGCGCGCTCCGTTGATTTTAAAAACAAAAGGCGAAAAAAAATATACCCTCTACCAATCTTCGAATGTAAGGATGGTAGAGGGTAGTTAGGTGCCAAGGAGCAACTCACCGGTTCTAGCTAAAAGTATACAGGTCAGGGCCGTAGCGTAGAGAAAAATGTGTCTCAGGTAGATGACTCTTCGATGCAGGGCGGCGAATCGTATGACAGATTAACACAACCGACAGACTCAGGAAAACACTCGACAACCGCACGGATTAGGAAAGGGGGCTCACGAACACTACAAGAAGGAACATAACATGAACTTACCGTGGACCCCAGATTACTCTTTTACATTGTCCCTGATCGTGTCTGGAAGCGTTTTGGGCAGCCGGTATGAGAATTCTATGGAGGCGATTCGAATATTCTCCAGGCTGCTGACGCCGAGTTATTTCCATTGGTCATCTTTGGTGCCGTTTTCAACACCATTTAATTCATGGCAGTCACCATTCAATGGAGCCATTTTCACGTTAATGCTGAAATTCGATTTGGAATGCAAGTTCCGCCTAAATATGACTCAAGAAGCACTACCAAACTATCCACTAGTTGTCAATAAGTGTCCCATATTGTTCAAGATGCTGAACGTCAAGTCGACCGCGACCTATGACAACAACAGAGTGTGAAATGATGGTTCGGTCAATAGTTGTACTAAAGGGCGGTACAAAAGTGGTACCAAAGTCCAGGACTGGAATACTTTCCAAATTATGAATTTCTAAAGTTCAAATACCCACAACGGATTGTGAAAAGCCGCTTTAGCGGGAACCGAAAATTGAGTTGAAAAATGGATAAGGGAGTTCTTTTTGAATTGGGCTCGGTAAGGAGCAAGGTGGTGTTGAGGATTCCTAGAATTAATTTTGGATTATTTTTTTCTTGGTACATACTGGTGACCGGGGCGGACTGTGGATGTAAAAGGAGTAACAACGAAGAGATCCGGGAAACACAAGACGGAATAAGGAGCGATAAATTCTAAGGAGCAATAAATTCTAAGGAGCAGTAAATTCTAAGGAGCGATAAATTCTAAGGAGCGTGTTACTAAGACAGAGTATTGCTTTTCTGTGTCTGAAGGGTAATCGGTGGACCAAGGTGCATGAACGCAACCCATCGTCAAGCGAAAAGGGTCCCAGCGCGGGATTTTCATCAGCTAAACACGAGATCCAGCAACGCCGAGACTATTAGCTCAGGTTAGTTAGTTTTTATGTAGATTCGTTTCAAACGTTAAGCCGAATAATCCGCTCATCCTAATGGAAAATGTGTTGTTTAAGTAACGCGGCGGAGATTAGGAAAGAAATAAAGTGTTAGTGATAAGTCACCTTACCAGCAGTGGTAGAACTACTCAATCGTTGTTCGTATCAGATAAGTGAGTTCAATAAAAGTGTGTATTCGGGAGTAAGAGCTTTGGCACCATCTTGTAACCTTGATTTTTGCAGCGTGATCGCGGGACATTCGTTAGACGGGATCTTTCTTTTCCCCATGACATTGGCCAGACCGTCGTCACCTTCTCGCTTCGGGACGACAGGTGCGCGATAACTTCCGGAAAAGAAGCGAGTGGCGCCTACCCACCCCCTCTCTTCACGAGCGGAGGCCGCCCGGAATTTATACTCTTGGTCTTGGCGAGGGTCCTAGATCCGTGGATCACTTTGCATAAGAAAAACGGTAATCAATTGGCGCCCAACGTGGGGATAACAGTCGTAACGGTACAGGTGAAAATTTTCTAGCTTCTTTGCTTCTTACTTGAAGAACCGAAAATGCGAATCCTCTAGTAGATTCATAACGCGGAGTATTTTTTCTTTCGTAGAAAAAGAGAACCAGTGGCTAGTTTCTACGACAGCTAGGCTGAAGTGGTCGGTTTAAATTTTGTAAACAATACATATCATTATTGCATGAATATTTGGAAGATATATAAAATAAAACCCGCATATTATTAATATATAATAATACCTATTGATATGATTAATAGCTATTTAAACATTTGAGTTGTGGTGTGCCAGTGTGTGTGTATGTTTATATCTGCATAGTCCCAAATTGTGGGAAGATAGTTAGGAACAGGAATTTTATATATGAATGGTAGCTTATGGAATAATCCAACTTAAGGGGCTATCTTGTGGGGCATTGCGTACTTGATTGGAGTTATTGTTGAGGCTGAGAATCGTAGTTTCCGTTTGCAGGTACTATTCTATAACAAGGGAGTGGGGTATCTACAACGTGTTATAAAATTTGAATGGCGAGTGTGAAAACTGGAAATACATTGAATTCGGTGCGGGCGATAGGATCACGTCAGTAGAGAAAATAGACGAATTCGAAGTGACTAAGTATTGATTGCGGGATTTTGCTGGTGAAGAGGGTCGCTGATCGGACTCTTCGGGGTAGAGGTACGTAGTAACTGGGTACTTCTAGTGGTTTGACGCTCGATTTTTTCTTGGTGGTTCGTTGACAGATTAACTCCCGTGGGAGTGCTTTTGAAGTAGAAAACTTAGGAAATTGCGCTAGCAGTTTCATAGCTTGTCCCTTAGGCAATTTTTTTTAAGCTTTAGTGCAGACCTCCAGGTCAGTACAGGTCATGATGAAAATTTTAGTAGATCGACTGTCCAGGGACGAGCTCATCTACGAGCTTGCTATCAGGGGGTTTCCGGTGGATACCGTAGACAACATGCGGAAGACGCTGAGGGCGACGCTCAGGGCGACGCTCAGGGCGGAATCAGCTATGGATACTTCCTATGTTGAGGCCAATTATCCGTTCGACTTTGAGACGGACTACAGGGAGCTTGAGGCACAGGCAACAGAATCTGAGGAACTCGTAGAGTGGGTGACGGGCGGCAAAGCGTCATTGGAATTTTTGAAGGCAAAAGTTAGGATTGAGTTTGGCTTCCGACGTTTGGGGACTTTGCAGGCGGTATCGAGGGAACAAAAGGAAGTAGCGAAGGCTTTGCGTAACAGGTTTATTTTAGCTACGGGGGCCCAAGTGGAAAAAGTCGAGGGACTCAGTGAGGATGAATATTATCAGTCTAAAGCAACTCAGGACTCAGCCACGCCACCATCCCCCAAATCTGGAAGTCCGGCAGAAGTAGGCAAAAGGGGGATTGAAATTTAGCGGTGACTCGACAGGATCGGTTAATGCTTTCCTAGAGCGCGTAGAAGAGTTGCGATTAGCAAGGGGACTCACTAAATCTCTACTGTTTAGAGCAGCACTAGACCTTTTCGACTCGCGAGCGCTAATTTGGTTCTGAGCGAACCGGGGCCTGGTCAGTTGCTGGGACGAGTTAGTGAAGGAGTTGAAAGCGGAGTTCTTACCATCCGATAATGAGGACCGTCTATGGGAAGAAATTCGGAGGCGGACTCAGGGCGAGAGCGAATCGATAAGGGTCTATGTAGCTGTCATGGAATGCCTCTTCAGCCGTTTAGAAACCAGCTGCTCGGAGGAAGAAAAACTACGCCTGTTGCGAAGGAACATTGCTCCGTTTTATCAACAGCAACTGTGCTTGACGCCAGTGACATCCATTGCGGAGTTGGTGAAGATGGGCTGGACCCTGGATGCCACTAGAGCATCGGTGGTGGCGTTCGTGCCTCCCAACACACAGTCAAGGCGTTGCCTCGAACCAGACTTAGCATATGTTAGCTCTGGAAGCGTGGAACGAATTTCAGCACTTGCAAAATCAAGTAGGGTTCAGTGCTTGAACTGCAGGAAGGAGGGACATATGTCGAGGGACTGTCCGGAGCCTCGTCGCTGTTTTGGATGTGGGCGTCGAGGAGTTATGAGGTCCGCCTCTCCAAATTGCCGGAATCGAGGCCAGGGACAAGGGTCAGGATCTCAATCGCATCCCAGTTCTTCGGGAAACGAGCGTCGTGCCAACTAAGCGGTCGGGTAGGCACTAGAGCAAGGCCGCAACAGGAAGATAGTCAGCCGATGGTGGAGTATGCCCTTGTAAAAGGAAAACAAGACAGCCGCCCATACTTGAGAGTGGATATAGAGGGCGTCGATATGGAGGGGCTGTTGGACTCGGGGGCAAGTCGCACAATTTAGGGAGAAAAGAGATGGTCGTATCTGGCGAGGAAGGGATTAAAGTTAACCCGGAAGAAGGTTGAAGAAGTGCGACTCGCGAATGGCGACACCTTTTCGGTAGCAGGGGAGATTCAACTAAAGTTTACTTTAAACGGGAGAGTACATCAGCTGGACACGTTGGTCATACCGTCCATCCCTCAAGAAGTGATCCTTGGGGTCGACTTCTGGCAGCGTTTTGGGGTCGTATTAGACATGCAGGGACAGCAGTGGACCTCAATTGCATCGGCTGAAGTGGTGCCGGGGAAAGTGCTGTGGAGTCAGTCCCGCTTGTCAGAACTCGAGTCAGGGATCCTACAGAGTTTGTTGGAGGAGCAGTTCAGCTTAATGGGTGAGGGTCTGGGTTGCGCCAAATTTTTCAAACATGCTATTAAGACAACAGCTAGTCCTATCAAACAGAGGTACTATCATGTCTCCCCAGCAGTGCAGAAACAAATCAACGTTGAGTTGGACGAGATGTTGAAGTTGGGAGTGGTTGAGCCATCGTCAAGCCCGTAGTCGTCACCGATTTTGCTGGTGCGCAAGAAAAACGGGTCGTACCGGTTTTGTGTAGACTTCAGGAAGGTAAACGCGATATCAGAGAAAAACGCTTATCTGCTGCCCTATATTTCTACCACATTAGATAAGTTACGCAATGCAAAATACCTTTCGAAGTTGGATATTAAGTCGGCTTACTGGCAGGTGCTAATGGCGGAGGAGTCTCGCCAGTATACCGCTTTCACCGTGCCGGAAAGGGGTCTTTTTCACTTCTTGAGAATGCCATTTAATCTACACAACTCGGGTGCGACGTGGCAACGTCTGATTGATACGGTGTTGGGTCCCGCACTAGAGCCATATGTTTTCACTTACCTCAACGAGATTATTGTGGTAATCCAGACATTCGAGCAACATGTCGAGATTTTCTGTCGTCTGAGAGAGGCGGGTCTACGGGTGTCAAAAGATAAGTGCCATTTCTGCCGGGCTAAGCTTCGATATCTAGGGTGTCTGGTGGTCGAGGAGGGCCTTCACGTGGACCCAGAGAAGGTGCAGGCGGTGAGTGACTTCCCGCGACCAACCTCGGTCAAGCAGGTTAGGCCATTTCTCGGTATGGTATCTTGGTACCGGAAGCTCATACCTAACCATGCGGCGTTAGTGGCACCTCTCAACGATCTTTTGAAGAAAGGCAGGAAATTTACCTGGACGGAGGAAAGCGAAAGGGCGTTTGTCGATTGTCGACATAAACTGACCACCGCACCAATTTTGGCTTGTCCCGATTTCGAACTCCCGTTCAAAGTTCAGACGGATGCATCTGACGTGGGGATCGGGGCGGTGTTGAGCCAGGCACATCCGACAGGAGAGAAGGTGGTGTGCTACCTCAGCCAGTCTCTATCGAAACTTGAGAGACGATACTCGAACACGGAAAAGGAATGTTTAGGTGTGGAATGGAATGTTCTCTCAAGCTTCGTCCATATATTAAAGGTACTCGTTTTGTAGTAATCACCGATCACCATTCTTTGGTTTGGCTACACAGGTTGAAAGATTCCACCGGGAGATTGGCGAGATGGGTCGTTCGTCTCCAGCAGTTCGATTTCGAAAAGGTACATCGAAAGGGGAAGGACCATCCGGTTCCAGAAGCACTATCACGGGCTGTTGTTAGAGTGGCGGGCGTTTCTACTAACCCAGAGAAGGATAAGTGGTATGAGAACATGAGGGAGAAGGTACGAGGGAACCCTGACCAATTTCCGAGATGGAAAGTTGTTGGAGAGGTGTTATCTAAGCAGGTGGAAGGCCGGTATCCCGAGCTCCAGAAAGCCGATAGGTGGAAGAAAGTAGTTCCTGCATCCGAGAGAACAGAGTTTTTGGTCCGGTGTCATGACGAACCCACTGCTGGACACATAGGAATCAAGAAAACTTAAGATCGACTAACACAACACTTTTATTGGCCAAAAATGGCAGTGGATGTGGAGAAGTATGTCCGGAGCCGCAAAGTCTGCCAGGCGCTCAAAGTAGAGCGGAGGTATCCTATGGGGCAGATAGTGTCACGGAGCGAAGAGGTGACTTCCCCATGGGAAGTTGTTTGTGTGGATTTAGTGGGACCCCTACCACGATCGCCGCGCGGTCACGCTTACATCCTTACAGTGGTGGACTATGCTACCAAGATGCCACTACTATTTCTCTTGAGGAAAGCAACAGGCGTGGCAGTAGTTCAATTGCTTGAGGAACACGTCGTCTTTTTGTTTGGCGTTCCGCGAGTCATTGTATGTGACAAAGGTGTACAATTTCGATCCAAAGAACTCGCGCGAGCAGCAGAGGCTCTTGGCATTACATTTAAGTTCACTGCACTGTATCACCCACAAGCGAATCCAGCAGAACGCGTGAATCAAAACGACAAGCGCCTGCTTAGGTCATACGTGTCTGAGAATCACCGGGAATAGAATAAGATGCTACCGAAGGTCGGTAGTGCTCTACGAACATGCACCCACGAAAATATGAAGGTAACTCCCTATTTCTTGAATTTTGGCAGGGAGATTCGGGGATTCCTAAAGGCCCAAATGCGTACGAGAACGGCAGTGGTGTGAACGATGGTACCCAGAAGGCGGAGCTGCTACATAAGGTCCGAGAAGAGGTTCGCGAACGTATGAAGATTGCGGCACGTGAATCAAAATCTCGCTACGATCTGCGGCATCGGGACGAGCAATTCCTACCAAAGGATCTGGTATGGCGTCAAAATTATGTCCTGTCGGACGCGGCAAAATATTTCTCTGCCAAACTGGCACCAGAGTATGTAGGACCATTTACGGTGAGAAGAAAGGTGTCTGGCTGGACGTACGAGCTTGAAGATTCCGATGGGAAAGCTATGGGGGTGTGGCATGTCAAAGATTTAAAACGATATATGACATGAGGTATGCTCAGCGGAGCAGGGAATTTGTTGCTTCGGGAATAGAGATAAGCGAGCTACGGATGGAGATTGGAATTGTTTCAGGAGATATTTTTACATAAGGTTGAGCAATAATTTGAAGTAAATGGTGTTGGAATTAAAAGATAAGAGGGTTAAGTTAGCGGTGGCGGTTTAGTTATAAATATATAAGCTTAGTTTGGTGGTGGGCTAACATAAGTAATAACATAGGTGGCGAAGGGTAACCTTGCGGTAGAATTATCATTAAAGTTAGAGAAGGTTAGTTTATAGTTAGCGTAAATTTGTTTTGACAAGTCGAGTGAGGGTTAGTAATACAGATATCTATTTGTAGCAAGTCGAAAAAAAAAGAAAAAAAAAACAAGAAAATACCTTTAGATTTCTGTAGCGGGTTTTTCTTTCTCTTCTAATTTATCTTCCTTTCAGTCTAATATTTTCGGTTTTAATTTATTTTCCGTGCCGGTTTCCTCTTTTCGGCTGTGTTTTGTTGTGTTCTATGGCATTCTCCGTAACGGGCCATGCTAAAAACGAGGTCAGGTCGCATTAGTTTTTTTGTAAAATATGGAAAAAGAAATAGGAGTATAGCAATGTAACAATAGGAAAAGAACACTAGCGGTAAATACAACCTGAAACAAGTAATTTGGGCGTAATAGTAAGAGTAAGATAAGGGTAAGCTATGGTATGAATGAGCTATGTGTGTGGTGTTCATTAGAGAATGACTGTCGGTGATCCAGAATTCAGCTGTCTAATTCGGTTATCCATTTGATCAGTAAAATGAACAAAATAAAACGTGAGATTCATGCACGAGTTGCGCGGACAGCGGAAGGAAATTTCCGTCGGCAACCAGTAATTCAGACGTCGGTTATAAGGAGAAGGGAAATGATCGAGAATCCCCACGGAATTCTCTGAAGCGAGGGGGGTGTCACGGTCGGAACCAGCAGATATCACGCGCGCTCCGTTGATTTTAAAAACAAAAGGCGAAAAAAAATATACCCTCTACCAATCTTCGAATGTAAGGATGGTAGAGGGTAGTTAGGTGCCAAGGAGTAACTCATCGGTTCTAGCTAAAAGTATACAGGTCAGGGCCGTAGCGTAGAGAAAAATGTGTCTCGCGTAGATGACTCTTTGATGCAGGGCGGCGAATCGAAGGGCAGATTAACACAACCGACAGACGCAGGAAAACACTCGACAACCGCACGGATTAGGAAAGGGGGCTCACGAACAGTATGCGCACGTCAGGTGGAACCGACTTGAACGATGCCAGTATCTGGCCTACCGCGAGAAGTAAATGTAACTACAAAGAGGAACATAACATGAACTTACCGTGGACCCCAGATTACTCTTTTGGATTGTCCCTAATCGTGTCTGGAAGCGTTTTGGGCAGCCGGTGTGAGAATTCTATGGAGGCGATTCGAATATTCTCCAGGCCACTGACGCCGAGTTATTTCCATTGGTCATCTTTGGTGCCGTTTTCAACACCATTTAATTCATGGCAGTCACCATTCAATGGAGCCATTTTCACGTTAATGCTGAAATTCGATTTGGAATGCAAGTTCCGCCTAAATATGACTCAAGAAGCACTACCAAACTATCCACTAGTTGTCAATAAGTGTCCCATATTGTTCAAGATGCTGAACGTCAAGTCGACCGCGACCTATGACAACAACAGAGTGTGAAATGACGGTTCGGTCAATAGTTGTACTAAAGGGCGGTACAAAAGTGGTACCAAAGTCCAGGACTGGAATAATTTCCAAGTTATGAATTTTCAAAGTTCAAATACCTACCACGGATTGTGAAAAGCCGCTTTAGCGGGAACCGAAAATTGAGTTGAAAAATGGATAAGGGAGTTCGTTTTAAATTTGGCTCGGTAAGGAGCAGGTTGGTGTTGAGGATTCCTAGAGTTAATTTTGGATTATTTTTTTCTTGGTACATACTGGTGACCGGGGCGGACTGTGGATGTAAAAGGAGTAACATCGAAGAGATCCGGGAAACACAAGACGGAATAAGGAGCGATAAATTCTAAGGAGCAATAAATTCTAAGGAGCAGTAAATTCTAAGGAGCGATAAATTCTAAGGAGCGTGTTACTAAGACGGAGTATTGCTTTTCTGTGTCTGAAGGGTAATCGGTGGACCAAGGTGCATGAACGCAACCCATCGTCAAGCGAAAAGGGTCCCAGCGCGGGATTTTCATCAGCTCAACACGAGATCCAGCAACGCCGAGACTATTAGCTCAGGTTAGTTAGTTTTTATGTAGATTCGTTTCAAACGTTAAGCCGAATAATCCGCTCATCCTAATGGAAAATGTGTTGTTTAAGTAACGCGGCGGAGATTAGGAAAGAAATAAAGTGTTAGTGATAAGTCACCCTACCAGCAGTGGTAGAACTACCCAATCGTTGTTCGTATCAGATAAGTGAGTTCAATAAAAGTGTGTACTCGGGAATAAGAACTTTGGCACCATCTCGTAACCTTGATTTTTGCAGCGTGATCGCGGGACATTCGTTAGACGGGATCTTTCTTTTCCCCATGACATTGGCCAGACCGTCGTCACCTTCTCGCTTCGGGACGACAGGTGCGCGATAAATTCCGGAAAAGAAGCGAGTGGCACTTTCTTCGCGAGCGGAGGCCGCCCAGAATTTATACTCTTGGTCTCGGCGAGGGTGCTAGATCCGTGGAGCACTTTGCAAAAGAAAATATTACCGTTTTATATATATATATATATATATATATATATATATATATATATAAATATATATATATATATATATATATATATATATATATATATATTATATATATATATATATATATATATATATATATATATATATATATATATATATATATATATATATATATATATATATATATATATCTATATATCGTTTTATATACATATATATATACATATATATATATATATATATATATATATATATATATATATATATATATATATATATATATATCTATACATATATATATATATATATATATATATATATATATATATATATATATATATATATATATATAAATATATATATATCTATACATATATATATATATATATATATATATATATATATATATATATATATATATATATATATATATATATATACATATCATCAAAAAAAATCTCAGGAATGCGCCATCCGATTGAACTGAAATTTTTAAGATGCATTTGTGTACATACAAAATAGTGCCAGGTCTCATATCGAGCTGAAAACCTTTAATTTTTTTGCAGCGGCGGCCATTCAAGTGATAATTTAAATATGCCAATTATTCTGTCAACAAATAACTTTTGCGAAAATATAGTTAACGTAATGAATTTTAAACGTGTTTTTAAAGTGAACAAAAAAGTTCTATTGAAATGTTTAACCCTATCTGTGCGCTAGGCGCTTAAAACGAGATTGGAAAAAATTGAAAATTTTTGAATTGCTATAAATGTTGACCAGATTAACAAATCATTTTGAAACTTCAAGAACATATTGATGTTACAAAGGTATAAGTTCGTGTTGTCTTAAATGAACGTGGTGGCAAACAAATAGCTGCACCAGGAATTGAAAGTGAAAACCTTCAAACCATCGATTCTTATGACAAATATTCGTCTTTTACAATGAAAATCAATTCATAGAGAGGTCTTATACTTTTTTTATCCAACCGAAGCAAAATTCTTGAAATTTCACATCGGACAAGAACGGTAGACCTCCTCCAATTTGCCTACATTTTAGGTATTAAATATTTCTGTTCACGGGAAGTCATGACCCAATTACCAGATACAGTTGAAATTCACAGAATCTATTGGTATAAAGTGAGACTAGGTCTGATAGAAGCTATTTGGGAATCTTGGCAACTCTGTGCCAATGGTGCCATCTTGAAAAATTAAAGAGAACAAAAAACTGCTTTTTGCCCTATGAATCCTAATTTAGTTACCAGATTTGCATGAAATCTTACGTTAAGCCGGGTTTGGTAGAAATTTGGTTGAGCAATTCAGTTTTTGCTGCCAGCTATGGTTATTTTGGTGTATTGGGTTTTTGAAATTTTCCTCAGAAAAATAGAGCGTTTTGCCCTCTAGCTTCAAATCAAGACGATTTTCATTTGATAAAAAGAACCTACAAACAGCATTATTTGGAAAGAATCAGCATTATTTGGAAAAAACCATAATGGGGCTGCCAGCTATTGTTGGTTTTGTATTTATTTGCAATGTCTTTATTAAGCAATTTCGTCGTAAAATTTTTAAAAAGCTATAAATGATCTTGTAGTGACAATAAACAACAAATATTAAGTTTCCGAAAATTTGAAAACTTTTGCGACTGGATACCCAAAATTTCTTTGTACCGCTATAATTTCCAATGCAGCCATCAGATCAAAACGAAATTCGCAGGGTAGGTTGATTTTAATATGAGGCAGGTGTGATATATTTTTGGCTTTGATACTAGCGAAGGATTGCCAGCGCTAGGCGATTTTTGCTATTTGTTCGAAGTCCTAGACATTTTTCGGTCCCAAACGTCTTTCGTTTTTTGATCACAAATATCTTTCTTTTCCTGTAACTTTCAATGAAATCATTGGAAAAAATAGCGATCAAATGAGATATTACATTTTGACTTGGGGCAATTTTAGGAGACTTTCAATTGTAGTGCTCGTAAGCTCGTAAAGTGTTGCAAGCACTGAGCATATTCTTTGTTACTAATGTTCGAATAACAATAGTATTAAACTCGTTTCGCCGAAAACTCATATTTCTTTATATATATATATATATATATATATATATATATATATATATATATATATATATATATATATATATATATATATATATATATATATATATATATATATGTATATATATATATATATATATATATATATATATATATATATATATATATATATATGTATATATATATATATATATATATATATATATATATATATATATATATATATATATATATATATATATATATATATATATATATATATATATATATATATATATATATATATATATGTATATATATATATATATATATATATATATATATCTATATATATATATATATATATATACATATATATATATATGTATATATATATATATATATATATATATATATATATATGTATATATATATATATATATATATATATATACATATATATATTTATATATATATATATATATATATATATATATATATATATATATATAAATATATATATATATATATATATATATATATATATATATATATATATATATATATATATATATATATATATATATATATATATATATATATATATATGTTCTTACACTTAAGACCGAGTACAGAAATCTTCAGATTTCCCTGTACCACTTCTATTGATTCACGTACACTTTTGAAATTCGTAATATTCTTTATTCCGAACAACAATTCAAAGCACTTAATTACTATGTACTATTAACCTTTATTTGCACAGCAATTCAGAATTCGCGCACGCCAGTCGCAGTTCACGTGATTAATACAAAACCCAAATTTTTAGTGAGCGAAAAAATAACTGTAAAATGAAAACAATTACATTCTAACAAAAACCGTAAAAGTAAAAATTCCATTGGAACATCTTCGTCAAAAAACTGGAATTTGTGTGCATTCAATCCGATCTTTCACGATAAATATGCCATCTATGGGTTAGCATCGGCGGGCTATTTTGAACATATCCAACAAGCGATGACATTCTCCCGGGCCTTGAAACGTTTCTACGTTTCTAAATGAACTCTGGATGTACTTGTTGCCTAATTTCAGTGGCCAATACTCTGAATGGCAGCCGTTCCGGGATATGTTTATAGCTTTGATTGGCGACAATCAATCGTTATCTAACGTCCAGAAACTGCATTATCTACGAAGTACAATTTCTGGAGAAGCCGATCAATTGCTTCGGGCATACTCCATATGCGAATTAAATTACGTTCCTGCATGGGAAGCTCTCCTGAAACGCTACGAGAACAGACGGTTGCTAATTAACGAGCAAATGGGTATATTATTTAATAGTAAACCAATCACACAAGATACCGCGTCATCGATTCGAAACCTCTATGACGCCACAAACGAAAGTCTGGCATCACTTCAATCGTTGAAAGTAGATGTGAAAAATTGGGACCTCACAATCATATATATCCAAACACAGCGTCTTCCAGCAGATACGCGATTACAATGGGAGCAACGACTCAGCCTCACCACTGAACCACCAACTCTCAGCGAATATTTACAATTCCTTGAATCTCGATTCCGCATGTTAGAGGCAGTCATTCGCCCGCCAATAGCAAACAAAATTAACAATCGTCCAATTCAAGCACACATATCTGCGCAAAATTTGACTTGTTTTTGTTGCCGTCAGAATCATTCCATCCGAAAGTGCCTTTCTTTTCGATCCTTGCCGCTGGATCAAAAACAACAAATCGTGAAAGCCAACAATATGTGTTTCAATTGTCTCGCTACGGACCATCAAAGCCTGAATTGCCCAAGCCAGCAAGGATGCAATCACTGTGGTCGACGACACCACTCGCTACTGCATGGATACACTCATTCTAGTCATCTTCATTCCAACGTAGCAGGAAAATCAACACCAGTAACATCCTTATTAGCCAATCATTCAGTCGATTCGGTACTTTTGTCAACTGCATTGCTCAAGGCATCCTCCAATGGACGACAACTTACAATGAGGGCGTTGATTGACAGTGGTTCCCAAGTCAGTTTCATCACCACAACTGCTATGCAACGCCTGCGACTCAAACCACTGCCGGTCGGCCATGAAATAAAAATCTCCGGAATTGGGAAGACGACAACAGGCAGCGTGCAGAAGGTCGTACAATTCGAAGTGGGTCTATAGTGTCCAATGATTTCACCATGCCGCTGAAAACACTGGTGCTCCCTTCATTAACAGATCGACTACCGCACTCTACCCTTCCTCTAGCTGAGTTCAAACATTTGCAGAATCTCGAGCTGGCCGATCCTCTATACTATCAGCCAGGCAAAATCGACATTCTTTTGGGTTCAGACGTGTATCCAGCAATTATCAGGGACGGACTCAGGAGAGGAACGCCAAATAATCCAATAGCTCAAAACACAGCCTTAGGTTGGATATTGCTAGGCCCGATTCCCAATCAACCAAAACCTTCTACTCACGTACAATCCTTTTTTAATCGTGTGGAGCTCGACTCACAACTTCGCAAGTTCTGGGAACTTGAAGAAGTGGAATCATCAAAACGCAATGACAAAAAATCAATGAAAAACAAGAAAACAAAAGAAGGTAAAGAAAAGACTCGAAAAGATAATGCTAGGAAAGATACGAAATCAAAAACCGTTAAACAAAAGACTGAAGAAAACAATGAAAAGACGAAAATTGAAGAAAAAAACGCAAAACAAAAGTTGAAAGGGTCCCAGAAGCAAACTGAAAACGACAATCACAAAATCTTTGATTTTGGGAATTCTGACTCTTCGGATGAAACGTACGAATCCGGCGAAGAAGAAGAAAACGAAAATTACTACAGCGACGGTAGTTGGTCTATGGAGGAAGAATTTTCATCGTGCAGTAGCTTTGATGATGAAATCTACATCGAAAATCCAAGTGATGACGATTTAGACAGCGAACTAGACGAAAATAGTGATTCCTCGGCAGACGACGACTATAATTTGCCGGAAAGAGTTGAGGAAGATGTACTCGTGAGACCAGGTGAAGCAAAAATGTATGGTGCAACTGAGGACATAGACTTCGATAGTGACGCTAGTTCTTTGCAAATATTCGAGCTGTCTAACGATGAAAGTGACAGTGAATTTATAAAAAGGAAGTTGCCAACAGGCTCACGAAAAGATTTTAACAATCGCTCCGCGCTGATGACTCCAAGAAAAAGAAACAAGCGCAATTGAAAGGAGCTACAGCATCGGAACGAAGCTCCGTAACTAAGGGCAATTCAAACGAAGACAGTGACAATAGCTGTCCTCAACTTGTACCGATTGAATTGAACTACAGCCAGAAAGAAGACGACTACGAATGTATGGAGTATTCAACAGATGAAAGTTACACCAGCGGTTTTTCGTCCGAAAGCAATCAAGATGAACTTCCAACACTCGAACTTGCAACAATAAAAGCTGTCCAAAGTTTAGACTCCGAAGCTTCATACCTCGACGTAAACAGTTTGCTACGAGATGATAACGATTTCAAAATAGAAAATGATTTCAAACATCCGCTTGATATCCTCATGTCCAAACTTTCTTTGCCATCGAAAAACGTAGTAACCTCAGTCTCGACTCCACAGCCCGTTTCTGCGAAATCAAAAAAGAAATTCAAAAAGCGCAAACTTGAAAACGTGTTGTGTACACTTGATTGACACTGACGTTTCGACACTGGTCGAAATGTCAAATATCACATAGATGGCGACTAGAGCGCCCTAATTGCACGCGGTGGTAAATACCTGGAACTAGGTAATTATTTTTGATTCGCGCAGATTTTTTTGAAAAGCTTAACTGTAATACTATTGCTATAAAAGCTCAGGATTAGAATCAATAAAGATTATTCAGTATTGGTAAGCCAAAGACAAAGCGGCGACCAGATTGGGAAAAAAATAGTTTTTTTCTTTTTCAGAAACTAAGACTCGCTTGACTTAGCGTAGCGGCGACAGGCTCGCCAAAGCCAAGTCACAGCAGAGTCAATAAAAGAAGAAAGGAAGACTGTTTTACTTTTGCATAGCGGCGACAGGTTCGCCAAAGCAATAGTAAATAGTGGTCTAAATTTATTTTTGTACAAAGGGCTAAATTGTAGCCAGATACCAGTGTCCACTATATTACTGACACATTTCATGGCGATCCTCAAACGTACGATCCTGAGAATCAAGATCAAGTCGCTTACGACCCTGTGAGTCACAGTCCTGCATTTTTCGAGCGCCTGCTGAATTGAAGCGCGACAAAATTTTGCAATTGGATATTTGCAAATTATTGAAAAGACGATTCTGCAGCCTACATTTCTGTGAATCAGAATCCTGCACTTTTCGAGCGCATCAGCTCAACAACAATTCGCCCATGACAACATTTGAATATTCTTTTGGAATTTTTGAGTGACGCAGATTTCAAAACCATAAAATTTAGCAATATCACGATGGAAATAATATTGAAAGTAAGAATAATTACGAATACGATACGAAAAACACCCACCGACAGACAGCAGATCGGAGAATTCACAAACGAAATACAACATCATGAAACACAACCAGCGACTCATCCGACAACAATAGACGACCAGGAATCAAAATCGAACACGATACGTAAAATACGCACCGGCAGTCAAGATCGTTTAAGTAGAGAAATTTCATCACTGAAACGAATCCCCCACCATGGGAACTACAGCAGCGTATGTACAACAGATGGAAGAATCAAAAACACTAATGAAGAAAAACCATTAATTTTAAAAGAAAAACAAAATTTTTAAATGAATTTATTAATAATTTATATGAACTAAAACATTGTACATTACAAAATTAATGAATTACACTTTAATAACAAAAAAAAACAAACAAACAATTTTTTCAAGAAAGAACAGTCCACTCAACAATAGAAAATAGTAATGAAAGTAAGAGGATAGCAAAACAACTTGTAAATATCTGTCTATTTTGACATTTGCACTTTATTGCATTTGGCGTCACAAACGACACCTATGATCTAGTAGTGTAGCTAAGAATTCAAATTTTAGTTTGAATAAATATTATTGTTAGAAAAATGTTATATGGTCTATGATAATTTTTTCTAAATGGAATGGATCTAGTAACAATAGTCAAAAAGAATTCAAATTTGTTCGATTAAGAAAAGTAAATTCAAAATAATCCGAATGATTTGCAGTAAATCAAATATTGTGGAATCACAAAAAAAAAAATGTAAATGGTCCGTGGTATGACAAACAAGTACGAATAAAAGTAAAATATATTTTTTTTTTTCTAAAAAAGTACCAGTAGAGTAGTTTTTGAAAAATTTCACTGAAAGCGTTTTTGAAAATTTAACAGTCGACAAGATGAGTAATTTTAATGTTGAGCTTGCATTAGAATGCATACCAGTTTTCAATGGTAGTGCAAAACAATTAGATTCGTTTTTAACCATATTAGGATTGATCAACGAAAACCTCAATAAAGACGGGAAAGAGGATTTATTAAAGTTTACGAAAAATGTCAAATTAGAGTCTAGCGTAAAGACTCAACTTTTGAGTACAAAAATAAGCTGCTATGAAGAATTAGAAAAAGTGTTAAGAGGTAGATTCAAAAGTAGAAAAACCCCACAACAAATCCATACACAATTAGCCCATTTATATCAAACTGGAACAGTTGAAAAATACAGTGAGAAGATATTGCAGCTCATTAGCGAATTGAGCGAAATCCAAATTTATAGCTTAGGACAGAGCCCATCTGCAGCAGAGAAAGTAGCGATACAGAAATCTAACGATTCTTATGCGCTTACTATTTTCAAAAACGGTTTAGACGAGTCACTTAAGCCCACAATTTTTGCGGCACAACCGAAAACACTTATAGAAGCGATTCAAATCGCAACGGACTTAGAGTCGAGCTATAATGCGACCAAAAATGTTACGTACATAAATAAAAGTTACAACAGTAATCGGCAATTAAAATACAGCTATAGATACAGACCAAACAATACAGAAAATTTATATAATACTTATAATAGGAATACAAATGATAATAACTTTACCAACGGTTATAAATATATTGGAAACAATTATGAAAAAAAAGATGTGATTAACAGAAATGATTATAGAATTTATAGTAACAACAATAACCTCAAAAGCGCTGACACAAATACTAGAATTCAGAGAAATAATTACCATATAATGAAAGAAACTGCACCTCAAGTTCACGAAGGCAACTCAATAGCCCCAGAACAGAGCGTAAAACACATCGAAGTATCAAACACAAATAAACAAGATGAATTGATCAATAATATTAAAACAGAAACTGAATTATTGAATGAATACCGATCGATTGAAGTCGAAGGTCCAACAAACGAAATATTCAATGATGAAAAAATAATTAAAGAAGC
Source organism: Nemotelus pantherinus (assembly GCA_963978885.1). NCBI lineage: Eukaryota > Metazoa > Arthropoda > Insecta > Diptera > Stratiomyidae > Nemotelus > Nemotelus pantherinus. The sequence continues at coordinate 109,130,979 of OZ022264.1, read as the reverse complement.
AGTGCAAAGTACTGGCATGAACCATATGAGTTCAAAAGCATTAACAAATATTAAACCAACACAGAAAAATGATACCAATGATAAAAAAGTACTAACACGTACAAGAAAAATAATCAAAAACCAAAAAAATACAGGGCAAGACAAATCCGAAAAAGGAAATAAACCAACCCACAATACAAAACATAAGAAAGCTGATTTATATAACAGCAATTCTACGATAAAGATTAAATACAATATGAAGCATAAGGAAGCTTTTCTTTCCAACAGCGATTCGACCGCTGATATACAAAATTTGATGAAATCAAAATTCAATATAGAGAATATTCCAAGACAGATAATGGAAAATAATAAAATTACAGTTAGATGCAGTGAAAATCCATCGAAATTAGTTTTGCTATTGGAGAAGCTGACATCTCAAATAACTGAAAAAAAGGTATCAAATGTGTGCCGAAACAAGAGCCACAAAATTCCTAACACATCTAATATAGAAAAGTACAAAAACATACTCAATAAAATGCAACAAAACATTCAAAAACAAAATGAACCGATGAAAATAATCATCTACAAAACCCCAAAGAGAATAATTGAAAGCATAATTCAATTTAATTACATTAGCGAGCTACAAATCAAGCTGAGAAACAGCATTAGTTTAATGAAAAATATGAAAAAATAAACCAAAGAAAATAATAAAACAAATTCAAAAAATTAAATAAACTTTTATGGTTTAAAGTAATACATTTATTCTTTAACATATCGAATATACTTTTCGAAACCAAAGTATATTCAATCAAATACAGCAAATTATTCATAAATAAAAATGAATTTATAGAAATTTAAACACAAAAAAAAAAAACAGCAAAAAGAATACCACGAACCATACGAAATAAAATTCAGAGATGGCGTAAATTCAGATATCTTAATAAAAAACAAATGTAAAAGATATCACAACAATTTGTTAAAGTTATACAAGCCACAGACAAGAATCATAATGTAATAAACTATAAACTTACAAATAGATATTTCCACAAAAAAAAAAAAAAAAAAAAAAAAAAAAAATAATAGAATCAAACAATATGTACACTATAAGTTAAGATTAAACTACAGAAAACATCAAGAAAAGAAATATATATATGAAATCACGAATTAAATAGAATTGAGTCAGAACAAAATTAAGAATAATCAAGTTATATGAAATTGTAATGTATATAAAATTTCGATTAACGAAAAATGAATTAAATAGATTTAAGTCAGAACAAAATTAATAAAAACCTCAAATTATATGAAAATGTAATGTGCGAATCAAAAAATTAAAATTCAAAAAATTTTCTTTTTACACAAAAGAAAATTTTTTTTTTCCCAAAGAGAGAGGGTGTTGTGTACACTTGATTGACACTGACGTTTCGACACTGGTCGAAATGTCAAATATCACATAGATGGCGACTAGAGCGCCCTAATTGCACGCGGTGGTAAATACCTGGAACTAGGTAATTATTTTTGATTCGCGCAGATTTTTTTGAAAAGCTTAACTGTAATACTATTGCTATAAAAGCTCAGGATTAGAATCAATAAAGATTATTCAGTATTGGTAAGCCAAAGACAAAGCGGCGACCAGATTGGGAAAAAAATAGTTTTTTTCTTTTTCAGAAACTAAGACTCGCTTGACTTAGCGTAGCGGCGACAGGCTCGCCAAAGCCAAGTCACAGCAGAGTCAATAAAAGAAGAAAGGAAGACTGTTTTACTTTTGCATAGCGGCGACAGGTTCGCCAAAGCAATAGTAAATAGTGGTCTAAATTTATTTTTGTACAAAGGGCTAAATTGTAGCCAGATACCAGTGTCCACTATATTACTGACACATTTCAAACGTAACTCTAACCGAAGCTGAAAGCTCTTTTAATTTCACCATTAATCCTGTTGAGACTAAAGATTCAGGAGATATAACTTTTTCGAACGAATCAACGAAACCCGCCCAGGGCCAGATGGTCTGGTCCGAGTAGTGGACATTTAAACCGCCGCTTCCACACTACGACGGCCGATACACAAGGTTTGCCTACTACCCGAACAAAAGGACACTGTCGACACAAAAGAGCAAAACCAACAATAAGTACAACTCATACGAAAAATGAACATAGATACAAAGATACATAATCTACATATAAAATCTAACATATAAGAACATTATGGTAACCATATCATGATCAGACACTGAATTCACTATTTCTCTCGAAATTTCTCATTCCTTTTTACTTTCCTTAATGTTCGAGGTGGCGAGTCGGGGCGCCATATTAACAATAACCACTCGTAGCGGGATGTTGCATTGCTCGTCAGGAGGAAATGCCACGAGCAACATACACATCAACCACCACAAGCTATTGGATTAATACAACCGCCGAGAATGCAGCTGGAACAAATCTGAATGGATCTACCCCAAGTATCAACTAATTTCATTAACCAAATAGTAATCTACTTTTCATTTCATGTTTACACGTTGAGGTGGCGCGTTTTCAGCCTAGATTTCAGGATGGTCATCGCCAACGAATGTAGTACATCCAGAGTTCATTTAGAAACGTAGAAACGTTTCAAGGCCCGGGAGAATGTCATCGCTTGTTGGATATGTTCAAAATAGCCCGCCGATGCTAACCCATAGATGGCATATTTATCGTGAAAGATCGGGATTGAATGCACACAAATTCCAGTTTTTTGACGAAGATATTCCAATGGAATTTTTACTTTTACGGTTTTTGTTAGAATGTAATTGTTTTCATTTTACAGTTATTTTTTCGCTCACTAAAAATTTGGGTTTTGTATTAATCACGTGAACTGCGACTGGCGTGCGCGAATTCTGAATTGCTGTGCAAATAAAGGTTAATAGTACATAGTAATTAAGTGCTTTGAATTATATATACATATACATATATATATACAAATATATATACATATATATATATATATATATATATATATATATATATATATATATATATATATATATATATATATATATATATATATTTATATATATATATATATATATATATATATATATATATATATATATATATATATATATATATATATATATATATATATATATATATATATATATATATATATATGTTCTTACACTTAAGACCGAGTACAGAAATCTTCAGATTTCCCTGTACCACTTCTATTGATTCACGTACACTTTTGAAATTCGTAATATTCTTTATTCCGAACAACAATTCAAAGCACTTAATTACTATGTACTATTAACCTTTATTTGCACAGCAATTCAGAATTCGCGCACGCCAGTCGCAGTTCACGTGATTAATACAAAACCCAAATTTTTAGTGAGCGAAAAAATAACTGTAAAATGAAAACAATTACATTCTAACAAAAACCGTAAAAGTAAAAATTCCATTGGAATATCTTCGTCAAAAAACTGGAATTTGTGTGCATTCAATCCCGATCTTTCACGATAAATATGCCATCTATGGGTTAGCATCGGCGGGCTATTTTGAACATATCCAACAAGCGATGACATTCTCCCGGGCCTTGAAACGTTTCTACGTTTCTAAATGAACTCTGGATGTACTACATTCGTTGACGATGACCATCCTGAAATCTAGGCTGAAAACGCGCCACCTCAACGTGTAAACATGAAATGAAAAGTAGATTACTATTTGGTTAATGAAATTAGTTGATACTTGGGGTAGATCCATTCAGATTTGTTCCAGCTGCATTCTCGGCGGTTGTATTAATCCAATAGCTTGTGGTGGTTGATGTGTATGTTGCTCGTGGCATTTCCTCCTGACGAGCAATGCAACATCCCGCTACGAGTGGTTATTGTTAATATGGCGCCCCGACTCGCCACCTCGAACATTAAGGAAAGTAAAAAGGAATGAGAAATTTCGAGAGAAATAGTGAATTCAGTGTCTGATCATGATATGGTTACCATAATGTTCTTATATGTTAGATTTTATATGTAGATTATGTATCTTTGTATCTATGTTCATTTTTCGTATGAGTTGTACTTATTGTTGGTTTTGCTCTTTTGTGTCGACAGTGTCCTTTTGTTCGGGTAGTAGGCAAACCTTGTGTATCGGCCGTCGTAGTGTGGAAGCGGCGGTTTAAATGTCCACTACTCGGACCAGACCATCTGGCCCTGGGCGGGTTTCGTTGATTCGTTCGAAAAAGTTATATCTCCTGAATCTTTAGTCTCAACAGGATTAATGGTGAAATTAAAAGAGCTTTCAGCTTCGGTTAGAGTTACGTTTTCAAGTTTGCGCTTTTTGAATTTCTTTTTTGATTTCGCAGAAACGGGCTGTGGAGTCGAGACTGAGGTTACTACGTTTTTCGATGGCAAAGAAAGTTTGGACATGAGGATATCAAGCGGATGTTTGAAATCATTTTCTATTTTGAAATCGTTATCATCTCGTAGCAAACTGTTTACGTCGAGGTATGAAGCTTCGGAGTCTAAACTTTGGACAGCTTTTATTGTTGCAAGTTCGAGTGTTGGAAGTTCATCTTGATTGCTTTCGGACGAAAAACCGCTGGTGTAACTTTCATCTGTTGAATACTCCATACATTCGTAGTCGTCTTCTTTCTGGCTGTAGTTCAATTCAATCGGTACAAGTTGAGGACAGCTATTGTCACTGTCTTCGTTTGAATTGCCCTTAGTTACGGAGCTTCGTTCCGATGCTGTAGCTCCTTTCAATTGCGCTTGTTTCTTTTTCTTGGAGTCATCAGCGGCGGAGCGATTGTTAAAATCTTTTCGTGAGCCTGTTGGCAACTTCCTTTTTATAAATTCACTGTCACTTTCATCGTTAGACAGCTCGAATATTTGCAAAGAACTAGCGTCACTATCGAAGTCTATGTCCTCAGTTGCACCATACATTTTTGCTTCACCTGGTCTCACGAGTACATCTTCCTCAACTCTTTCCGGCAAATTATAGTCGTCGTCTGCCGAGGAATCACTATTTTCGTCTAGTTCGCTGTCTAAATCGTCATCACTTGGATTTTCGATGTAGATTTCATCATCAAAGCTACTGCACGATGAAAATTCTTCCTCCATAGACCAACTACCGTCGCTGTAGTAATTTTCGTTTTCTTCTTCTTCGCCGGATTCGTACGTTTCATCCGAAGAGTCAGAATTCCCAAAATCAAAGATTTTGTGATTGTCGTTTTCAGTTTGCTTCTGGGACCCTTTCAACTTTTGTTTTGCGTTTTTTTCTTCAATTTTCGTCTTTTCATTGTTTTCTTCAGTCTTTTGTTTAACGGTTTTTGATTTCGTATCTTTCCTAGCATTATCTTTTCGAGTCTTTTCTTTACCTTCTTTTGTTTTCTTGTTTTTCATTGATTTTTTGTCATTGCGTTTTGATGATTCCACTTCTTCAAGTTCCCAGAACTTGCGAAGTTGTGAGTCGAGCTCCACACGATTAAAAAAGGATTGTACGTGAGTAGAAGGTTTTGGTTGATTGGGAATCGGGCCTAGCAATATCCAACCTAAGGCTGTGTTTTGAGCTATTGGATTATTTGGCGTTCCTCTCCTGAGTCCGTCCCTGATAATTGCTGGATACACGTCTGAACCCAAAAGAATGTCGATTTTGCCTGGCTGATAGTATAGAGGATCGGCCAGCTCGAGATTCTGCAAATGTTTGAACTCAGCTAGAGGAAGGGTAGAGTGCGGTAGTCGATCTGTTAATGAAGGGAGCACCAGTGTTTTCAGCGGCATGGTGAAATCATTGGACACTATAGACCCCACTTCGAATTGTACGACCTTCTGCACGCTGCCTGTTGTCGTCTTCCCAATTCCGGAGATTTTTATTTCATGGCCGACCGGCAGTGGTTTGAGTCGCAGGCGTTGCATAGCAGTTGTGGTGATGAAACTGACTTGGGAACCGGTGTCAATCAACGCCCTCATTGTAAGTTGTCGTCCATTGGAGGATGCCTTGAGCAATGCAGTTGACAAAAGTACCGAATCGACTGAATGATTGGCTAATAAGGATGTTACTGGTGTTGATTTTCCTGCTACGTTGGAATGAAGATGACTAGAATGAGTGTATCCATGCAGTAGCGAGTGGTGTCGTCGACCACAGTGATTGCATCCTTGCTGGCTTGGGCAATTCAGGCTTTGATGGTCCGTAGCGAGACAATTGAAACACATATTGTTGGCTTTCACGATTTGTTGTTTTTGATCCAGCGGCAAGGATCGAAAAGAAAGGCACTTTCGGATGGAATGATTCTGACGGCAACAAAAACAAGTCAAATTTTGCGCAGATATGTGTGCTTGAATTGGACGATTGTTAATTTTGTTTGCTATTGGCGGGCGAATGACTGCCTCTAACATGCGGAATCGAGATTCAAGGAATTGTAAATATTCGCTGAGAGTTGGTGGTTCAGTGGTGAGGCTGAGTCGTTGCTCCCATTGTAATCGCGTATCTGCTGGAAGACGCTGTGTTTGGATATATATGATTGTGAGGTCCCAATTTTTCACATCTACTTTCAACAATTGAAGTGATGCCAGACTTTCGTTTGTGGCGTCATAGAGGTTTCGAATCGATGACGCGGTATCTTGTGTGATTGGTTTACTATTAAATAATATACCCATTTGCGCGTTAATTAGCAACCGTCTGTTCTCGTAGCGTTTCAGGAGAGCTTCCCATGCAGGAACGTAATTTAATTCGCATATGGAGTATGCCCGAAGCAATTGATCGGCTTCTCCAGAAACTGTACTTCGTAGATAGTGCAGTTTCTGGACGTTAGATAACGATTGATTGTCGCCAATCAAAGCTATAAACATATCCCGGAACGGCTGCCATTCAGAGTATTGGCCACTGAAATTAGGCAACTGAACAGGGGGCAATTGAACCGAGGTTAGTGATGTAGCTGATGCACCGACAAAGCTGCAGTTTTCGGAGATGCGAGACGAAGTGTTCGCTTCAGAAACCTGCTCGGATTTAATATTGCTAATCATATCCCGGAGTCTACCAAGGTATTCATAATGTTACTCTTCGTATTTAGAATATGTCTCATTTGAAAAATACGGAAGAGCTTGGTTGGTCGAGTCTGCGCTCACCATGATTTTCTGGTGGTTTTCGTAGAATTCTTTCCAGATATTGGTTATTCCGTCTAGTCGCCCGTTCAAATAACCCAATGTGCAATTCGCTTTAGAGCATTTCTTAAAGTTTATGATGAATCGGTCAAAGGAGTCGATCGTAACCATTTGGATTTTCAACAGCGTTTCGAGTGAGGTGGTCATAGTTAATTAACAAATTAATAATCAAATGCTTCGCGAAAATGAAATCGACCTTGGGTCCACTTGGCGAGTTTAGACGCAAAGCACAGTGGTTAATTTAATCCGTGGGAACTTTCCTCGTTGGATTTAAGATTAACGCGCTACTTTTATCACCGCTATAGGAAACCGTAATGAGCTATATTTTCAGCGTATCAGTGTGTACTGACTTCTAGACCCTTCTGTCGGACAAATTACCATTCAATCACAAACTAAATCACTTCGAATTTCACCAAATCATTTCGAAATACAAGTATGGTAAGGGAAACTGAAACATAATGGAATAGGATGGAAAGGAATGTAACATCCACTCACCTATATCCGGTTCGAAGGACCATAATGTTCTTACACTTAAGACCGAGTACAGAAATCTTCAGATTTCCCTGTACCACTTCTATTGATTTACGTACACTTTTGAAATTCGTAATATTCTTTATTCCGAACAACAATTCAAAGCACTTAATTACTATGTACTATTAACCTTTATTTGCACAGCAATTCAGAATTCGCGCACGCCAGTCGCAGTTCACGTGATTAATACAAAACCCAAATTTTTAGTGAGCGAAAAAATAACTGTAAAATGAAAACAATTACATTCTAACAAAAACCGTAAAAGTAAAAATTCCATTGGAATATCTTCGTCAAAAAACTGGAATTTGTGTGCATTCAATCCCGATCTTTCACGATAAATATGCCATCTATGGGTTAGCATCGGCGGGCTATTTTCAACATATCCAACAAGCGATGACAATATATATATATATATATATATATATATATATATATATATATATATATATATATATATATATATATATATATATATGTATATATCAGCAAAATGATTAAGGGAGATAATCTCTGGAGTGGCCGATCCGATTGAGCTGAAATTTTCGGAGAACGGAGATGTATATGGTAGGTAAGTCCATGACTTTCTCACATTCAGATATCTAAAATCTTTTGGCGGCGGCGAGCGTTTTGGTGAATTTTAAGGAACTCCTATATTTCCAAGCAGTGTAAATTTTTGTTAAAGAAAAGTATTGGGAATGAAAACTAATTATGTTCTAAGCTTGTCTATGATAAAGAATTGGAAATTTTAAGCCGTGTGTGGGTGCAGGGTAACTAAAAGTAGACAAGGAATTTTTTTCAAATTTTGATTTTTCATTACTTGTACGAAAAACAATGGATCATCGTGAAAATTACAGAGCGTATTGATGTTGACCAAAATATGGCACACATAGGTTTTCAGCATAAAGCGGGTAACTCTGTAGCTGTGGCAGGCTGCTGAAAAAAAATCCTTCAAATCACTGACCTTCCTGAAAAATTTTTGATTTTTGACAAAAATTTCAAATCTTTGATAAATTTTATCCTTTGTCCTTCATCTCAGGATAAAATTTTCAAAATTCCGATTAGCATAACAACGGCAAACCATCACCAAAATACCTCTATTTTCAGCACTCGAAAGTTCTGTTCACGAGAACTGACGACCGGATAATCCGATCATAATGAAATTCACAGGACATGTTGGTATCAACTAGGACCAGGTCTGATAGAAACGATTTTCAAATGCGGGCAACTCTGTGGCAGTGGTGTCATCTTGAAAAATTACTGAGAACAATATATTTACACAATATTTGGATCTTACTTAAGGTAACATTTGATGAAAATTTGGCTGAAAAATTAGAATAGGGTTGGCAGCTATGGTGCTTTTTGTCTCCTAAATCTTCCAAATTTGCTCAGCAAAATAAAGCATTTTTTCCCTATAACTTCTGGTCCAGTGTAGAAATCAAAACGAAGTTCATGCAGTAAATGGCCCTTAATGTGAAGTAAATGTCGTAGGAATTTCGTACAAAAATCATGAAAGGGCTGCCAGCTATGACCATTTTTGTAATTTTGTGGAATTTCTTTACTGAACGATTATGTCATTAGATTTCCAATTGAGAATGATCCTGCAATGAAAATTAACAACAAATATTAACATTTTAAAAATTTGACTAATTTGAGGGTGGTAACCTTAAAATTCTGTTCACCCGTATAACTTCCAGCGCAATGATTCAATCGAAACGAAATTTACTGGTTATGTTTGGATAACTTAACGTGAAGCAGATTTGGTATGTATTTAGCTTTGCTGCTGACACAGGGTAACCAGCATGTGAAATTTCCGATAATTTTGCACCAACAGATGCTTCAAATTACGTTCTCATATGCAAAGCATTTGCAATAAAAATAAGGAATCAATTTTTAAATTTTCCGAGTTTTGAGCATTTTTCGGATGGCAGCCTCAAACAATGTTTAAACGCTGAAAATTTCCATGAAATTGTGCGATGAGAACAAAATTCAAAGGATAGGTTGATTTAAGTATGAGCTTGTTATGGTAAACTTATTGCTGCTTCGTTCGGAAAGTGTTACCACCCCGGAACGTTTTCATCATTTGTGTTATAGTTGAGTTTTGTTTCTTTGGATATGGAATCGTTGATATGATTCTACAAAACAGTGTATTACGTCGTTCCACACTTTTTTGTCACTCAAAGACAATTTCTTCGAAAATTAGTTTTTTAGCGGTTCAGATGCGCTAGAGTTTTTATGTTCTATTATGCTGCTTTCAAAGTTTTTCAGTGTTTGACTTTCTTGTCTTCTTGAAATTCATGCAAATGGTAGTCCTGAAATCCTTTCGACCCTATGAGTTTAAATGCAAAGTTAAGATCAAAATGGGTTTGGACTTGAAACAGGTTGGAGCACGTGTGGTAGAATATGCACTCAAAATCTGGACGATTCTTCTAGTGTTCATCAAACATTAGGATTTCTAGCGGCTTAGGTGCGCTTAATTTTAACTAATGTTCGTAGAACATTAGTATTAAACTCGTTTCGCCGAAAATTCATATTTTTTTGTATATATATATATATATATATATATATATATATATATATATATATATATATATATATATATATATATATATATATATACATATTTATTTATTTAGATATAATCATATATATATATATATATATATATATATATATATATATATATATATATATATATATATATATATATATATATATATATATATATATATATATATATATATATATATATATATATATATATATATATATATATATATATATATATATATATATATATATACATCAGCAAAATGATTAAAGGAGATTATCTCTGGAGTGGCCGATCCGATTGAGCTGAAATTTTCGAAGAACGTAGATGTATATAGTAGGTAAGTCCATGTATTTCTCAAATTCAGAAAACGTATTTCTGTTGGCGGCTGCGTGCGTTTTAGTGAAGTTTGAGGTACTCCTATATTTCCAAGCAGTGTAAATTTTTTGTTAAAGAAAAGTATTGGGAATGAGAACTTATTATGTTTTAAGCTTGTCAATGATAAATAATTGGAAATTTTGAGCCGTGTGTGGATGCAGGGTGCCTAAAACTAGGTAAGGAATTTTTTTCAAATTTTGATTTGTCATTACTTATAAGAAAAACAATGGATCATCGTAAAAATTACAGAGCGTGTTGATGTTGACTAAAATTTAGCACAAATTGATTTTCAACAAAAAGCGGTTAACGCTGTAGCTGTGGCAGGCTGCTGAAAAAAAATCCTTCAAATCATTGACCTTCGTCATAATTTTTTGATTTTTGACAAAAATTTCAGGAGACTTGCAACTTTTTTGCTGACCATTTTCAACAAGTTTTTGGTCCAGTTAGCATCCGAACATTTTATTGATTCCTGGGTGCGACTCAAACAAGTTTTTGCTGAGAATATTACCTTATCGAGGAATGAGATATTTACTGCCATTATGGAGCTTGACAGTAACAAGGGCCCTGGACGTGACCTCCTCTCTCCTACTTTTCTGATCAAGTGTGTAAAACAACTGATTTCGCCCCTTCATACTATATTCAATAATTCTCTCTCCGCTGGAGTATTTCCTTCGTTTTAGAAATCTTCTTATATTTCACCAATTTATAAAAGTGGCGATAGACGTTCTATTTAAAATTATAGAGGCATCACCATTCTATCTGCTATTCCCAAACTTTTTGAAAAAACCATCTACTGAAAATTTTCTCATCAAACTGACGCAGTCTATACAGACTTCAGCAAAGCATTCGACCAAGTTGATCACTCCATTTTGATTCCCAAGCTGAAACAATTTGGAATTGCCCGATCTTTACTAAAGAAGCTTGGCTCCTACCTCCACGACCGCTTGCAACTCGTGAAATTACAAGATCTAATTTCTAAGAAAGTTGACGTGAAATCCGGTGTTTCTCAAGGAAGTCATCTTGGCCATCTTCTTTTGAATATTTTTATATCTGTCATATCGGAGGTTTTATCTGACTTTCCGCATTTACTATATGTGGACGACCTCAAAATCTACCATGTCATCAGGACACCATCTGACGCTACCTTTTTTCAGTCTCAACTGAACTCTCTAGACCATTGGTGCTCCGCGAACAAGCTCTCTGTTAACATTGCTAAATGCCGCGCAATCAGCTTCTCTCGCAAATCTGCACGCGTTCATTATACAAACCGGCTCAACGACACGTCACTCAGCAGGGTTGACAACATATTAGATCTCGGTGTCACCGTAGATGAAAAGATCTGCTTCAATCTTCATTACGATAGAGTGCTTTCCCGAGCAAGTAAACAACTTGGTTTCATTAAGCGACGGGCCAAAGAGTCTAGGAATCTTTGGGCTACTAAATCCCTATATATTTCACTCGTGCGTCCTCTTCTCGAATATGCGTGCGCTATCTGGAACCCGGCTTTCGAAATTCACAGCCAAAGATTTGAGTCTGTTCAGAAGCAATTTTTACTATTCACTTTGAGGAACTTTTTCAACCCTTAGGATTTCAGTAACCTACCATTATATGAATATTGACTTAAAAGTATTAATTTGTTACCCCTTGCGTCGAGAAGATTAATGTTGTCTACCTGCTTCAGCTTCGATGTCATCAGAGACGTGGTTAATATCGTTTACTTAAAGAAAAGTTTGTATTCAATCAGCCCTTGAGAGTCACTAGATCCCGACGATTGCTTATTGAATACCATCACAACACAAAACATGCAGCAAACGAGCCAATAAATAGGTGCTGCAAGCTATTCAATAGTAAGAGCGAGAACTTTTCGTCTACGATCTCTAAATCAACATTTCAAAATAACATCATCAAGGTTCTCTCTTTATAGTCTCCCCCACTCCCCACCATACCAACATATATGTATATTCAATTTAAATTTAAATTTGGTATTTGTCATTTATTTATTACTTTATCTGTTGTCTGTTTAACTTACTTTATTTATGCACTATTTATTAGTCTTGAATTTATATATAGTTTGTTTTATTTTTATTTTGTTTCGCAATTTTATGCATGTACTATTTGATTTCATTCTTTTTATACATGTACGCCTTGCTTGGTAAATAAATAAATTAACAATTAAAAATAAATATGTTTATATATATTAAAAACTACTAATCGGACGTAATCTTAGCACTGTTCTTTAAGCTAAGTTTTAAATTCCCGTTAAATTCCCCAAGTGGAAATGTTTCCAGAAAATTCCCAGGAACGGCATATCATTAATGGTGATATCTGGAATCAATTTGCCAAACCCAAACCTTCGGAATGTTGACGTCAAACCCGTTTTTAACACCAACAAACCCAACTGCGATGCCATTTCGACTATACGCCGTTCACGAGTGTTTTTTGTGGGCATGTTCCACTCCAGCAATGCCACGGACAGATTCCCCCAGTTAGCGAAGCTTGATTCCAAATTCCTGCATTGAGTCATTTGGAGACAGGTAGCAGCTCACATAGATAATCTCTCCATATATCACCCGCACGTGACCTTTGTCTCACCCGCAGAACCAAATCGCCGCGTACCCCGTAGCAGAGTCGTGCAGAGCGGCCCGCCGCGCAGCACAGCACAGCACTGAGCATTATTCGGCCCGACCCGCGATGTGCGGTGACGTCACGGCCCGCACCGCACCGGGCCAGCTTTGGCCCGCGGATTGCGGCAGCACTGAAGAGTCAAACCGAGGGGTGAAAAATACGAGCCGAATGCATAGGCAAGCTGATTTTCGTGCTAGGCGAGAACGAGCATGGTATGACATTGCAGGTAGTGGTACAGACAAAATGCTGAAATTTATGATATGTGTTCATTGCACCTTAATACTTAATCGAAATGGTTTTTGAATGAAACAAATGGTAGAATTTACATCAAGATTGAATATTTTAGCTTTGAAGAAATCAAGCATTTGGAAATTGTACCGGATGGGCGTTTCTGTTGTTGTTTTTATTGATTCAATAGTGGTTCACTAAGCACTTGAAACTTAGAGAACCTTCTATTGAATATGAATTCCACCAAGCGATTGCACTTGTTGGAAGTTTGAAGAATGAAACGCTTGATTCAAGTATACGAAACTGAATGAATTTTTGGAACTGTGTGTTGGTTTGGAGCTAGTTAGTGAATAACTCACTTTTACTCCATTCCTATCAGTGAGCGGTCTTGCGCTCAGCTTCCTTTCATAGCCTCAATAAGTGCATTTTTGTGCGTTCAGTTATTTGTTAAATATTTGCGAGACTCCTCAAGTGTGGATACTTCTCGTGTCGTCTGCTCGTAAATTTCAGGATATTCATGGTATGTTATCGTGTCGGTCTATTTTGTCAAAGAGTTTAAGGGCTTTGTTTCGTAAGTACAGGTCGATTGTCTCTATTCTTAGGTACTTATGTATGTCTTTATATCTAACATACCATGGTATCCTGAAAATTCGCCGCAGTGCGATGTTTTGACATGTCTGAAGTTTACGTTGAGTAGTTTTTGTGGTTTGTGCAAACGCTTGGCTCCCATATAAAATAGTCGGTCTAATTATTTGTTTGTATAAAAGTTTTCTGTTTTTTATGTGTAGTCTTTTGGTCTTTATAAGTGGGAGCAGGGATTGGAGGAGGTTGTTGCACGCTTTTCTTTTGTTTTGTATATGTTCCGTCCAGGTTAACTTGTCGTCGAATGTTAGTCCTAGGTATTTTGCGCTCCGTTGCCATTGTATCTGTTGATCGTCCACGGTCAGTTTGTGTGGTGTCTGTCGCCTTTTCCTCGTGATGAAAATCGCCTGGGTTTTGTCCGAGTTGATTTTGATTTTCCATCTTTGGAAATATTCCATTAGCGTGTTTATGGAGGACTGCAGAGTTGAAGTAATGGCTTCTGCTAGCCTGGACGTGTGGAAGATGCAGGTATCATCGGCGAAGAGTGATATTTTTGCTACGGGCAGTTTGGGGATATCTGCTGTGTATAGATTATACAAAAGTGGTGATAGTGGGGAGCCTTGTAGTACTCCAGCTGCAATTATACGTTCTGTTGAGAGAAGACCCTCGATTCTCACTCTGAATGTCCTGCCCTTAAGGAATGATCCAATGATCTTTATGAGTGGGAGAGGTATTTTGAACTCATGCATTTTAAAAATTAGTCCTGCATGCCAGACTTTGTCAAAGGCTTTTGCTATATCGAACATCACCAGTCCAGTTGACTTTGTTTGGTTGAGTCCTGTTCGGATATATTGCACTACTCTTGCTAACTGGAGTTCCGTGGAGTGTTGTGGCCTGAAACCGAACTGCTCTTCTGGAATAATGTTGTTCTCATAGACTTTTTCGCTTAGGCGAGAAAGGAGAACTCGTTCAGCCAATTTAGCTAGAGATGTTAGGAGGCTTATGAGTCTCCAATTTTGGGGAAATTTTAGGTATTTACCTGGTTTTGGCAAAACTATGATGATGGCTGATTTCCACGCCTTTGGATATCTCTTTATATGGAGCATCCCGTTGATTATGTCTGTCAGTGTCTGTAATGTGTTGTCTGAGAGTGAATTTTTATTTCCTGCATATCTATTTATATACACAAAAAATGCGAATCAAATTACTTTTAATAGAGTGTTATTGACCCATACTGTTTGCTAGGCAGGCTATGCAGTGATAATGTGTGTAGTATTGCTAATAAGAATGACATTTTTTATTGTATACATGTGGTATATCTATTGTAGCTGATAAAGAAATCAAACAGTTGTTTTCAATCAACGAAAACGAACTGTTTTTTTTACCATTGAGACTGATCAAAGTGTATGATCAAATATTATATAAAGTTGAGTTTTGTCATGCTTTCAAGTATGTTAAAATAAAATCTGCTTTTAGATAAAAGCATATCAAGTATCGATATTTTCGTACTTGCGAGTATTTTTGTACTTGCAAGTATTTTATTGAAATATTCAAAAGGCTTTTAGGGCAAAAGTAGCTGAAATCGGTCAATTTTGGGTTAGAGTGGTTTCGGACATAACGGGCCAAGACCAATTGCTGTGTTACAAACATTTCGATTTTGTAGGGGAGGCAAGGGTTTTTTGGCCATAGTTTGGCAAAAACTGCCTTTACGGCGCATTCGATGATTGAAAGTAGTCGAAGAGTACAAAAGTGATTTTAAGGACAAAAAAAATTTTTGTTAGGGAAAGTTAATTCGGGCACCTTTCTGAGTACTGAGATCTTTCTATAACTATTCGTTATAGAAAAACGGTTTGTTTTAGAAACATGATTGTTATTAGAAAAACTATTCCTTTTAGAAAAATTGTTCGTTTTAGAAAAACTTTTCCTCTCTCTCTCGATGCGTCCAAAGATGAACTTTGATTATCTCTTCCGCTCCGTTCCGTCTGACGCACCAGTTGGATAACTATCACTCCGTCTTCCATTACAAAATATATGGAAACTAAGAAATTCAACTGAGCCTTGAGCGCGCCGCACTGAACCGAACTCAACCAAGCCCGCCCGGTCAACTGTCTTGTGCGAGTCTCTGCATCAACCACTGTGCAAGTCTCTGCATCAACTACACAGTTTTTTGAACACACTATGGTATCAATATAAACTATACTATCCTATACGGCCATCGTTAACATAACCCTTCTATCTGACATTGTTTTCATTTTTGTGTTACCGCCAGATTCGAAAACTACATAGTATATAACATCATCTGCAAAATATGAAAAACCTATCTTTTGTGGAAGCACGTTAAAATCAAAAATGAAAAATCGCCCCATCTACAAAAAACGTAGCACTAGTTAGCATAAACCTTCTATCTGCAGCAGATAGAAGGTTTATGCCAAGTAATGTGTAGCAGAAAGGTTTATGCTTAATAATGCTATCATTTTTTCGTTGCGTGTTACGATAAAACCCTTGTATCTACGCAAAACCTATTTCCCACAAATATTTTCAACGAGAAAGCATTTCTTTCATATGCACCGCAAATAAACGTATTTGTATCCGTGTTTAAACTTTCATTCCGTTTGAAAACGTCCGCAGCATTTACAAAAGTACAATCTTTGAATATCTCGAAAGTTACTGAAATGCAGATAGAAGGACGCTAGTATACTCAAAATTAAAACTTTGACACAGAAAACTTAAGAATAATAAATCTTATCTCCCTGTTTGATTCCCTAATTATCTCATTCATCAGCTAATGCATTCAATAGCTAATGCATTCAATAGCTAATGCCTTTGAAACCGCAAAATGTGTACACTGTGCAATGCCAACAACACCTTGTTACCGAAAGTGTGTCGCCAGTCCACACTTATAAAGTGTCGCACTCGCCAAACACACCGAATTGTGCTAGCAGACTGTGCTTAGCACACACAGGTGCTGCCCAAGTTCAATCATACACCAATCAGTACACATGGTTGTAAAGAACCATCAAGCATGGTCGTATGCCATCGAGAGCTGGTTCTGGTATGCAGCATTCAAAACAACAGAAACTGTTGTTGTTTTCAATACTACCTACTTTAATCTGCTCTTGATCGAGATGCCAAAATACGCACCTTATAAGTCTGACAAGCTCGTATTATATATACATACATACATAAATCTGTTTTCCGCCGTTAAACAGTTTTCCCATACCAAACAGTTCATTTTAACAAAGTAAAAACGGTTCGTTTTAAAAAAACGAAAAATTATTCGTTTTATAAAAACGAAAAACGATTAGTTTTAGCAAAACAATAGGTTTTAGAAAAACTAATGGAATCAATCAAACTTCCGAACTGTAATAAATTACAGCTACTATTATTTATGTCACATTATTTTATATTTTTATATTTTTATCAATGATGTTTTAAGCGCAACAGTTGCGAAGATAAATGAAAGATAAACTAATTTAACGCAGACATGAATTTAACCGGTTCAACAAATATTGACGGTTTTTTGAACCATCGATAAATTAACATTATTTGATCAGGAGCCGAATGCGTAAAGTACACTAAGAAATAAGAAAAAGAAATTACCAATTCCACAAAACATTTTGAAAACATATTCGCCTTCAAAAATACTAAACTGACAGAATGTCTTGCAAAACACTCATCACACATTCTAAGCTCAACTTTTCACTCTCTTGATGCGTCCAGAGATGTAATTTGATTATCTTTTCCGCTCCGTTCCGTCCGACGCATCGGTTGGATAATATCACTCAGTCTTCCATTGCAAAGTATATGGAAACTATGAAATTCAACTGAGCCTTGAGTCCGCCGCACTGAACCGACCTCATCCAAGCCCGCCCGGTCAGCCCGATGACGTCAGCGCACTAATCGAACCCGTGCTGTCTTGTGCGAGTGCGGTTCAGTGCGGCCGCAACCCACGGGCTCGGGCCGCTGTGCAAGTCTCTGCCCCGTAGTATCTGCCAGCCAAACGGACGAGTTCGTCCCCCTATGAGTCTCGCTGATCAATATGACCTTACTGATGATTTAAATCCACCTTGTTTCCTGAATGAATCCACGGAAATATAGCAGACAACAGAAGAACAAGAAGAAAAAGATGATGAAAAAGAGGAAAACATAAACTTAGAAATAGGGTCCAAAGAGGAATGATTATTGACATTTAAAATTAATCAAAAAGGAAATAATTAGCCAATTCATAGCAACTTACCAAAAAAAAATAACAATTTTCCAATAAAAACCAAACGTTGATAAGTTCTATTGGGGATACCAAATTAAAAAAAAAAAACTCTAGCGCACCTGAACCGCTAGAAAACTAATTTTCGAAGAAATTGTCTTTGAGTGAAAAAAAAGGGTGGAAAGACGTAATACACTGTTTTGTAGAATCATATCAACGATTCCTTATACAAAGCAACAAAACTCAACTATAACACAAATCATGAAAATGTTCAGTGCTGGCAACACTTTCCCAATGAAGCAGCAATAAGTTTACCTTAACAAGCTCATACTTAAATCAACTTATTCTTTGAATTTCGTTCTCATCGGAAGATTTCATCGAAAGTTTTAGCGGTTAAACATTGTTTGAGGCTGCCATCCGAAAATTGCTCAAAACTAGGAAAATTTAAAAATTGGTTTCTTAATTTTATCGCAAATGCTTTACATATGAGTATGTAATTTGAAGCATCTGTTGGTGCAATATTTACGAAAATGGCTAATGCTGGCTACCCTGTGTCAGCAGCAAAACAAAAACATACCAAATCTGCTTCACGTTAAGTTAAACCCAACCAATAAATTTCGTTTCGATTAAATCACTGCGCTGGAAGGTAAACGGGTGAAAAGAATTTTAGGGTTACCACCCTCAAAACTTTTCAAATTTAAAAAGCGTTAATATTTGCTGCTAATTTTCATTGCAGGATCATTTCCATTTGCAAATCTAATGACATAATCTCTCAGTAAAGAAATTCCTCACAATTACAAAAATGGTCATAGCTGGCAGCCCTTTCATGATTTTTGCACTAAATTTCTACGACATTTACTTCACATTAAGGTCCATTTACTGCATGAGCTTCGCTTTGATTTCTACACTGGAGCGGAAGTTATAGGGAAAAAAGCATTATTTTGCTGAGCAAATTTGCAAGATTTATGAGACGAAAATCACCACAGCTGCCAGTTCTATACTAATTTTTAAACCAAATTTTTACCAAATGTTACATAAAGTAACGTTCGAGTACTGTGTGAATTTTGTTAAAATCTGATGGCTGAGTTGGAAGCTATAGGCCATGATGTTACTACTGCCACATGATTGCCCGCATTTCAAAATCACTTCTATCAGACCTGGTCCTAGCTAATACCAATAAAAAAGTGCTGAAAATAAGGGTAATTTGGTGTTGGGTTGCCGTTCTTGTGCAAATCGAAATTTTGAAAATTTTACCTTGACATGAAGGACAAAGAATAAAATTTATCAAAAATTTGAATTTTTTGTCAAAAATCAAAAATTTTTCACGAATGTCAATGATTTGAAGGATTTGAAGGAAAAATTTTTCACGAAGGTCAATGATTTGAAGGAGCACGCCGCCGCCAACAGAAATAGGTTTTCTGAATTTGAGAAAGTCATGAACCTACCTACTATATGCATCTACGTTCTCCGAAAATTTCAGCTCAATCGGATCGGCCACTCCAGAGATAATCTCCCTTAATCATTTTGCTGATATATATATATATATATATATATATATATATATATATATATATATATATATATATATATATATATATAAATATATATATATATATTTATATATATATATATATATATATATATATATATATATATATATATATATATATATATATATATATATATTTTTATATATACATATATATATACACATATATATATATATATATTATATATATATATATATATATATATATATACAATGTTTAACCGCTAAAACTTACGAAATTCAAAGAATAAGTTGATTTAAGTATGAGCTTGTTAAGGTACTCTTATTCTGCTTCATTGTGGAAGTGTTGCCAGTACTGAACATTTCATTTGTGTTATAGTTGAGTTTTGTTGCTTTGGATAAGGAATCGTTGATATGGTTCTACAAAACAGTGTATTACGTCTTTCCACCCTTTTTTTTCACTCAAAGACAATTTCTTCGAAAATTAGTTTTCTAGCGGTTCAGGTGCGCTAGAGTTTTTTTTTTTATTTGGTATCCCCAATAGAACTTATCAACGTTTGGTTTTGATTGGAAAATTGTTACTTTTTTTTGGTAAGTTGTTATGAATTGGTTAATTATTTCCCTTTTGATTAATTTTAAATGTCAATAATCATTCCTCTTCGGACCCTATTTCTAAGTTTATGTTTTCCTCTTTTTCATCATCTTTTTCTTCTTGTTCTTCTGTTGTCTGCTATATTTCCGTGGATTCATTCGGGACACAAGGTGGATTTAAATCATCTGTAAGATCATATTGATCAGCGAGACTGATCAGCGGGAGGAACTCGTTCGTTTGGCTGGCAGATACTACGGGGTACGCGGCGATTTGGTTCTGCGGGTGAGACAAAGGTCACGTGCGGGTGATATATGGAGAGATTATCTATGTGAGCTGCTACCTGTCTCCGAATGACTCAATGCAGGAATTTGGAATCAAGCTTCGCTAACTGGGGGAATCTGTCCGTGGCATTGCTGGAGTGGAACATGCCCACAAAAAACACTCGTGGACGGCGTATAGTCGAAATGGCATCGCAGTTGGGTTTGTTGGTGTTAAAAACGGATTTGACGTCAACATTCCGAAGGTTCGGGTTTGGCAAATTGATTCCAGATATCACCATTAATGATATGCCGTTCCTGGGAATTTTCTGGAAACATTTCCACTTGGGGAATTTAACGGGAATTTAAAACTTAGCTTAAAGAACAGTGCTAAGATTACGTCCGATTAGTAGTTTTTAATGTATATAAACATATTTATTTTTAATTGTTAATTTATTTATTTACCAAGCAAGGCGTACATGTATAAAAAGAATGAAATCAAATAGTACATGCATAAAATTGCGAAACAAAATAAAAAAAACTCTAGCGCATCTGAACCGCTAGAAACACTAATGTTCGAAGAACAGTAGAAGAATCGTGCAGGTTTTGAGTGCATATTCCACCACATGTGCTGCTTATTACGACCAAACTGTTTCAAATGCCACGTTTTACTTTGGTCTCAAGAATGCATTATAACTCATATGGTGGAAGGTTTCAGATATTACCACTGGCATGAATTTCAACGTTTATGAGAGCAAAACACGGGCTAATTATATTCGTTATCAGTTGCTTATTTCACATAATTTTGAAAGCAGCATCTCATATAACATCAATGAAGAAAATGCTCAGTGCCTGCACCACTGTAACTGAAGTTGGTGTTTGGGGCTGCGATCCGAAAAATTTGCAGAACTTTGCGAATTGCAACATTGATTATTTATTTTCATTGTAAATGTTTCCGGTATGAATACTAACTGTAAGCATTTATTGATACAAAAGTAGCACAACTGACTCGTGTTGGCAACCTTCTGCCAGTATCAAAGCCAAGAATATATCACATCTGCTTCACGTTGTTATATAACATTCGAAGTTAAAGGAGTATAAAGAAATTGAGAGTTACCTGCAGCGAGTTTTTTCAAATAATCGAAAGCTTAATATTTGCTGTTTATTGTCACTACAATATCATAACCAATTGAAAATTCTACGATAAAACCGCTTAATAAAGATATTGCAATTAAACACAAAACCAACAATAGCTGGCAACCCTATAAAGCCTTTTCAACCAAATTTGGCCTGAATAATGTTTTTGACAGGTTTCATTAATTGTATGAAATTCGTATTAATTTCATGATTGCACTGGAAGTT
Source organism: Nemotelus pantherinus (assembly GCA_963978885.1). NCBI lineage: Eukaryota > Metazoa > Arthropoda > Insecta > Diptera > Stratiomyidae > Nemotelus > Nemotelus pantherinus. Next base: position 109,109,069 of record OZ022264.1, on the reverse strand, counting down.
ATAGGGCAAAAAGTTTTATTTTCCTGAGCGAATTTTCAAAACCAAAGACACTAAAATTACCATAGCTGGCAGCACCAATCGAATTTTTCAACCAAATTTCCACCAAACAGAGATTAGAGTTAGGTTTCCAGCACGCTCATTTAAAGCTACACAAATCTACAACTAAATAATATCAATATGTCCTGAAAATTTCGTAATGATTGAATAGCTCTGTCAAAAGTTATCGCAATTTAAAAATTTTCAAATTTTCCCGTCCTCTTTTTAGGCACCCAGCGCACACATAGGGTAAAAAAATTCCAAAGCATTATCCGATTCATATGTAAAACACGTTCGAAATTTATTTCGTTAACTTTATTTTTGCGAAAATTATTTGTGCACGAAATAATAGGTATATTAAAAATATCACTTAAACGGCCGCCGGCGCCAAAGGTTAACAATAACTGACATTTAAAGATACCTGGACCTATTCTGCATATACACCAATGTATCCTGAAAGTTTCAGCTCAATCGGATGGCGCGTTCCCGAGATTATCTCACTGAAATTTTTTGCTGATATATATATATATATATATATATATATATATATATATATATAAAAATATATATATATATATATATATCTATATATATATATATATATATATATATATATATATATATATATATATATATATATATATATATATATATATATATATATATATATATATATATATATATATATATATATATATATATATATATATATATATATATATATATATATATATATATATATATATATATATATATATATATATATATATATATATATATATATATATATATATGGAAATATGAATTTTTGGCCGAATCGATTTTAATACTAATGTTCTTCGAACATTAGTAATAAAACAAACTATATATAAATTCAAGACTAATAAATAGTGCATAAATAAAGTAAGTTATAAACAGACAACAGATAAAGTAATAAATAAATGACAAATACCAAATTTAAATTTAAATTGAATATACATATATGTTGGTATGGTGGGGAGTGGGGGAGACTATAAAGAGAGAACCTTGATGATGTTATTTTGAAATGTTGATTTAGAGATCGTAGACGAAAAGTTCTCGCTCTTACTATTGAATAGCTTGCAGCACCTATTTATTGGCTCGTTTTCTGCATGTTTTGTGTTGTGATGGTATTCAATAAGCAATCGTCGGGATCTAGTGGCTCTCAAGGGCTGATTGAATACAAACTTTTCTTTTAAGTAAACGATATTAACCACGTCTCTGATGACATCGAAGCTGAAGCAGGTAGACAACATTAATCTTCTCGACGCAAGGGGTAACAAATTAATACATTTAAGGCAATATTCATATAATGGTAGGTTACTGAAATCCTAAGGGTTGAAAAAGTTCCTCAAAGCGAATAGTAAAAATTGCTTCTGAACAGACTCAAATCTTTGGCTGTGAATTTCGAAAGCCGGGTTCCAGATAGTGCACGCATATTCGAGAAGAGGACGCACGAGTGAAATATATAGGGATTTAGTAGCCCAAAGATTCCTAGACTCTTTGGCCCGTCGCTTAATGAAACCAAGTTGTTTACTTGCTCGGGAAAGCACTCTATCGTAATGAAGATTGAAGCGGAGCTTTTCATTTACGGTGACACCGAGATCTAATATGTTGTCAACCCTGCTGAGTGACGTGTCGTTGAGGCGGTTCGTATAATGAACGCGTGCAGATTTGCGAGAGAAGCTGATTGCGCGGCATTTAGCAATGTTAACATAGAGCTTGTTCGCGGAGCACCAATGGTCTAGAGAGTTCAGTTGAGACTGAAAAAAGGTAGCGTCAGATGGTGTCCTGATGACATGGTAGATTTTGAGGTCGTCCACATATAGTAAATGTGGAAAGTCAGATAAAACCTGGAATGATGATGCCTCTATAATTTTGAATAGAACGTCTGTCGCCACTTTTATAAATTGGTGAAATATAAGAAGATTTCTAAAACGAAGGAAATACTCCAGTGGAGAGAGAATTATTGAATATAGTATGAAGGGGCGAAATCAGTTGTTTTACACACTTGATCAGAAAAGTAGGAGAGAGGAGGTCACGTCCAGGGCCCTTGTTACTGTCAAGCTCCATAATGGCAGTAAATATCTCATTCCTCGATATGGTAATATCCTCAGCAAAAAATTGTTTGAGTCGCACCCGGGAATCAATAAAATGTTCGGATGCTAACTGGACCAAAAACTTGTTGAAAATGGTCAGCAAAAAAGTTGCAAGTCTCTTGAGAAGAGGAAGACATCAACGAATTTTCAGTGGACATTGAAGAGGAGTAGCCGCTTGTTTTTCGCTTCATATTAATAAAATCAAAAAAAATTTCGGGGTCGCGTATTATATTCTCCCTTGTAGTTTTAATGCATCTGTCATACGCTTCTTGAGGCTTAGTATTGAATTCATGAGCAATTAAATCGTATTCTTCTTTAATACGACGGCTTATGTCGACTTGATTCTTCATTAGCTTGTGAAGTTTGTTTCTATGATTTCTCAGACGCCTAAGAGTCTTGTCAAGCCAAGGTTCGGAGAGTTTATCTTTTTTCCTTATCTTAGGTACAAATTTATCGACCACGTCAAAAACTATTCTATAAAACATGGCTACATCATCGTCAAGATAATGCACATAAACACATTTGTCCAATCGACATTGTCAAGGAAATTGTGAATGCTATCATAATCAGCATTATGGAAATCGTATACAATCGTATTATTGTATTTACTTAACATGTTCCAATCTGTAGTGGAAAGTTCAACTGTTAGAGCAGAATGGTGAAGACTATTTGAAAAGAGATTAACCACTACATCGTCTGAAACATTTGTAAAAATTAGGTCTAACCAATTACCATTTTGGTTGGGAGTCGGAATAACCTGCTGCAAATCATGGCCATACAACGTACTCACAAGGTCGTTTTGTCCATTGAAACGCGGATAAATACATGCTGGAACAATTCGTGTGAGGCAGAGTTTACAAGCTCACTTGAGTGAGTGTTCGTAACTGCGAGTAAGACACCACCACCTCTTGTTTGACCAGTGGAAACATAGTCTCGGTCATTTCTAAAGATAGTCCAGGTACTGTCAAGGATTTTATTCATTCATGTGGGAGTCATTTAACCAGGTTTCAATGAAAGCAAGCACGTTGAAGTGGCAAGATTTGGTTTTACTCCTCATACCACCGCAATTGTGATAAAAACTTCTCGGGCTTTTGATTGGGGATATCTTGTTAGGAGCGATACCCGGTACGGTTACAGGTATTACGTAAAAAATTCTTAACCAAGTTAGAATTTGCAGAAGTCGGAGCAATAGAAATGCCAATAGTTGATGTTCTACTGAATAAATTTAAATTGCGAGTTACGATTGAGTCGGAACTTTTGATATTGCTGCTAGCGATGATGGTCCTCCAACGACGAGATATTATGATTCCATTTATAGTTCCTACCGCTTTCATTCACGTAAGTGAAAAGCCAAGCATACTTTTCAGGAATTGAAACTTTGTAGCTCCTGCTTGCATATTTAATACGTTGAGGTAAAATCTCAACGCTGAAATCACTGATGTTGCTCCATTTCCGATATAAATGCAAAACCTTATAAATTCCCGGTAAGTTCCCTTGATTGCGAATATTTTCGGGAATTTAAGGAACATTTTCGGGAATTTAAGTTCTTATGTGGCTTGGGGTTAATATGATTTTACAGGAGCCATAATCAATAATACAATTTTCATGTTTATTGATTATAATATAAAAAAATCGTTTCACATAAGAAAAAAAAATTAGTTTCGACGTAAAATATATCGATCATAGTTTAACTCAAACATTTTTACACTTGAACACAACATAATTAAATTGTTTTATATTTTATTTATTATTTATTTATTTAGTCACCAAACAAGGTACACAGCCACACATATAATATCAAATTAAAAATAAAAATGGGAAAGTAAAATAAAGTAAAAAGTAAAACACACACAAGTTAAGGCCGCGTTTCCAATGCTGGAGTGAACTTTCGCCGAATTTCAGAGTAGAGCTGGCCTGTTCCCAATATTAGATTTACAAAATTCGAAAATGGTGTTGACATTTTGTGCTTTGAAAACTCAAAGCTGTAGCACTCATTCCTAGTTTGGGGGCATTTTATGAAAAACTAAAATAATCGGATTTTTTTCTAGATTTCCTGAAAACAAACGATTAAATCGATCAAATTAGTTAGTAGTTTATATAATAAATATAATAATTTATAATACATATGTTATATAAATAATAAATTTAGATGTAATATAAATTAATAATTTGAATGTTCGCTCGGAGTTTAAATATGATAAATTCACTTTAAGAACTAGGCCGCGTTTCCAATGCTGGCTTGGAGTGCAATGTATCTGCGTACGCATTAGCTGTCATGAACTAAAATTACCCTTTTCAGATTTTTACTAATGTTCGAAGAACAATAGTATTAAACTCGTTTCGCCGAAAATTCATTTTTCTTTATATATATATATATATTGATTTGAGTATGAGCTTGTTATGGTAAACTTATTACTGCTTCGTCCGGAAAGTGTTGCCAGCATTGAATTATATGTGTTATAGTTGAGTTTTATTGCTTTGGATAAGGAATGGTTGATATGGTTCTAAAAAACAGTGTATTACGTCTTTCCACACTTTTTTGTCACTCAAAGACAATTTCTTCGAAAATTAGTTTTCTAGCGGTTCAGGTGCGCTAGAGCTTTTTTACTTGTTGATCGTTCGATATCGACTGAACTTATCCTGCGAGATTTTGTATCAGGAATTTTTGTAGGAATAAAATGATGAGTGGACCATAATCGGTGCTGCCATTCTTAGTTATGTTGAAGCAATGATTTTGGATAGGTTTGGGTGAAGGTAAAAGTACGTTTGGAGCTGAATGTGCAGATGGAGGTAACTGAGCTGAGCGTATTAATGTCATGGAAAATTACTCTTGGCCATTTACTAATTTCCAAGATTTTTTTCTGAGCAAAAAGCACACTACGTCACTTTGAATCCAACATCTAGCTTAAATGATGCGAATTACTTTGGATGAAGAAAAATTAAACCATGCCCAGATTACTTGGCTGGGATGCACATGACACCATGGCCAAAGAATTTATTACAATTCGATCAAGAAAGGTCAAATCATCTACCATTTAGATATGTGTAATGTAATGAAGCTTGCAAGGAATACTTTAGCAGATTTTCAAATTATCATTGATGCTGAGCATTAAGTAGGTCTGTAGCAGATAGATTTTACTTTTTTCGAAAGGCACATAATAAAATATGTTAATGGTATGTACTATTATGATAAATAAAAGTAATGTAAAGTTCTAATATAGAATAATCATGTATAACAATTTTTTATTCAATCGATGTATTACTGATTGTGTTTTTTAAAGGCAAACTATTCTCATTTATTCCGTGAATTTAATTTTCAGCACTATCATTGTCTTTATCAAGGGCTATATTTGCTTCACCTTAAAATATCAAAAACTATGGTAACGTTAATGGAACGTAACAATTATAACATTTCACTCGAAATTTTGATGAGGCAAAATTTAAACATTTTTAAATACCGCATTTTATTCTTAACCTTCAGGAGAAAAAAGGCAAATTGAAATCGCATACACCTTTGGTTTGTCCATTTGCCGGCAATGCCTACTCCAACCTCATAGCTTTCAACACATGAAATCATTTGAATTTGAATTTCGAAGGCACAACGGCATCTGTAGTAACATATATTTGAATTTAATTTTCAATAACAATTTTTATCACAGATGGGATATGAATTTGTTTCATTATTGATTTCAATGCACAAATTATTCATCCAATTGTATTTTCTATGATATTATCTTTTCTTAATGCAGAAAACAACACTTTACACTTCATTATAAATAGAGCTTTCAGCAACGCTTTCTATTGGAAAGTAAAGAATTTAAAAATTCGAAAATGTCCGAAAAACTTCACGCTGGAGTCGAAATAGGTCCTACTCTAGAGTTCAACTACAGATTTTAGAGATTGATTAGAGAGAGAGGAAGATATGTGAAAGTGCATGAGAGCAAAAGTGTACGCAAACACATTTCACTCCAAGCCAGCATTGGAAATGCGGCTTAAATCAGTAACAAACAAATTTATCTGTAACAAATAGATTCATAAATAACCATCAATAAATGAAACATTGACATAAAAGCTATAGCTTAAGGTTAAGGGGTATGGTTGGCATGCGAAAGAGAAGATTTGAAAGATGATTTGGAAATCGCATATATATTATTTATGCTGTTGAATGTTCTGCAGCATCTATTGATTGGCTCATTAGCTGCATATGTGGTCGAATGTGAATATTTTTTTGGAAAAGATTGGACCTGGTGTTCCTCACAAGGATATTTATCACAAACCAAAGCAAAACAACCATAGCAAAATTCTTGAAATTTCACATCGGACAAAAACGGTAGACCTCCTCCAATTTGCCTATATTTTAAGCATTACAAATTCCTTTTCACGAGAACTCATGACTTAATTACCAGATACAGTTGAAATTGTATTGGTTTTAAGTGGGACCAGGTCTGATAGAAGCTATTTGGGAATCTGGGCAAGTCTGTGCCAGTGATGCCATCTTGAAAAATTAATGAGAAAAAAAACTGCTTTTTGCCTTATGAATCCTATTTCAGTTACAAGATTTGTATGAAATCTTACGTTAAGCCGGGCTTGGTAGAAATTTTGTTGAACATTTCAGTTTTTGCTGCCAGCTATGGTTATTTTGGTGTATTGGGTTTTTGAAAATTTGCTAAGGAAAATAGAGCGTTTTGCCTTCTAGCTTCAAATCAAGACGATTTTCATTTGATAAAAAGAACCTACAAACAGCATTATTCGGAAAGAGTTACAGTAGGTAAAAAACCATAATGGGGCTGCCAGCTATTGTTGGTTTTGTATTTATTTGCAATGTTTTTATTAAGCAATTTTGTCGTAAAATTTTTAAAACGCTATAAATGATCTTGTATTGACAAGAAACAACAAATATTAAGTTTCGGAAAATTTGAAAACTTTTGCGACTGGATACCCAAAATTTCTTTGTACAACTATAATTTCCAATGCAGCCATCGGATCAAATCGAAATTCGCAAGGTAGGTTGATTTTAATATGAGGCAGGTGTGATATATTTTTGGCTTTGATACTAGCATAGTGTTAGCAGTGCGAGGCGGTTTTTTTGCTATTTGTTCGAAGTCCTATAAATTTTTCGGTCCCAAACGTCTTTCGTTTTTTCCTGTAATTTTCGACGAAATCATCGGATAAAATAGCGATCGATTGAGTTATTTACATTTTGACGTGGGGTAATTGTGGGAGACTTTCAGTTACAGTGCTAGTAAAGTGTTGCAAGCACTGAGCATATTCTTTGTTTATGTTATATTATTCTGCTTTCAACGGTTTGCAGTGCTTGGCTTTGCTAATTCTTGAAATTCATGCAAGTGGTAGTCCCGAAATCCTTTCCACCCTATGAGTTTAAATGCAAAGTTAAGATCAAAATGGGTTTGGACTCGAAACAAGTTGGAGCACGTGTGGTAGAATATGCACTCAAAATCTGGACGATTTTTCTATTGTTCATCGAACGTAAGGATTTCTAACGGCTTAGGTGCGCTTGATTTTTACTAATGTTCTTCGAACATTAGTATTAAAATCGCTTCGCCGAAAATTCGTCATATATATATATATATATATATATATATATATATATATATATATATATATATATATATATATATATATATATATATATATATATACCTATATATATATATATATATATATATATATATATATATATATATATATATATATATATATATCAGCAAAATGATTAAGAGAGATAATCTCTGGAGTGGCTGATCCGATTGAGCTGAAATTTTCGGAGAACATAGATGCATATAGCAAGTAGGTCTATGATATGCTAAAATTTAGATATTCTAAACCTTTTGGCGGCGACGAGCATTTAAATAAATTTTCAGGTGCTCCTATATTTCCAAGCAGTGTACATTTTTGTGCAAAAAAAGTGCTAGGAATGAAAACTTTTTATGTTTTAAAATTGGTAATGATAAAGCAGTCGAAATTTTGAGCCTTGTGTAGGCACTGAGTGCCTAAAAGTAGGCAAGGATTTTTTTTCAAAATTTGATTTGTCATAACTTCTAAGAAAAACAATGGATCATCGTGAAATTTTTAGAGCGCATTGATATAGACTAAAATTTTATACACATGGACTTTCAAAACTGTGCGGGCAACTTTTTAGCAACAGCAAGCTCCTGAACAAAAATCCTTCAAATTATCGACCTTCCTGAAAAGTTTTTGATGTTTGAAAATGAATTCAAATTGTTGATAAATTTTGACTTTTTTCCACCAAGTCAAATAACTTATTTCAAAATTCCGCGGTAAACAAGAACGGCAACCCCTGATGAAATTACCTCTATTTTCAGCACTCAAAACTTCTGTTCACGAGAACTGACGATCGGATGATGCGACCAATATGAAATTTACATGACATGTTGGAATTTGCTAGGACCAGGTCTGATAGAAGTGATTTTGAAAACGAGCAATACTGTGGCAGTGGTGCCAGATGGAAAAATCGCTGAGAAAAAAAATGTTTTTGGCCTATAGCTTCCGATTTAGCCACCAGATTTTAACGAAATTCAGGCAGTAGGTGAACTTTACTCTAAGATAAATTTTGTAGAAATTTGGTTGACTCTAAGATAAATTTTGTAGAAAATTAGAATAGGGACGCTAGCTACGGCAATTTTTGTCTCCTAAATATTGTAAATTTGCTCAGGAAAACAAGGATTTTTTCCCTATAACTTCCGTTGCAGTGACGAAATCAAAACGAAATTCATGTGAAAAGCATATCTTGTTGCGATTGTAATTCTGCAGGAATTTTGTTGAAAAACCGCAAAAGGGTTGCCAGCTTTGATGAATTTCGGAATTCATTTACATTCCTTTATCGAGCGATGTTGTCATAAAATTTCCAAATGGGAATGATCCTGCAATGACAATTAACAACAAATATTTACGTTTCAAATATTTAAAAAGCTTGGACGATGATAACCCTAAAATTTAGTTCACTCCTATAACTTACAGCGCAGCCATTCAATCGAAACGAAATTCATAGGCTGGGTTTAATACAACGTGAAGCAGCTATGGTGCTAGCACATGATTGCCAGCACCGGACAATTTCATAAATATCGCATCAACAGATGCTTCCATTTTCTATTCATAGGCAAACCATTTACAATAAAATAAGCAACCGATATTTTAATGTTCCGAGTTTTGGAAATTTTATTGTTTGTTACTTGAATCTATAACCAAGTTTATTATCTTATTCATCTGAATCATCCCCCTTCTATGGTAAGCATAATTTATGGCAAACGACTTCGATTATATAAAAGCACTTAAAGATTATATAAAATCAAAGCATCTAAGTTATCTATCTATATGCTTTTAGAACCGTCAAAAATTGGTGCAACTGCACCAAATTTGTTTATACGTTATTTTATTTGAATAAAGCTCTTTGCCCTATAGCCTCCAGTACAGTCATGGTATCATAACGAAATACATATGGCAAATTTAAATTATTGTAGACAATATTCAGTAGAAATCTAGTTTGAAAAACAATGATAGGGTTGCCAGCTATGATTGTTTTTGTATTTTTTGACATAGATTTAGTAAGCGATTTTATCATAAAGTTTTCAATTCGTAGTGGTCTTGTAGTGAAAATACACACCAAATACTAAGATCTAGAAAGTTTGAAAGCTCTTGCGAATGGTAACCCTAAATTTATTTTTATTCCTATAACTTCCAATGCAGTAATCGGATCAATACGAAATTCGCAGTGTCTTCAGTGCTAGCAAAGGACTGCTAGCACGAGGTGTTTTTGTTATTTTCGTACCAATAAATGCTTGCATTGAAGCTTGAGTAGCCTAGTGGGTAGAGCACTGGCTTCTTGCGTGTGGGGTCCCTGGTTCGAATCCAGATTCGGACGAGGATCCGCGCACCAAGCTTTGAGTTCACCTATGTCTGATTAGGTACCTGATTTAAATCAGGTGTAAAGTGAGTCGTGGAACTAATCACTCCACACTCGTATTCACAATGATTAAATAAATTGTAATGAAGCTCTCTACCAGCTTCAACCCCTAGACCCGTACGACGGTTGTCGTGGGATTGCTTGTTAAATGCTTGCATTAAGTATTCACTTGGCGAATATACAATTTATAACAATATATATGACAATACGTACAATATATAATATATAAGACAATAACAACAATATAACAACAATATATAACAATACACTCAAAATCTGAACAAATTCTCCACTGTTCTTCGAACATTAGTATTTCTAGCGGTCCTGATGCGCTAGGGTTTTTTTTTTATTTGGTATCCCTAGTAGAACTAATCAATGTTTGTTTTTGATTGGAAAATTGTTACTTTTTTTTGGTAAGTTATTATAAATTGGTTAATTATTTGGTTTTTGATTAATTTTAAACAGGAGCTATTAATGTCAATAATCATTCCTCTTCAGACTCTATTTCTTAGTTTATGTTTTCCTCTTTATCATCTTCTTCTTCTTCTTGTTCTTCTGTTGTCTGCTATATTTCCGTGAATTAATTCAGGAAACAAGGTGGATCTTAATCATCAGTAGGGTCATATTAATCAGCAAGACTCAAAGGGGGAGGAACTCGTCCGTTTGGCTGGCAGATACTGCGGGATACGTGGCGGTTTGGTTTTGCGGCTGAGGCAACGGTCACGTGCGGGTGATATGTGAATAAATTATCACTGTGAGCTGCTACCTGTGAGCTGCTACCAATGACTCAATGCATAAATTTGGAATCAAGCTTAGCTTACTGGGGGAATCTCTCCGTGGCATTGCTGGAGTGGAACATGCCCACCAAAACACTCGTGGACGGCGTATAGTCGAAATGGCATCGAGGTTGGGTTTGTTGGCGTTAAAAATGGGTTTGATGTTAACGTTCCGAAGGCCCAGGTTTAGCGAATCGGTTCCAGATGTCGCCATTAATTTGTGATTTGTAATTTGCAATTTATTCAAAAAAATTTATTTCACAGGAAAGATGCCTAGTTACAAAATGAACAAAAAAAAAATATTATCAAGAGCTAATATGTCAATTAAATTAAAAATAAAAAACACAATAAGAATAGAAAAACTAGAAAACTGTAAAGTAAAAATAGAGAATAAAAGGACTATGGATATAATAATAAAACAGCAAAATGCAAAAATACAGGATAAGAATAGCTGTAAAAAATTTGAATAGTAAAAATAAAGTAAACAAAAACTCTAGCGAACCTGAACCGCTAGAAAACTAATTTTCGAAGAAATTGTCTTTGAGTAACAAAAAAGTGTGGAAAGACGTAATACACTGTTTTGTAGAATCATATCAACCATTCCTTATCCAAACCAACAAAACTCAACTATAACACAAATGATGTAAATGTTCAGTGCTGGCAACACTTTCCGAACAAAGCAGTAATAAGTTTACCATAACAAGCTCATACTCAAATCAACTTATCCTTTGAATTTCGTTCTCATCGCAGGATTTCATCGAAAGTTTCAGCGGTTAAACGTTGTTTGAGGCTGCCATCCGAAAAATGTTCAAAACTCGGAAAATTTGAAAATTGATTCCTTATTTTTATTGCAAATGCTTTGCATATGAAAACGTAATTTGAAGCATTTGTTGGTGCAATATTTACGGAAATCGCTAATGCTCGTTAGCCTGTGTCAGCAACAAAACAAAATACATACCAAATCTGCTTTACGTTAAGTTAAACCCAACCAGTAAATTTCGTTTCGATTGAATAACTGCGCTGGAAGTTCTACGGGTGAAAAGAATTTTAGGGCTACCACCCTCAAAACTTTTCAAATTTTTAAAGCGTCAATATTTGTTGTTAATTTTCATTGCAAGATCATTTCCATTTGCAAATCTAATGACATAATCGCGCAGTGAAGAAATTTCACAAAATTACAAAAATTGTCATAGCTGGCAGCTCTTTCATGATTTTGGTACGAAATTTCTACGACATTTGGCTCACATTAAGGTCCATTTACTGCGTGATCTTCGTTTTGATTTCTGCACTGGACCGGAAGTTATAGGGAAAAAAGCTTTATTTTGCTGAGCAAAGTTGCAAGATTTAGGAGACAAAAATCACCATAGCTGGCAACTCTATTCTAATTTTTCAACCAAATTTTTATCAAATGTTACCTAAAGTAAGATCCAAGTACTGTATGAATCGTGTTCAAATCTGATGGCTGAATCGGAAGTTAGAGGCCTGAAACCAGTTTTTTTTCTCAGCAATTTTTCAAGATGGCACCACTGCCACAGAATTGCCCGCATTTCAAAATCACTTCTATCAAACCTGGTCCTAGCCAATATCAACATATCCTGTAAATTTCATAATGATCAGATTATCCGGCCGTCAGTTCTCGTGAACAGAACTTTTGAGTGCTGAAAATAGAGGTAATTTGGTGATGGGTTGCCGTTCTTGTGCAAAACGGAATTTTGAAAATTTTATCTTGAGATGAAGGACAAAAGATAAAATTTATCAAAGATTTGAAATTTTGGTCAAAAATCAAAAATTTTTCAGGAAGGTCAATGATTTGAAGGATTTTTTTTTCAGCAGCTTGCCACAGCAACAGGGTTACCCGCTTTATGCTGAAAATCTCTACGTGCTATATTTTAGCCAACATAAATACGCTCTGTAATTTTCATGATGATCCATTGTTTTTCTTACAAGTAATGACAAATCAAAATTTGAAAAAAAACCCTTGCCTACTTTTAGGCACCCTGCACCCACACACGGCTCAAAATTTCCAATTCTTTATCATAAGCAAGCTAAGAACATAGTAAGTTTTCATTCCCAATACTTTTCTTTAACAAAAATTTACACTGCTTGGAAATATAAGAGTTCCTCAAAATTCACTAAAACGCTCGCCGTCGCCAAAAGGTTTAGGATATCTGAATTTGAGACCTATCTACTATATACACCTACGTTCTCCGAAAATTTCAGCTCAATCGGATCGGCCACTCCAGAGATTATCTCCCTTAATCATTTTGCTGATGTATATATATATATATATATATATATATATATATATATATATATATATATATATATATATATATATATATATATACATATATATATATATATATATATACATATATATATATATATATATATATATATATATATATATATATATATATATATATATATATATATATATATATATAAAAAGAAATATGAATTTTCGGCGAACGAGTTTAATACTATTGTTCTTCGAACATTAGTAATAATGGGAAAAAAGGATGTGTAAATAAAATGATTAAGTAGGCGAAAAAAGCGCAATACGAACTAAACTTTTGAAAATTGTTATTGACTGAGGGATAGAACCAAGCTGAAGATTATTATGAGTCCTCAGTAAACGCAAAACAGGCGAATGAAAAAAACTCTAGCGCACCTGAACCGCTAGAAACACTAATGTTCGAAGAACAGTAGAAGAATCGTGCAGGTTTTGAGTGCATATTCCACCACATGAGCTGCTTATTACAGCCAAACTGTTTCAAATGCCACGTTTTACTTTGGTCTCAAGAATGCATTATAACTCATATGATAGAAGGTTTCAGATATTACCACTGGCATGGGTTTCAAAGTTTATGAAAGAAAAACACATGTTAATTATATTCGTTATCAGTTGCTTATTTCACCAAACTTTGAAAGCAGCATCTCATATAACATCAATGATGAAAATGCTCAGTGCCTGCACCACTGTAACTGAAGTTGGTGTTTGGGGCTGCGATCCGAAAATTTGCAGAACTTTGGGAATTGACAAAATGGTTATTTATTTTCATTGTAAATGTTTCCGGTATGAATACTAACTGTAAGCATTTATTGATACAAAAGTAGCACAACCGACTCGTGCTGGCAACCTTTCGCCAGTATCAAAGCCAAGAATACATCACATCTGCTTCACGTTGTTATATTACATTCGAAGTTATAGGAGTATAAAGAAATTTAGGGTTACCTGCAGCGAGTTTTTTCATATAATCGAAAGCTTAATATTTGCTGTTTATTGTCACTACAATATCATTACCAATTGAAAATTCTACGATAAAACCGCTTAATAAAGATATTGCAAACAAACACAAAACCAACAATAGCTGGCAAACCTATCGAGGCTTTTCAAAAAAATTTGGCCTGAATAATGCCTATAATGAGTTCCATTAGTTGTATGAAATTCGTATTGATTCCATGACTGCACTGGAAGTTATAGGGCAAAAAGTTTTATTTTCCTGAGCGAATTTTCAAAAACAAAGACACAAAAATTACCATAGCTGGCAGCACCAATCGAATTTTTCAACCAAATTTCTATCAAACAGAGCTTAAAGTATGGTGCAGCTATTGGGTTTTCATGAAAATCTGGTTACTAATTCACATTTCATAGGGCAAAAAGCAGTTTTTTTTTCTTTGTAATTTTTCAAGATGGCACCACTGGCACAGAGTTGCCCACAATTCAAAATCGCTTCTATCAGACCTGGTTCTACTTAAGTTCAATGCATTCTGTAAATTTCGGTTGTATTTGATTATTGGTTCGTGAGTTCCCGTGAACAGAAGTTTCTGATGCTAAAAATATAGGTTAACTGGGAAAGGGTTACCGTTCTTGTCCGACATGAAATTTCCAAAGTTTTACTTTGAACGTGTAGATAAAGCATAAGATTTGTATACAGATTGGTTTTATTGTAAGAAACGGACATTTTTAGGATATTCGATGATTTGAATGTTTTCACTTCCAAATTTTTATTTTTTCAAATTTAAGAAACCAAAATTATCATAGCTGGCAGCTCCAACCGAATTTTTCAACCAAATTTCTACCAAACGTGGCTTGAAGTAAGTTCCAGCTACTGTGTGTCAAAATCGAACGATTCAATCAGAATTTCTAAAAGCAGTTATCTTTTTAAGTGATATTTCAAGCTGGCATCACTGGCACAGAATCGCCCGCATTTCCAAATCACTTCTATCAGACCTGGTCCTATTTAAGACCAATACAGTCTGCAAATTTCAATTAAGTCTGCTCATCGGATCGTGAGTTTCTGTGAACAGAAGTTTTTGATGCTAAAAATATAGGTAAATTGGGCAAGGGTTACCAGGCGTGCCCGTTATACCATATCAAATTTTTTTTTTGGTCTATGTAAAAAAAGCACGAAATTTACATATGAGTGGCTTTTTTTTGAAGAAACGGCATTTTTTCAAGAGAGACGATAATTTGGAGGTTTTCATTTTCAGTGCTTGCCCTAGCTCTAGGGTTACCGGCACGCTCATCAAAAGCTACACGAATTTACAACTAAATAATATTAATATGTCCTGAAAATTTGGTAATGATTGAATAGCTCTGCCACAAGTTATCGCAATTTAAAATTTTTCAATTTTTCCCGTTCTCTTTTTAGGCACCCAGCGCACACATGGGGTTAAAATATTCCAAAACATTATCTGATTCACATGTAAAACACGTTCGAAATTTATTTTGTTAACTTTATTTTTGCAAAACTTAATTGTGTACGGAATAATAGGTATATTAAAAATATCACTAATTCAACCGCCTCAGACAAATAACAGAAACGAGGACCCCACACTACAGAACAATACTTAAGGAAAGGACGAAAAAGGGAAAGAAAAAGACGCACACAAGTGGAAATGTTGAAGGAATTGTGGCATACTCGTATAAAAAAACCAACGATCTGGGACGATCCGGAAATTACGGTCATACCAGGAAGCAAGACGATTCAAATTGTTTTGAAGAGCAATATGATCGGAAGGAGAATTGATAACATGAAAAACTTTCAGGTTATCAGCGTACATTAGACAAGGAGATTCAAACACATTATGAAGATCATTGACGAAGATGTTAAGTAGCAAAGGCCCAAGAATAGATCCCTGAGGTACACCGGAGGTAGGAAAATGGAGAGGACGAGGAGCCACGGAGAGAGACGTTACAAATACGATCAAATACAAATGATGAGAGCCACGAGAGAAGGGGCTCGGATAGACCATAATGCTCTCATTTAAGAAAAAGGAGCTCATGGTTGACCGAGTCAAATGCCTTAGAGAAGTTATTATATATGACATCTACTTGGTGGTAATTATCTATAGCAGCAAAATGTGGAAACTCTACCAGGTTAGTGTTAATACTTTGGCCTTTTATGAAACTATGCTGTTAAGCAGGAAAAACATGACAAAGAGAGTCATAGACACGATTAAAAACTAAACGCTCACAGATGTTAAAAAAATAAGGAATGTGGGCGATAGTTAGTGACTTTGTTAAGATCACCAGATTTCTGGATAGGAAAAATGCTTGACACTTTCCAAGAAGCTGGAAAAATACCATTACCCAGACTAATGCTCAAAATAATGAAAACGGGAACACAAAAAGAAGAGGCAAGTTTTTTTAGGGAAAAAGTTGGGAATTCCATCAGGGCCAAGAGAAGAGCTGGAGTCAAACATAGATATAAAAGATTGGACTTCAAGAGGATTGGTCTCAAGTACCGATAGGCAAGTGGGAAAGTGAAAAGGAAGAATGCTGGAGATCTGAGAAGACAAATTAGAGTATACAGAGGAAAAAAAGTCGGCAAATAGATAACATATTCCTTGCGGAGTAGAAGCACATGAATTATTAAAAGAAACAAAATCAGGTATAGCGGAAGAAGATTTTAAACTTCGCACATATGACCAAAACCTCCTAGGACCTTCGGACCTAAGTGACGATTCAATACCAGAAAAGTAGTTACGCATTGCAATTTTAGTTTCTTTTTTAGCAGCAGATCGCAAACGAGAGTAAACGGCATAATCCCTTTTAGACCCCGACTGCAAATATTTCAGGCGAACAGCGTTTTTAGTATTCAATGCACGAAAGACATTACCGGTAAGTCATGGAGCATCATGAGGTTTATTAGTCAGACATATTGGGGTGTTACCAGGTATAAGTTGATGAAACTTGTGGTAGAAGTAGAGAGCAACACGGTCAGGATCAAGTTCACGAAAAAAACTAAACCAATTTAAAGAATTAATTTCAACACTTCACCCTGCACTGCTTGCTTAGAATACAACTCTGGAGGCGTAAAATGATATGCCACTCCTGGGAATGTCCTAGAAACATTTCCACTTGGGGAATTTAACGGGAATTTAAAACTGATTTTAAAGAACAGTGCTAAGACTACGTCCGATTAGTAGTTTTTATTATCTTTAAACATATTGTAACATCATTTCCGATATAAATGTAAAACCTAAAAAATTCCCGGTAAGTTCCCTTGATTGCGTATATTTTTTGGAAATTGAAGGAACATTTTAAAATCAAAGCGGTAAGTTTTTATGTGGCTTGGGGTTAAAATGATTTTACAGAAGTCATAATTAATAATACAATTTTCATGTTTATTGATTATAATATAAAAACTCTAGCACATCAGAACCACTAGAAAACTAATTTTCGAAGAAATTGTCTTTGAGTGACAAAAAAATGTGGGAAGACATAATACACATTTTTATACAACCATTCCTTATCCTAAGCAACAAAACTCAACTATAACACAAATCATGAAAATGTTCAGTGCTGGCAACACTTTCCCAATGAAGCAGCTATAAGTTTAACTTAACAAGCTCATACTCAAATCAACTTATCCTTTGAATTTCGTTCTCATCGGAGGATTTAATCGAAAGTTTCAGCGGTTAAACGTTTTTTGAGGCTGCCATCCGAAAAATGCTCAAAACTCGGAAAATTTAAAAATTGGTTTCTTATTTTTATCGCAAATGCTTTGCACATGAGTAAGTAATTTGAAGCATCTGTTGGTGCAATATTTACGAAAATGGCTAATGCTAGTTACCCTGTGTCAGCAACAGAGCAAAATATATACCAAATCTGCTTTACGTTAAGTTAAACCAAACCAGTAAATTTCGTTTTGATTGAATCAGTGCGCTGGAACGTATACGGATGAAAAGAATTTTAGAGTAACCACCCTCAAAACTTTTCAAATTTTTAAAACGTTAATATTTGTTGTTAATTTTCATTGCAGGATCATTCTCAATTGCAAATCTAATGACATAATCGCTCAGTAAAGAAATTCCACAAAAGTACAAAAATGGTTATAGCTGGAAGCCCTTTCATGATTTTTGTACGAAATTCCTACGACCTTTACTCCACATTAAAGTCCATTTACCGCATGAACTTCGTCTTGATTTTTACACTGGACGATTTTTACACTGGACTGATTTTTACACTGGATCACACTTTTTACACTGAGCAAATTTGCAAGATTTATGAGACAAAAATCACCACAGCTGCCAGCCCTATACTAACTTTTCAGGCAAATTTTCACCAAATGTTACATAAAATAACATCCAAGTACTGTGTGAATTTTGTTAAAATCTGATGGCTGAATCGGAAGTTAAAGGCCAAAAAGCTGTTTTTTTTCTCAGTGATTTTTCAAGATGGTACCACTGCCACAGGGTTGCCCAAATTTCAAAATCGCTTCTACCAGACTTGGTCCTAGCTAATACCAACATGTCCTGTGAATTTCATTATGATCGAATAATCCGGTCGTCAGTTCTCGTGAACAGAACTTTCGGGTGCTGAAAATAGAGGTAATTTGGTGATGGGTTGCCGTTTTTGTGCAAAAAACAATTTTGAAAATTTTATCTTGACATGAAGGACAAAGGATAAAATTTTTCAAAAATTTGAAATTTATGTCAAAGATCAAAAAATTTTGAGGAAGGTAAATGTTTTGAAAGATTTTTTTCAGCAGCCTGCCACAACTACAGGGTTAACCGGTTTATGTTGAAAATTCATTGGTGCTAAATTTTAGTCAACATCAGTACGCTTTAGTGTAAGTAATGACAAATCAAAATTTGAAAAAAATTCCTTTCTTTTTCATAGACAAGCTTAAAACATAATTAATTCTGATTCCCAATGCTTTTCTTTAACAAAAATTTACACTGCTTGGAAATATAGGAGTACCTCAAAATTCACTAAAACGCTCGCCGCCGCCAAACGGTTTAGGATATCTGAATTTGAGATAGTGATGGACCCACCATTTATATACATCTACGTTCTCCGAAAATTTTAGCTCAATCGGATCGGCCACTCCAGAGATTATCTCCCTTAATCATTTTGCCGATATATATATATATATATATATATATATATATATATATATATATATATATATATATATATATATATATATATATATATATATATATATATATATATATATATATATATATATAATGATATATGAATTTTCGGCGAAACGAGTTTAATACCAATGTTCTTCGAACATTAGTAAAAATAATGGTTTCCCTCGGAGTTTCCATTTTGTTTCCTTATTCCTATTGTATGTATGGTTTTATTTGGTCTTATATTTGTGCGAAAAGTAATAATTTAGCGAGCTGTAGCTCGAAGAACTTCTTCTGGCCCAAAGCCCACGCTGAACTGAGCTAGTTAACTTTTGTACACGGAGGTGTGTTAAAAAAAAATAATTATTAAGTGAGACAACAATTTTGATCGACAATAACACAACTTTATTCTAAATAACTTTCTTTCGACGAATTACATTTGCGGAGAGATGGAGATCGACTGGGGCGTATTACGTACGGGATCGTTTTTATCCCTGCATGAGAACTGCTGACCAATCAAATGTGTCTGCGCGATGAAATTTTATAATTGTGGAAAATGCAGCGTGAGATTTTTATTGGTTTACTGTAATTAAAATATGCTAATCTGCTGACCAATCATATGCCTGTCTGCGCGATCAAGTTTTATAATTGTGGAAAATGCAACGTGAGATTTTTATTGGCTGCGCGTGTAACTGAATCATGATGATCTGGCTGTGCGTTTTGCATAGCCGTGTGAAATAATTTTTGGAATTTAATGGGATCATCGTACGTAACTTCTCCCCCCTTACAATTAGAATTCTCCTGAATTCGATTATTAATACGGATGTTACAGTTTTTTTGTTTTTTGAAATATAATACGGTACCAATTAACAAAGTTAAAATTAATGAACCAATGAGAGTTATGTCGATCGCTATTGATCGATTTTTATGCAGTTTTAATTCTTTAATTTCTTCAATATTGTCAACATTTTGTAGTATGATATCTTCAAATGTAAGTTTCGATGTAAAATTTTGATATTGTTTTGTTGGGTGATAAAATCTTTCTTTAAATCTCTGTTTTGAATTAGAAAAATAATGTTCTAGAAATTTGATTTTTAAATTATTAAAGTGCAGTAATATATTTTCGTTTAGGTTCAGTTCTCTATCGTCACAATTATGAGTTACGTTAAGATTATGTGCGGTTTTGATTATAATGGTTTCATCATCTATACTTAATATCTCCGTATTATTATTATTTACTAATTTACAATTATTTTTGTAAATGCAATGTTTACTAGTAGTTAATTCGTTTAAGTGCTTAAATTTTTCATATGTATACATTTCTTGATTGTATTTAAAAACAATTTCTAGAGGCGATTCGATCTCTATGAATGTTTTATTCGGTATTGGTAAAAATATTTTTAAATTTACTCTTATAAATTCTTTAGGAATCTTTATAGCAAAAATTAGTTCTTCGTTTTCAGATTTCGTAATTCCAACTTTCATGTGTTCCAATTTAGTTAAGTCTATATTGTAGGTTTCAATTTCTTCAGTTTTCAATATATTTGGATCAAGAATTCCATGTTTGGTTGAGACCACATTGTTCTGTATTTGTTCTATTTTGCTTTTCAAAAGCTGAACTTTTAAAAATTGATCGAAGTATAAATTATTGTTGTTCAAATTACTAGAAATACTGTTTATTTTGTTAAGGATTAATAATCTGTCCTGCTCAATTATGGATTTAAGTTGTGTGAATGTTTCGTTAAAATGTGAATTAATTAGGATTTGTTTATTCAAAGTAGTAATGGAATTATGATTTTTTTGGTCGATAATTTTCAAATGTTGGTCAATGTCCTGTCTGTCCTGTTCGTTTATCGTGCCAAATAACAATTTTTGAGCGTTACCCACTAAATTGATTAGTCCCCTTTTGTTGCGTTTGCTTATTGGCGTCAGAGTCTTAAGTTTGTTCGTCAAATGTTGTAATTCATTAAGTAGTAGAGTTTTGTGTTCTATGTCTAATTTTTACTAATGTTCGAAGAAGAACATTAGTATTAAAATCACTTTGGCCAAAAATTCATATTTCTATATATATATATATATATATATATATATATATATATATATATATATATATATATATATATATATATATATATATATATATATATATATATATATATATATATATATATATATATATATATATATATATATATATATATCATCAAAAAATTTCAGTGAAAAAATCTCAGGAACGCGCCATCCGATTGAACTGAAATTTTCAGGACACATTGGTGTATATGCAGAATAGTGCCAAGTCTCAGAAAAAATTAATAATCTTTAACCCTTTGGCGCCGGCGGCCATTTTAGTGATATTTTTAATATACCTATTATTCCGTACACAAATAAGTTTTGCAAAAATAAAGTTAATAAAATAAATTTCGAACGTGATTTACATGTGAATCGGATAATGTTTTGGAATTTTTTAACCCCATGTGTGCGCTGGGTGCCTAAAAAGAGATCGGGAAAAATTGAAAATTTTTAAATTGCGATAACTTTTGACAGAGCTATTCAATCATTACGAAATTTTCAAAACATTGTAGCGTAAATGAAGATGGGAGTGGCCTTAGCACAACCTAGAACCAGACCGAAGTCCAGAACCAAGAGTGCTAAGGTCAAAAAGTGGAAATGGCTAATGCCATTCAAGAGGCAAAACAAAAAAAAGAATTGCCCCGAGAGCAGGGTGCCCTAGAAATGGCCGTGAAGGCCCCTCGTCCGCATTAGCGGAGCACCCTTTAACCAACCCCGACGGATGCTGGGGTGCCGCTTTGCTAGCTCGCTGCGGCTGGGGTGGGTTCATAAAAAAATGGGGATGGTTTGCTCTCAAGAAACGGGATGCTACGTATTATTCATCCGTCATGAATTCCGTAGCCGCAAACTGGTATGTAAAATACCCAGGGACCAAAAGGGGGCATAGCTCCGTAAAGGAAACCACCCAGGCTCTGCAACATGGGCTGACTAAGCAGACCCAGTGCTCGTGACAACGCACGGAGCCAGAAAATTAAAATTCTACAAAAGGGAAAAAGGAAAACGTGCTACCTCTCTTTACTAGGAACCCGGGTGAGGCAGACAGCCCCGGGCCCCCGATGTTAGTGGAGCCCTGACCCCGATGGTCTGGGGTCCTCCACCCTCTGATACTGGCCCCATATCAAAAATTCAAAAATCTAATCAAAAACCAAAAAAATGCTGAAACTAACTGTTGGGCCAGTATCCCTCCCTTGTAAGATGCTGTAAAATACTGAAAAATTCACAAAGAAAACTATTTCATTATGGGCCAGCCAGGCCAAGCGCGGACCCTGAAAAGGAGAAAGAACTTCTCGGGCTTTCGCCCAATAAGAAGGCCAAATGTTATAATTAATACAAATTCATTTCATTATTTTTAACTATCAACAAGTTCTCCATTAATTTGTCTTTCTCAACATACAACACGTAATTAGATGCTTACTTTATTACTTGCTGATCAACAACAAATATCCAACTTCTATGCTATTTCCATATGTTTCAAACAAATATCCAACTTCTATGCTATTTACATATGTTTCAAACAAATATCCAACTACTGCATAACTATACTCCTCACGATTGTAGTTTTTTTTTTTTTTTTTTTTTTTTTAAATAAATCCTCCTCGTGATTATCAATAAATGTTCTAATACAATAATTCAATGTGACGTACGTCTATCTAACGGTAAAAGTAATGCAGCTGTAAATTTTTGTAAATAAAGTTTTCTCAATCTACTTTCTCAATGAAAATTATGCGCTTTAAATATGAATGCAATTTTCTTTCTCCATAAACTACTAAAGAAATATATATTGTTATTTTTCTTTTTAGTTGGTTTCGAAACAAGGATATTTTATCACAATGTTAATTCATGTTCTTTTCTGTGTCGCGTCGATATTTTACTACACCGAATTTTCTCGGCAGCCTTAAAATAGAAATGAGGGCGAGGGTATGTTTGTGCGTGTGTGTGTGTGTGTGTGTGTGTGTGTGTGTGTGTGTGTGTGTGTGTGTAAAGGCGATTTCAAGCATCGCTACACATATCGACTGCGATAATTAGCATGAATGGTTTTCATCGAAAACAGCCTCTTCAAGTTGTGCTTGAATGGAAGTTTTCGAGGATATTCAAGTTTTGTATATGTTTGCTATTAGATTTAATATGGTAAGAGAAATGCACATGTTTGCTGATAAGAATACGAGAGTAATGTAAGTACAATGTAAAAGCGTAAACGTCTTGGCTGTGTCAAAAGACCAAATATATATGTAGAACAGTTAGCCATTAGTTATAGTTTCATTGATTCAAGTGTGTGTAACATTTGGTCTAAGGATTAATTAATTCTGTTGAAACAGTTTCGACTTTACCGAAAACTTCCTTCGACTTTTCATGTAAAAATGCTATTGTTCTAGTACTATACTTGTTGCGAAACGAACTTTTGTTTTCTAAGATATTTCACATTATTATCATTATTTATTTTACTAAGGCTGATCTGTTTTTACTGTTGACTTACGATTCTATTTAAACGTTTTTCATAATTCTCCCTAGCATCTAATCATTTTATATTACTTTGACATATTTTCGTGTAAATTACCAGTTTGAAAACATCCAGTTTTGAACGTTTAGTACTTGACGGGTTTGGCCGGGTGAAAATGCATAAGTAATCAGGAGACCAGAACGCTAAGTAGCTTGTAGATTCCAAAAGCATTCAGACTGCCAGGAAAGGAACTTGATTACTGTTTCGTGTTTAAGAGTACTCCTATGTACAGCAATCCCTTTTCAACAAGCACATCTTCAAATCTGCTCTGATTCCGGCACATGCCGAACTGTCTGCTAATTTCTCTTCACCTTCGTATCGCATCATCTTGACAGGCTTCTAGTTAAATACTTGTACCGCTAGAGGAAACTTCAACGATGTAGTTATTTCTAAATATTTCATCAGGAATCTCCTGCTGGGCTTATCTTGATTCACTATCTGACATTCGCTTTTCATTATGGTTTATTATCTTGAGCATATTTTTTTATTAGGGAGAATGACCAATAGCTGCGGTTTGGCTTTGTTATCGGAGAGAGTATATTCCACGCGACGATTTCAAATTCCAATGTAGGTTTCGATAGTATTATTTTTGTGTTCTTTTTTACTGGCCACTTGTCATTCGTATGGTATCTTCTATTAAAGGTTTGGTTATGGTTTAATGGCAAAGGTGTGACGTAGAAAGAACATCGCCTCTCAATATTTGATGTTGTATTTTGATATTTCACTGTTTTATTATCTAATTTGAACTTGCGAGATCATTGTTTGAACTGTGTCGGATTTTATATGGTGGTCGTTAAATTGATTGATAATCTTCAAGAACTCGTTTAGCAGCACATCACAGGCACCAGAAACTGACTTTCTCTTTCATGTTGATCGTACGATCGTTGTGGACCGGTGTGGCTGTCAGTAGCTACGAAAGCTATATAATTCACTTTTATTTCGATACCACAATTAATATTTATTTCACCACTTCCACTCTAAATCCGCGAAACAGAAAGGACTATCGAACTGTGCTTAGTAAACAAAGGCAAACTTTAATTAATTGATAATTATCAATTTTGCACAATGCACTTGTGTTTCAATCACCAAGACGATTTTCAATCTTTCGCCGTTTTCTCTTCGCGGACGGGTCATCAACGACTCCTCGCCGCTACGACTCAGTTCAGACCGTCCGATTACTTGGGTTCGCGACTCAAACGTTACCGACACTCCTTCGGCTTGAGGCGATAAAGGTGTCGTCCGCTCACTGATGGGCACCGGACCATTTTGCAATACGCTGATCTGTCGGTATTCGTAAAAACAATAAAGATTGGTAGAGCGGAATTCGATTTGCACTAACACAGCACCCTCGGATTTCCGTCGTTCTCTTTCTTGTCTTTGCTGATGTGTTTTAATTTCGTCGCCAATGCCACCGTCAAACTTAATGAACTCGCGTCCGAGAAGCTATCACGCTATCTACGAAACTGCTCAAAATCAAACCAAACACGATTACAGCCGCGTAAAAATTCCGAAAGCAAGGTATTCCAAATTATGCTAACGCTCCACTTTGCACTAGCCCAGCGCGCGACACTACATTCACGCGAAATCTCCTAGTAGCCTTCTCGCCGCCACGCCGGCCCACAATCGACTGTCCATAGCCAAGCTTATCGCGGCCAGCACACAGCCCAGTGCCGGTCTCGAAATTTTTGCACAAACAAGTTACCGTTAATACGGTAATTTGTTTGTGAAAAATGAAATTTTAACACGACATTGCTTGTGTTTCGATTTTTCGAAAAAACAAGATGCCGTAAGGTCGTTTTGTAGAGGACTTCTGATACATTACGTATCAGAAGTCATTTGCCGTGAATTTAGAAAAAAATTCGAAATGGCAAATGCTACAACACAGATCTTTCCACAAGGGCAAGTGCGTGGAAAGAGCTGAAGGATGGATGTAATGTGTGAAAGACAATGACGTGAACAGGTGATCATGTCGTTTACTGTCCAATCCTTTTAAGAAAATCGTGAATAATGTGAACAGAACTCAAAGGGGGTAATTATTACTGAAAGGAATTATCGTGAACAACGTATACTGATTTAGAATGAAAGTATCTTTGGTAGAGGAAGTGGTGAACGAGGGGAACATCTCTAGATACTTTTCAATTGAAGCAGGAGTGACACCTGAAATAGGCGCAAATGGACGATCTCCAAATAAAATTTGGAAACAGATCGTGAACTGGTGAACTAGTGGGTATATCACTTAGTGATGTCTTTCGCGTGAAAGACGCCCACTGATCGTCCATTTTGATCGGCCAGCTGGTAATAAGCACCGCCGATCTTCTTAATTACCTTACTAGGTAAAAACTTCCGGTCCAGCTTTGCATTGTAGTGCGCGGCTGCGTCACTTTGCCGGAAGTTGCGCCTGTAGACCACTTCGCCAGGCTGGTATGAAACCAACCTGGAACGAAGGTTATAGGCCTTTGCATTTCGAGACTGGGCCTGGGTGGTGAGGTCGCGGATGGTCTGGCGTAGAAGAGCCAGCTGGTCAGGAGGTGGCAGAGTGGTCTCGGGGTCATCCAACAGATGAAGTTGTCGCAGCAGGTGATAGATGCGGCCATGAGTTATCATTGGTTGCCCGAAGACTGCCTGATAGGGCGAAGTTCCTATGGTTGCGTGAGGTGCTGAGCGTAGCGCGCAGGTTACTTCTGAAAGTTTACCGTCCCATTCCTTTTGAGCTGGATCAATGTACGAACAGATGGCCGCTAGTATGG
Source organism: Nemotelus pantherinus (assembly GCA_963978885.1). Classification (NCBI taxonomy): domain Eukaryota; kingdom Metazoa; phylum Arthropoda; class Insecta; order Diptera; family Stratiomyidae; genus Nemotelus; species Nemotelus pantherinus. The sequence continues at coordinate 109,082,508 of OZ022264.1, read as the reverse complement.
AGCGGTTGAGACGTTCCGAGGCATTGGCTTGAGGGGAATACACAGCGGTGAAGGTATGTCCGATACCGAATTCCTGTAGAAAGGTCTGAAAGATAGACGACCGAAATTGTACACCATTATCTGTTACAACACTCTCCGGGACTCCAACAAGGTGAAATACCCTTTTCCTCAAGATGTCAATGACTGCTTTCGCAGTGAACTTCCGAAGCGGCTCAACGAAGGGGAATCGCGAAAGATGGTCGAGGACGATGAGAGCTCCAATGTTGCCAGACTTGGACCTAGGGTAGGGGCCGATAATGTCGATGTACAAGCGCTGGAATATGCGCTCGGGAACGGACTGCAGCGTCATTGGTGGACGAAGGGTGTGTGAAGGGGCTTTGGTGGTTTTGCATGTAAGGCATGAACCCACATAATCACGCACTTGAGCGGCCATTCGTGGCCAATAAAACCATTGACGTAATCGCCCGAGGGTTTTGGCCACGCCACCATGCGCACTCAAGGGTGGGTCATGAGCTCCCTTCACTAATTCTGCCGTCATTTCTGACGGCACCCACAACTTCCAGGCCAACTGGTCTTGAAGTCCGTTTCCGGTCGCATACTCAGTCCGCTTGTACACGAACCCGTCTACAACTTTTAGGTCCGGCAGTTGGTCTTGTCCTGCCTGGACTTTCGCCGCTAGCTCCAAATAAGAAGCACTTGTGAAATGCGGTGAAGTCAAGTCTAGCTCCATTGGAGTCTCCTCGCCCTCTGCCGGCGTCAACGCCTCGGCAGAGAACATGCGCGACAAGGAGTCCGGCACTACGTTCTGGCTTCCCTTTCGGTGGACTATTTTAAAGTTGAAACCTTGAAGTTTCAAGGCCCACCGGGCTAATCGTCCATTAAGGTCTGGTTGGTTCATTAGCCATTTTAGGGAAGCATGGTCGGTCACGATTTCAAATTCGTGACCTTCCACGTAGGCACGGAACTTCCTGACTGCCAACACCGCTGCCAGACATTCTTGCTCAGTGACGGTATAATTTCGCTGAGCGGGATTCAGTTTGTGGGACATATAAGCGATGGGGGCTTCAGCTCCGTCTTCTGTGCGCTGCACCAGCACGGCACCGACTCCATGTTGACTCGCGTCACATTGGATGGAGAAGGGCTTGTTGAAATCTGGGCTGTGCAGCACTGGGGCTGAAGCAAGGCTGTGTTTCAATTGCTTGAAAGCATTTAGCCTCTCATCGGTCCACACAAACTGACTCCGCTTAGAAAGCATGTCTGTCAGTGGCGTTGACAATGACGCATATTCCCTGACGAAGCGCCGATACCAACCGCAGATTCCTAGAAATCTTCGGAGTTGCTTCGTGGTAGAGGGAAGTGGGAAATCCATGATAGATTTCACCTTGTCAGGATCAGTCTGGATAGTGCCCCCACCAACAATGTGGCCAAGGTACTTGACGTCTCGCAAGAGGAACTTACTCTTTTCCACATTGATGGTGAGGCCAGCTTGCCTCAAATGGAAGGCGACCTGATGAAGCACCTGAAGGTGCGCGTCGAACTCGTCTGTGATCACCAACAGGTCGTCCAGGTACACGAATACCTGGTGCTTGAGTTGGGGCGGAATAACCTTATCCATTAGCCGTGACATCGTTTGGGGTGCATTACACAACCCAAACGGCATCACGACAAAATGGTAAAGGGGTCGACCGGGCACAGTGAAGGCTGTCTTCTCCTTTGACTTTTCCTCTAGAGGGATTTGCCAAAAGGCATCCTTTAAGTCAAGGCTGGAGATGAAATTTGCCTTAGGAAGTCTGCTGAGAATTCCATCAATCAGCGGCAAAGGATAGGCATCCTTCACTGTGACCGAGTTGACCTTCCGGGCATCCAGGCATAGGCGCACCTTCGAGGGCTTTACCACCAACGTTACCGGTGAAGACCATGCACTCTTCGACTCTTCGATTACGCCCAACGCTAACATCCGGTCAATTTCCTGATATAGGAGCTTTTCGACAGCTGGTGACACAGAGAAATGTCTCTGTTTTATGGGTTTCTGGTCACCAGTGTCGATGTCATGACGGATGAGCGTAGTCTTTCCCAAGCCCTCAACAGCGAACGAAGGAAAGCAAGCAATCGCAGACCGAAGTCTGCGATGCTGCTCCTGTGTGAGAGGATGGGCGCAATCGTCGAGTGCGTCGAGGCTGTTGGTGGTGTCGACCTGTGGTGGTGGCGCAAACAGGTCTGTGGCCAGGGCGAAAAGACGGACGAAGTCCACTCCCAGATAGAGATTCTGACTGAGAGTGGGTATTATCCACAGCGTCAACGTCTTGGTGAGCCCCCGGAACGTGATGTCGGCTGATACTCGGCCTACGGCTTGATGTTGTGTGCCGTCAGCTGTTTTCAACCCGAGAGAAGCTCTTTTCCAGGGAAAAGCGTTCCTCTCGAGGAATGAGCGGGCTAGATCAGCCGCCATCACGCTCACGTTGGCTCCCGTGTCGATCAAACCCGATGTAAGTTGGCCGAACAACAGAACCTGAGCGTACGGTCGAACGTCACCTGGAGGCACGTTCAACAGAGTCGCACAATCCAATTGATAACGCCAACGACGGAACTGAGCGTAGAAACGCCTCATTCTCAACGTTGAACGTTTAGGTGTTTTAAGGTGTTTTTGAATGGTGTCAATTTCGGAGTTAAAAATTCGGTTTCGGACCGCCGTGTATTTCCGCCATCTAAGGTGATAGGGCAGAAAAGCCAAAGGTGTAGGAGGCTCTGCCTGTAAGAGTGGGTTTGATAAGGTGGTAGAGTCCCCACTCGGCTGAATACTAACATCATTGGTGGTTGGGCCCACGGAATTTGGAGACAGATCATCAGTCCTGTCTACCTGCTGGAACGGGGTGGAGCTTGTTTGCCCTGCGGGAGGCGTGAGATCTTGTTCCGCGCTCCCTGCGGTCCGTTTTTTGTTTGGCAGTTCACACAATTAGGTTTATATGTGTCTGCCTTTCCGCAGCCATAACAGAATATTGTTCTGGGCTCCAAACAATCGTCGAAACGGTGTCCCACTTGCTTACAGTTCCAGCAAGTAGGCAGGACCGTGACCGCCTCCACTCCAGGTTCTTCCGGGGAATCCTCATATTGGTCCAGCGGGTGTTCCTCACGTAGTTCTTCTGTAGCATGTCTCCATTGGGAGGATCGGCGTCGACCTCCAAGCTCCATTTCAAAGTTCTCCGCACGGATGACGGCCTGACGGAGCAGACGAACAGAGGGAAGGTGTATTTGGAGCAGACCACGACGGATTTCTGGCACTAAATTGCGTCTGAGAATGTCCGCTAAGTCCGCGTCGCCAATAGGGCGCTGTAGCCGGTCGACAATCTTGTAGACGTCCGCACTGTAATCGTCGAATGTTTCTTGAGGTCGCTGTTTCCTTCCTCGTATCTGCTCCATCAGGTCGGCATCCGTGAAGCGATCAGCGAAATGGTCGCTCAGGGCCGACTCCAAATCCCTCCAATTGAAATCACGTCTGGAATTGTAAAACCGCCAATACCAATCAGCGGCAGGTCCAATTAAAAGTAAGTGCATATGCTGGCATAGCACATTAAAATTTCCGCCCAAGGTGTTTCTGGTGAGAGCCGCTACCCTATTAATAAAGACTTCCACGGGCATGGAGGATTCACGACCCGAGAATTTTAGTCCCCACCCACCAATGATGCTAGCCACTTTATCGTGGTGGAACTGCACATTATTACCACGAGGGGTGCGAGGTGAGTAGGATCGCGGCACTGGAACAAATGATTGTGCGCGAGGGTTCAGTCTTGGCGACTCTACATTCCGAGTCTGGGACGGAAGGTTCAATTGAGCCATGCGCTCCAGCATCATACGCATGCCGTTCTGCAATTCGTTAATTTGTTGCTGAAGTCCGCTTAAATCCTGGGGCACTATAGAGCGCGCTCCTGCGGCTTCTGAGGTCAAATCTGATATTGGGGACGCTTTTGATGACGGGCCAGGTGGCTGAACTAAACCTTCCGCCCCCGACTCGGCCTGTAAATCAAAGTCCCTGATTTCCACATCTTCATTGCTTCTCATGCCTCGGGTTCTTACTCCCGGCCGCTGGGTTTTGGGCCGAGCCCCTCGTGGCATAGATGCTGCAGCAGTGGGGGCCTGTCTGGCTCCTAAGGGGAGACTCAGTGGTCCACGGCACAGCGGGCAATCAGTGCGGTTTCTGAGCCATTGCTCCAGGCACGATTCATGAAAAGTGTGTCCACACTTGGTGGTATACGTGTCCTGGGCGGCAGCGAATGGCTGCTGGCATATGGAGCACTGAGCCTCCACTGTGGTGCCAGACAGATCCTCACTGCTGTGTCGCAATGGCATGTCTAAACTGTGAAATTTGATTATAGACGAAAATTCAAAGAAAGTGCACGATACTCGTGACTAACGAAATAATTACGCTTATAACTAAGGAGTTGCTGCAAATTCAAATGCAACTCTGTGCACAACGAGTGTGACTAACTCTTCCAAAGAACCTTAACAGATAACTAGGCAAAATATGCCAAATATTCAAAAATATATAAAAGAATATACAGTCAGCGACAAAAGTCATGGCACCTGAGTTCACTTATCGTTTTGCAGATACATATCTTCTAAAATATTAAAGCCATTCGGTTGTGTTTTAGAAATAATAAATATTTATTAACATAGATTATGAATATATAAAAACAAATCAAATTTCACAAGATTAATAAAACAAAACAACTTCGTTTAAATAAAAATTATACTTTTGCCGCGACAAAAGTGATGGCACTTGATTAGAAAATTGTATCTTTTAATAGCAGTATATTGAAATTAATATTTAATTGGATATCCTTTGGATTGAATTACCGCTTGCAAGCGCCTTTGCATTGAGTGGACTAATTTTAGCGTATATGAGTTGTTGATATTAGCCCATTCTTGCCGTATGATGTTCTTCAGTTGTGCTTTCGATGTTATGTCATGTTTCCTTAAGTTTTTTCCAATTCACTCCAAAGATTCTCAATCGGATCGAGGTCTGGTGACTGAGGAGGTGTAGCCAACATATGAGGAGTGTTATAGATTACCCATTGTTTCACAATGTATGCTGAATGCTTGGGAAATAATAATCACAATATTTTGTTGAAAATAATAATCACCACTCAAACCCAATTTTTCTGCACTATTTTGCAAATGTTTCTTCAAAGTGGCTAGATATCCGAAACGATCCATTGTGCTTTCTATTAACTTCATATTTCCCACACCGTTTGCAGACATGCATCCCCATATCATAACTCCACCGCCACCATGTTTCACTGTAGGATGTAATGTTTCGGCAGTAAAATTTCGCCTTGTTGACGCCACACTCTTATGCGACCACTACTTCCAAAAATATTGAATTTCGATTCATCGGTAAAAATAACCTTGTTCCAGATGTCAGCTGGTGCATTTAAGTATTTTCTGGCGAATTCTAGACGTTTTTTTTTATTTTTCTTGCTTATGAACGGGTTTTTGCAAACGACACGGCTTCTAAGTCCATTACTTTGTATGACTCTTTGAATACTCCTTGGAGAAATTTTCTTTCCAGATTCACCTGAAGCTGCCTGGATTAGTTCACTTGCAAATATTTTTGGATTAACCTTGACTTTGGCCATTATAATCCGTTTATCGTTGTCGGTTCAAATTTAGGGCCGGCCCGTTCTTGTCTTGTTTTTAATTCTGTTTTCTATTTCCTTTCGTTTAATTATAAATCGTACTATTGACTTACTCCTTTGTATAGATTCTCCAATTTCCTCATAAGTTTTCCCATCTTTTCTCATATTTAACACAATTTTCCTTTCTTCACACGTTGTTTCTTTCCTTGACACCTTTTTTAATCACAAAACACTTTAAAAATTGACTGAATTAACGTAAAACTTTTCCAAACTAAAATAGATAGACCACCAAATTGATATTTACGTGCAACAGGCTACACAGTTCCTGGAAATTACTGTTATTGAACAAGCAACCCGCTGAGTGCCATGATTTTTGTCGCGGCATTTGTGTACTACGCAACAAATTTTATGCTTCATGGACAAACGCAATGCAATATTGAAATCCCGTAAATGGGAAAATATAGCTGCTATTATAAAGATTATATTTTGAGTAATTTACTTTTAAAAATTAAAAACCATACTGAATAGTACTTATTGTTTTTCTACACAATTAAAGGTGCCATGACTTTTGTCGCTGACTGTATATATATATATAAGTAGGTGCACACCAGTGGTGTGACTAACTCTTTCAGAGAAATAACAAAGCTCTTAAAGCCAAGTGGCTAAAATTCGAATGAAAAAATATCGATTCCAAAAGAAAAGTTTTAAACTTTCCAAGTTAGGATAAAAATTTAATGCTTGTCAAAAATTTAATTTACAGAAAAGGCCTTCTTATTAGACGGAACCCGATCCGTTCTCCTCCAATTCAGGTCCGCTGGCTGGCTGGCTTTTGATTTTAAAAACGCAAGAAATTGAAATTCTAATTATGCAATGTTAGACTGGAACAATGTGAAAAATATTAAAAATTGTCGAAGTGAAGTGGATGTGTGATTGTGAAAATATTGAAATTTTAATTACAAAATGTTTAAGTATGAAAACTGTTTAAGTGTGATGAGTATTGAAGTTCAGTAATTTAATTGGGTCGATTCCAAAAGGGAATCGCCCAGTATGGGGGACTGTACTCTCACCCGAAATTCCTCGAAAAGAGAGGTGCAGGGGACCAAAAACCACTATGTTGCTGCTTGACTCAACTTCAGCAAATGGTTCAAGTCTGGCCAAGCTGCAGGGACGTGTAGGTGGCACCACGCCAACCCCACGTAATCCACCACAGCTTGCACCAAACCCAAGCCAAAAGCCGAAGCTGGATCAAGACAGCAAGGATATAAAAATTTGGGACAGCTTCCCAACATAAAGTGGGGCAGGGGCCCTTCGGTTGACCGGGACAGGAGCGGCGGTAAACCACCACAACCTGTTATCCGCGGCCAACCTCCAGGTTGCACCCAGAGTCAAAAAACTCCAAAGACGAACACAAAAGGAAGCTGCCCAAGAGGTAAGCTAAAAGGAAGTGAGTTTAAAGGGAAAGGACTGGGAAGGATGTTTGCGGCTAGTAAGGAAAGAGCGAGCGATGCAGGTCTTAATTCAAGGGGTTTGTTCTCTCGAACGAAGTATATCGAATCGCATTGGAGGCGATCCTAAGACCTGCTAGTGAGAATGGAATTACTAGGATTTAAAGACGTAAAGTCTTGAGGGGAGTATGAGTCGAAACTCATGAGTATTTTCTCACTGTGGTGTGGGTTGCCCAAAAACAAGTTTCGGGCCCCACGTTGGGCGCCATTTGTAGCGTAAATGAAGATGGGAGTGGCCTTAGCACAACCTAGAACCAGACCGAAGTCCAGAACCAAGAGTGCTAAGGTCAAAAAGTGGAAATGGCTAATGCCATTCAAGAGGCAAAACAAAAAAAAGAATTGCCCCGAGAGCAGGGTGCCCTAGAAATGGCCGTGAAGGCCCCTCGTCCGCATTAGCGGAGCACCCTTTAACCAACCCCGACGGATGCTGGGGTGCCGCTTTGCTAGCTCGCTGCGGCTGGGGTGGGTTCATAAAAAAATGGGGATGGTTTGCTCTCAAGAAACGGGATGCTACGTATTATTCATCCGTCATGAATTCCGTAGCCGCAAACTGGTATGTAAAATACCCAGGGACCAAAAGGGGGCATAGCTCCGTAAAGGAAACCACCCAGGCTCTGCAACATGGGCTGACTAAGCAGACCCAGTGCTCGTGACAACGCACGGAGCCAGAAAATTAAAATTCTACAAAAGGGAAAAAGGAAAACGTGCTACCTCTCTTTACTAGGAACCCGGGTGAGGCAGACAGCCCCGGGCCCCCGATGTTAGTGGAGCCCTGACCCCGATGGTCTGGGGTCCTCCACCCTCTGATACTGGCCCCATATCAAAAATTCAAAAATCTAATCAAAAACCAAAAAAATGCTGAAACTAACTGTTGGGCCAGTATCCCTCCCTTGTAAGATGCTGTAAAATACTGAAAAATTCACAAAGAAAACTATTTCATTATGGGCCAGCCAGGCCAAGCGCGGACCCTGAAAAGGAGAAAGAACTTCTCGGGCTTTCGCCCAATAAGAAGGCCAAATGTTATAATTAATACAAATTCATTTCATTATTTTTAACTATCAACAAGTTCTCCATTAATTTGTCTTTCTCAACATACAACACGTAATTAGATGCTTACTTTATTACTTGCTGATCAACAACAAATATCCAACTTCTATGCTATTTCCATATGTTTCAAACAAATATCCAACTTCTATGCTATTTACATATGTTTCAAACAAATATCCAACTACTGCATAACTATACTCCTCACGATTGTAGTTTTTTTCTTTTTTTTTTTTTTTTTAAATAAATCCTCCTCGTGATTATCAATAAATGTTCTAATACAATAATTCAATGTGACGTACGTCTATCTAACGGTAAAAGTAATGCAGCTGTAAATTTTTGTAAATAAAGTTTTCTCAATCTACTTTCTCAATGAAAATTATGCGCTTTAAATATGAATGCAATTTTCTTTCTCCATAAACTACTAAAGAAATATATATTGTTATTTTTCTTTTTAGTTGGTTTCGAAACAAGGATATTTTATCACAATGTTAATTCATGTTCTTTTCTGTGTCGCGTCGATATTTTACTACACCGAATTTTCTCGGCAGCCTTAAAATAGAAATGAGGGCGAGGGTATGTTTGTGCGTGTGTGTGTGTGTGTGTGTGTGTGTGTGTGTGTGTGTGTGTGTGTAAAGGCGATTTCAAGCATCGCTACACATATCGACTGCGATAATTAGCATGAATGGTTTTCATCGAAAACAGCCTCTTCAAGTTGTGCTTGAATGGAAGTTTTCGAGGATATTCAAGTTTTGTATATGTTTGCTATTAGATTTAATATGGTAAGAGAAATGCACATGTTTGCTGATAAGAATACGAGAGTAATGTAAGTACAATGTAAAAGCGTAAACGTCTTGGCTGTGTCAAAAGACCAAATATATATGTAGAACAGTTAGCCATTAGTTATAGTTTCATTGATTCAAGTGTGTGTAACATTTGGTCTAAGGATTAATTAATTCTGTTGAAACAGTTTCGACTTTACCGAAAACTTCCTTCGACTTTTCATGTAAAAATGCTATTGTTCTAGTACTATACTTGTTGCGAAACGAACTTTTGTTTTCTAAGATATTTCACATTATTATCATTATTTATTTTACTAAGGCTGATCTGTTTTTACTGTTGACTTACGATTCTATTTAAACGTTTTTCATAATTCTCCCTAGCATCTAATCATTTTATATTACTTTGACATATTTTCGTGTAAATTACCAGTTTGAAAACATCCAGTTTTGAACGTTTAGTACTTGACGGGTTTGGCCGGGTGAAAATGCATAAGTAATCAGGAGACCAGAACGCTAAGTAGCTTGTAGATTCCAAAAGCATTCAGACTGCCAGGAAAGGAACTTGATTACTGTTTCGTGTTTAAGAGTACTCCTATGTACAGCAATCCCTTTTCAACAAGCACATCTTCAAATCTGCTCTGATTCCGGCACATGCCGAACTGTCTGCTAATTTCTCTTCACCTTCGTATCGCATCATCTTGACAGGCTTCTAGTTAAATACTTGTACCGCTAGAGGAAACTTCAACGATGTAGTTATTTCTAAATATTTCATCAGGAATCTCCTGCTGGGCTTATCTTGATTCACTATCTGACATTCGCTTTTCATTATGGTTTATTATCTTGAGCATATTTTTTTATTAGGGAGAATGACCAATAGCTGCGGTTTGGCTTTGTTATCGGAGAGAGTATATTCCACGCGACGATTTCAAATTCCAATGTAGGTTTCGATAGTATTATTTTTGTGTTCTTTTTTACTGGCCACTTGTCATTCGTATGGTATCTTCTATTAAAGGTTTGGTTATGGTTTAATGGCAAAGGTGTGACGTAGAAAGAACATCGCCTCTCAATATTTGATGTTGTATTTTGATATTTCACTGTTTTATTATCTAATTTGAACTTGCGAGATCATTGTTTGAACTGTGTCGGATTTTATATGGTGGTCGTTAAATTGATTGATAATCTTCAAGAACTCGTTTAGCAGCACATCACAGGCACCAGAAACTGACTTTCTCTTTCATGTTGATCGTACGATCGTTGTGGACCGGTGTGGCTGTCAGTAGCTACGAAAGCTATATAATTCACTTTTATTTCGATACCACAATTAATATTTATTTCACCACTTCCACTCTAAATCCGCGAAACAGAAAGGACTATCGAACTGTGCTTAGTAAACAAAGGCAAACTTTAATTAATTGATAATTATCAATTTTGCACAATGCACTTGTGTTTCAATCACCAAGACGATTTTCAATCTTTCGCCGTTTTCTCTTCGCGGACGGGTCATCAACGACTCCTCGCCGCTACGACTCAGTTCAGACTGTCCGATTACTTGGGTTCGCGACTCAAACGTTACCGACACTCCTTCGGCTTGAGGCGATAAAGGTGTCGTCCGCTCACTGATGGGCACCGGACCATTTTGCAATACGCTGATCTGTCGGTATTCGTAAAAACAATAAAGATTGGTAGAGCGGAATTCGATTTGCACTAACACAGCACCCTCGGATTTCCGTCGTTCTCTTTCTTGTCTTTGCTGATGTGTTTTAATTTCGTCGCCAATGCCACCGTCAAACTTAATGAACTCGCGTCCGAGAAGCTATCACGCTATCTACGAAACTGCTCAAAATCAAACCAAACACGATTACAGCCGCGTAAAAATTCCGAAAGCAAGGTATTCCAAATTATGCTAACGCTCCACTTTGCACTAGCCCAGCGCGCGACACTACATTCACGCGAAATCTCCTAGTAGCCTTCTCGCCGCCACGCCGGCCCACAATCGACTGTCCATAGCCAAGCTTATCGCGGCCAGCACACAGCCCAGTGCCGGTCTCGAAATTTTTGCACAAACAAGTTACCGTTAATACGGTAATTTGTTTGTGAAAAATGAAATTTTAACACGACATTGCTTGTGTTTCGATTTTTCGAAAAAACAAGATGCCGTAAGGTCGTTTTGTAGAGGACTTCTGATACATTACGTATCAGAAGTCATTTGCCGTGAATTTAGAAAAAAATTCGAAATGGCAAATGCTACAACATATTGGTATTATTTAGTTGTAAATTTGTGTAGCTTTTGATGAGCGTGCTGGCAACTCTGAAGCTAGGGCAAGCACTGAAAGTGAAAACTTCCAAATTATCGTCTCTCTTGAAAATATGCCGTTTCTTCAAAAAACAGCCACTCATATGTAAATTTCGCGCTTCGTTTATATAGACAAAAAATAAAATTTGATATAGTATAACGGGCACGCCTGGTAACCCTTGCCCAATTTACCTATATTTTTAGCATCAAAAACTTCTGTTCACGTAAATGAAGAGATTATATTCTGCTCACGATCCGATGAGCAGAATCAATTGAAATTTGCAGACTGTATTGGTCTTAACTAGGACCAAGTCTGATAGAAGTAATTTTGAAATGCGGGCGATTCTGTGCCAGTGGTGCCATCTTGAAAAATTACTAAAAAGGATAACTGTTTTTAGCCCTATAAATTCTGATTGAATCGTTCGATTTTGACGAAATTCACACAGTAGCTGGACCTTACTTTAAACCATGTTTGATAGAAATTTGGTTGAAAAGTTCGGTTGGAGCTGCCAGCTATGATAATTTTGGTGTCTTAAATTTGAAAAAATAAAAATTTGGAAGTGAAAATATTCAAATCATCGAATATCCTAAAAATGTCCGTTTCTTACAGTAAAACCAATCTGTATACAAATCTTATGCTTTATCTACACGCTCAAAGTAAAACTTTGGAAATTTCATGTCGGACAAGAACGGTAACCCTCTCCCAGTTAACCTATATTTTTAGCATCAAAAACTTCTGTTCACGGGAATTCACGAACCAATAATCAGATACCATTGAAATTTACAGAATGCATTGAACTTAAGTAGAACCAGGTCTGATAGAAGCGATTTTGAATTGGGGGCAACTCTGTGCCAGTGGTGCCATCTTGAAAAATTACAAAGAAAAAAAAACTGCTTTTTGCCCTATGAAATGTGAATTAGTAACTAGATTTTCATGAAATTGACACAGTAGCTGCACTTTACTCTAAACTCTGTTTGATAGAAATTTGGTTGAAAAGTTCGATTGGTGCTGCCAGCTATGGTAATTTTTGTGTCTTTGGTTTTGAGAATTTGCTCAGGAAAATAAAACTTTTTGCCCTATAGCTGCCAGTGCAGTCATGAAATCAATACGAATTTCATACAATTAATGGAACCTATTACAAGCATTATTCATTCCAAATTTGGTTGAAAAGCCACGATAGGGTTGCCAGCTATTGTTGGTTTTGTGTATGTTTGCAATATCTTTATTAAGCGGTTTTATCGTAGAATTTTCAATTGGTAATGATATTGTAGTGACAATAAACAGCAAATATTAAGCTTTCGATTATTTGAAAAAACTTCCTGTAGGTAACCCTAAATTTCTTTATACTCCTATAACTTCGAATGTAATATGACAACGTGAAGCAGATGTGATATATTCTTGGCTTTGATACTGGCAGAAGGTTGCCAGCACGAGTCGGTTGTGCTACTTTTGTCTCAATAAATGCTTACAGTTAGTATTCATACCGGAAACATTTACAATGAAAATAAATAACCAATGTTTCAATTCCCAAAGTTCTGCAAATTTTTCAGATCGCAGCCCCAAACACCAACTTCAGTTACAGTGCTGCAGGCACTGAGCATTTTCTTCATTGATGTTATATGAGATGCTGCTTTCAAAGTTTGGTGAAATAAGCAACTGATAACGAATATACGAGTAATTAGCAAGTGTTTTTCTTTCATAAACTTTGAAACCCATGCCAGTGGTAATATCTGAAACCTTCTACCATATGAGTTATAATGCATTCTTGAGACCAAAGTAAAACGTGGCATTTGAAACAGTTTGGCCGTAATAAGCAGCTCATGTGGTGGAATATGCACTCAAAACCTGCACGATTCTTCTACTGTTCTTCGAACATTAGTGTTTCTAGCGGTTCAGGTGCGCTAGAGTTTTTTTGTATATTAGTAGTAAAGTCTTGAATTAAATTTAGAATTTCTTGCGTGTTGATAACATGAATTATAAGGTTTGTTTTGCTGACTATTTCTGTTTTGTCGAATTGTATTTCTGTATATCCCGAATGTTCTGTAATACTGTAGAGATTGATTTGTCCGTTGGTTCGTGTCAATGTTAGTAACAAAACTAATATTGTCGTTAATATCTGTAATTTAAATTTGTAAGATGTGAGGAATAAATGTTTGAATGTGGTGTGTTTTATAAAAGTAATTTGCCTTGTATAATCTCCAGAATCATTTTTTGTCGAAAGTAAGTCATATGTTCTTGTGTGAATGTTATGCTTTGACTTCTTGAGACAAACTCAGCAAACATGCATGCGAAAACACCAAAATCGTATCCATTTGTTTGTTGTGGAATATCTGAAACGCTTTCTTTAACAAATTCTGATGTGTCGAAAGATTGTTCTCTTTTGTCCAATGATTCTTGGTTCAAGTAATCTACCAATAAATTTAAAAGGGATGGGTTAGGCATTCCCATTGAATCATAGGACTTCATTGTTTTATTCGCTAAATCGATAATAACCATGCACCAATGCGTTTGGTTAACATGAACGGGTATAAGGAGGATATCATAGGAAAATATGTCATCTTTTCGAGTCCATCTTCGTACTGAGATAAAGCCTTCTTGCAGAAGTTTTGGAACAAAAAAGGTATTCATAGTATAAGTATGTGGGAGAGTATTGGAATCCTGTTGTTTGCTTCGATCAACTATTAAATTTAAGTAGAAGTTTATAATTTTATTATTTAACCACGAATTGTTTGCCAAAGTTTTAATATCTTGTCTCGTTATGTTCAAATGAAATTTGGTTATGAGGACTTCGTCCAATGGACCATCTCTTAATGCTCTCTCGATTGTAAGCTGTTGTTCAGTAGTGATAGTATGATAAGTTTCGGTCCTATTATCGTTCTTATCAAAATTATCGTCGTAAAACTTTGCTTTTCTCTTTATATTTTCTCTATTATCGTTCTTATCAAAATTATCGTCGTAAAACTTTGCTTTTCTCTTTATATTTGCAGGATGAACATTTTCTAATTTAGCCTTTTTATATTTAGGTTGCTGTTTTAGTCTGACCGCTTTGTAGTTTTTAACGAATCCTGTTGTTCTTGTTTCAATATAATCTTCACGTTTTTTGTTAAATCTCGTAATATATTTTTCTTTCGCTTGTAGAATATTTTTTCTAATTTTTTTAAAATCTACTTTATGTGTTTGAACTTCGAATGGAGTGCATTGGATAGTTGAATGAAATCGTTCGTTATAGTTTCTAACAGCTTGTTGTAGAATTCGTCGAGGTGAAAATTTAGTCTTATTGTAAGTTAGTACTCTGAATTTTTCAGCAATAGAATTATGTAGTCTTTCAATGTCGGCAATGCCCGTATGGTTGTGAGGTTTCGTAAGATGTAGAGTTACCCCTTCATTTTGTAAGAAGTCTTTTATTAAAACTCCGTTAAACTCATTACCAGCTACTATTTTGTTCGCTTACCAATTTTCGCAAAATGATATTCTAGTCTTTCTATTACAGTTGCACTATTTCTGTCTGGTAGATAATATACTGCTCCAAATTTAGAAAATGTATCTACTGTGGTGAGAAAACTAACTTTCATTATTTGATAAATGTCGATGTGAATTATTTGATTAATGTCGTCTGCTGTTGCTGTCAAATTGAATTTTGGTTTTATCGGATTTCGGTCATACTTAACCCCTTGGCATATGTCGCACTGATTAATAACTATTTGAATCATCTCTAATAGATTAGGGTAATATATTTTGTTTCTAATGGCACTGAATGTTTCTAATATTCCGGAATGTATACTTTCGCGAACGTGATATAGCGAGATTTGTTTGACTATTTCCACTTCGGTTTCTATGTTTTTTGCTCTGAAAGAGCACCTAATGAACTTCACTTGAGGATCATTAGAGTACTTGGCTCTTAGTTTTTGTTGAACAATGTTATATTTATTATCCTCCAGTTCAGAGTATATTCCTATCATTCCTTTTTTTATGTAACGTTTAAATATGTCTTCTAGGTTGTTAAAGTCATATTCTGTGATATATATGATTCTTTTCTTGTGTATACTTTCGAATTCCTTAGTTTTACTATTTGATAGAATTATTTGGGTACGATATTTATTAACTATTTCCTCCTTGATCGGGATGTGATCTAATAATTCTTCTTCAGCCGAATGTATAGTTGCCATGGTACTACCTATATTTTCGTCTTTTTCTATGTTACACAGCATTCCCAAGTGTGAGAAAGAGTTTGTTGTAGAACCATCGTTTTTATTTGATTTTCCTTCATCTTCGCCATGTTTTAATCGACTTAGATAATCAGCTACTTTATTTTCGTGTCCTTTTAAGTACTCTATTTCAAACTGATATTCACCTAATTTCAACAACCACCTTTGGTGTCTGGGTGACATATCCTTTCCACGGTATTTAGCGTGCAAATATTTGATAGGCTGATGATCGGTAAATATTTTGAATTTATTGCCGTATAAGTACGGTCGGAAATAATTAACAAAATGCACGATTGCTAGGAATTCCTTATCGGTTGCAGAATAGTTTCGTTCATGACGATTCAGAGTACGAGATGCAAAACATACAGGTTGGCCTTCTTGAGACAGTACGGCGCCTATAGCATAGTTTGATGCATCTGTTGTAAGTTGGAACGGTTTACTAAAGTCTGCTATTTTCAATATTGGAGATGAAGTGAAGGTACTTTCTGAAGGTACTTTGTCATGGGTTGTGCTACTTTAGCGTAGTCTCTTATAAATTTACGGTAGTACCCTGTTTGGCCTAAAAAACTTTTAATTTCTTTTTCACTGGTTGGTAATTTTACTTTTTCAATCACGCTAATTTTCTCTGGGTTGGGTTTTAAGCCGTCCTTGGCTATAATATGTCCTAAAAACGCGGTTTCTTTGTTCATAAAGTTACATTTGTCAATTTGAATTTTGAGTTGATTTGTCTCTAATGCTTTGAAAATATCGTTGATTGCTTTTATATGCTCTTGTAACGAGGTGCTGAAAATGAGAATATCATCGAGGTGCTGAAAATGAGAATATCTCGAAGCACCTCATTTACTAGCCTCTGAAACGTGGCAGGGGCATTTTTTAAGCCAAAAGGCATACGGATGAACTCGTATAAACCATGAGGAGTCACAAAAGCCGTTTTATGCCAATCTTTTTCTTGGACCAAAATCTGATGGTAGCTTTTTGCAAGGTCTAGAGTCGAAAAATATTATGCTCGACCTAATTTGTCTAATATAGAATCGATATTAGGAAGAGGAAATTTGTCGTCTATAGTCACTTCATTAAGTCTTCTGTAGTCAACAACTAGTCTGAATTTAGTTTCACCTGAATTATCATGCTTTTTAGGTACAACAATTAAAGAGCTAGAGTATATAGAGTAGCTTTTTTGTATAATGCCTTGTTCTTCCATTTCTTTAATCTGCCTACGGACCTCTGCTTCGTGTCTCGGCGGATATCTATATAGTTTTGAATTTATCTGATTTTCTGTTGTGGTAGTAATTTCGTGCTGAATTTTGTGAGTACTAGTCAAAATGTCCCCTTTTTTGGAAAGAATATTTTCAAACCGTTTTATTAATCTAGTGATTTCGCTATATTCTTCTGCGTTGAGATGATCTAATTTAAGACGATTGAGATAGTTGCTATTGATTTTTTCTTGGGTATAAATTTGATCTGATGGATAGGGTTGATTGATGAAATGGATAACTTGACCATTTAGTTTAATGAAATTTTCTTCTAAATTTATCAAAGTTTCGAGATTGTTAAGTAAATCTATGCCTAAAATGAATTGATATTTTCTATTGACAAGATTTTTTACTTTCCATCTCACCATGCCACCGGGACGTGATTTTATTTCATCTGGTGCTGTGTGGATTTCATAATTTATTGCATCTTTACCAGTGATTGTAGTGAAATATAAGGGTTCTATTGGAATTCTTTTAAAGTTTTTTAGTTTATCGTCGGCTATACTGAAAGAAGATCCAGTATCAATAAGAGCGATATATTTGATTTTGTTAATCGTAATCGAGATCATAGGTAAGTGATCCGAGGCTAATTGTGAAAAAACGGAACACTTTCACTTGCATTAACCTCTGAAATTTTCTCAGTTTCACTATAAGAAGACTCAGTAATGAGCGGTTGTTGGTAATATTGGCCTGAACTTCGACCTGATTGATTGAAATGATTAATGTTTCTGGAGTTTTGTATATTGTCAACCTCCATAGGTTCTGGTAACCTATTTTGGTTTTGACGAGACTGTCTGGATGAATTGAAATCCCTTCTTTTAGACTGACCCGAATTATTGTGGCTATACTAATTATTATATGATTCAAAATTTTGATTTTGTCGTCTGTTTTGGTCTGTACGGTTATCGTGATTCGATTGTATTCTGTTTTGTCCGGAGTCATTGTTAGAGTTGTATCGTCTATTTTCGTTATTTGTCTGTCGTCTGTGCTGGTCTGAGCCCTGTCGGTAATGATTATCATGAAACTTTGAATCGTATTGTGGTTTATTTGAGTTTTGTACCGGATAGTTTCTTTTACTATCTTGGAAATTTTTTGGATTATATCGATTTTTTCTAAATGCTGGACGGATACATGAATCTTCAAATCTTCTTCTAGACATAATATTTAAGATGTTTTCAATTTCAGTTTCTTCATATATTTTATCCAATAACACCCCTTGTGTCATTTCTTTAACAGTATTGCATAAAATTGCATCTATACACTCAAGATTTATACAATTGTCATCATAATAATAAATTTTTAATTCGTTTGCCTTATTTCTAATATTTTGGATTTCTAAATTCAACTCGCTTACCGTATTAATTTTTATGTTTGATATTTTTCGAAATATTTCTGTCGGCTCCAGGTCCGGTTTGTAACGTAGTTTAAGCTGATTTTTGATTTCCCTCCAGTCGTCCGTTTGATTTATATCTAGCACAGCATTCTTCGCGTCGCCTTGTATTTTTTCGTAGTAAATTATTCTTATAGCTTCTCGTCTTTGGTCCTCGTTTTCTATGTTGCTAAGGTAGTACTCAACACTGCTTAGAAATGAGTTCATGGTTATGTCCCCTTTTCCCGTGAATGGATTCATATATTTTATTTCTTTTAGTAGTTTCTCCTTAAATTCCGTGTTCTTTTGTCTGAATGAAAGATTTTGTAAGGCTGCTGCCATCTGCTCCAATTGGTTGTTACGTTCTTCTAGCTGTTGTTATAATGCCATTATTTGTGCCTCCATTTCTTCAGCTTCGTAGTTGATTTGCCTGGTTGCGTTGACCCAACTTTTTCTTTTTTCTTTTCTTTCACTCATAAAATTTCTTCACTTTGTGTCACTTATTTTGTTTCACTTTTATATTTTCTTGTTGGAAATGCTTAACTTGATCAATTATTTCAATTTCCCTTTTAACTTTCTACTGCCAGATTTCACTTTTCACTTTTTACTAAGTTTCGAAGAACAATAGTTTTAAACTCGTTTCGCCGAAAATTCATATTTCTTTCTATATATATATATATATATATATATATATATATATATATATATATATATATATATATATATATATATATATCTATATATATATATATATATATATATATATATATATATATATATATATATATATATATATATATATATATATATATATATATCAGCAAAATGATTAAGGGAGATAATCTCTGGATTGGCTAATCCGATTGAGCTGAAATTTTCGGAGAACGTAGGTGTATATAGTAGGTAGGTCCACGATTTTCTCAAATTCAGATATCCTAAACATTTTGGCGGCGGCGAGCGTTTTAGTGAATTTTGAGGAACTCCTATATTTCCAAGCAGTGTAAATTTTTGTTAAAGAAAAGTATTGGGAAAGAAAACTAATTATGTTCTTAGCTTGCTTATGATAAAGAATTGGAAATTTTGAGCCGTGTGGGTGCAGGGTGCCTAAAAGTAGGCAAGGATTTTTTTTCAAATTTTTATTTGTCATTACTTGTAAGAAAAACAATGGATCATCATGAAAATTACAGAGCGTATTTATGTTGACTAAAATTTAGCACGTAGAGATTTTCAGCATAAAGCGGGTAACCCTGTAGCTGTGGCAGGCTGCTGAAAAAAATCCTTCAAATCATTGACCTTCCTGAAAAATTTTTGATTTTTGACCAAAATTTCAAATCTTTGATAAATTTTATCTTTTGTCCTTCATCTCAAGATAAAATTTTCAAAATTCCGTTTTGCACAAGAACGGCAACCCATCACCAAATTACCTCTATTTTCAGCACTCAAAAGTTCTGTTCACGAGAACTGACGACCGGATAATCCGATCATAATGAAATTTACAGGATATGTTGGTATTAGCTAGGACCAAGTCTGATAGAAGTGATTTTGAAATGCGGGCAACCCTGTGGCAGTGGTGCCATCTTGAAAAATAGCTGAAAAAAAAACTGGTTTTAGGCCTATAGCTTCCGATTCAGCCATCAGATTTGGACATGATTCATACAGTACTTGGATCTTACTTTAGGTAACATTTGATAAAAATTTGGTTGAAAAATTAGAATAGAGTTGTCAGCTATGGTGATTTTTGTCTCCTAAATCTTGCAACTTTGCTCAGCAAAATAAAGCTTTTTTCCCTATAACTTCCGGTCCAGTGCAGAAATCAAAACGAAGATCACGCAGTAAATGGACCTTAATGTGAGCCAAATGTCGTAGAAATTTCGTACCAAAATCATGAAAGAGCTGCCAGCTATGACAATTTTTGTAATTTTGTGAAATTTCTTCACTGCGCGATTATGTCATTAGATTTGCAAATGGAAATGATCTTGCAATGAAAATTAACAACAAATATTGACGCTTTAAAAATTTGAAAAGTTTTGAGGGTGGTAGCCCTAAAATTCTTTTCCCCCGTAGAACTTCCAGCGCAGTTATTCAATCGAAACGAAATTTACTGGTTGGGTTTAACTTAACGTAAAGCAGATTTGGTATGTATTTTGCTTTGCTGCTGACACAGGCTAACCAGCATTAGCCATTTCCGTAAATATTGCACCAACAAATGCTTCAAATTACGTTTTCATATGCAAAACATTTGCAATAAAAATAAGGAATCAATTTTCAAATTTTCCGAGTTTTGAACATTTTTCGGATGGCAGCCTCAAACAACGTTTAACCGCTGAAACTTTCGATGAAATCCTGCGATGAGAACGAAATTCAAAGGATAAGTTGATTTGAGTTTGAGCTTGTTATGGTAAACTTATTACTGCTTTGTTTGGAAAGTGTTGCCAGCACTGAACATTTACATCATTTGTGTTATAGTTGAGTTTTGTTGGTTTGGATAAGGAATGGTTGATATGATTCTACAAAACAGTGTATTACGTCTTTCCACACTTTTTTGTCACTCAAAGACAATTTCTTCGAAAATTAGTTTTCTAGCGGTTCAGGTGCGCTAGAGTTTCTTTTTTCTTTTCTTTCACTCATAAAATTTCTTCACTTTTTGTCTGTTCAACAAATTCACTTTCTCTTTATCGCAATCTTTAATTTAAAAGAAACACCAATCGTCTAATTTACAATTTTATTTCACTACGTTCCACATTTACAACATCAAATTCTAAGTTCAACTTTTACTTCTACTTCACAACCTTGTCTCTCAACTGTTCACTACTTTCTGATCTTCTAAACTATTTCAAAATTTTTAAAAATTCAAAAGCTACTTTCACACTACCGAATTCAAAAACAAGGTACCGCTGTGCCACCGGTTACTTTCCGAACTTGCCCGGGTCATTGTATTGTGTCGCTTTCCTAGATGTCCGGAATGACCTGCGGGCTGGTAATGCCTTGAGCGACCCCTTGCGCCTAATTCCATAGTTTCTCCTAGACAGTGACAACCGGTCGTCTGTCACTTTAATTGTAAACATTCGCAAGTTTTTATTGTAAACATTCTCCCCCGGCTGGAACGAAGTGCCAGAATTCTGTATTTTTATGTATTTATGTATTTATGTGATTAGTATGAGGAAATATACTACCAGATATACTCCTTTTTTTTTCTTTATTGCTATCCAAATTCTGCGTCTCGGGATGGTCGCTGGATTAGTCAAAGAAACTATCGATGGTATTTCCACCGTGCCGACTGTCTCTTGACCCTGGAACGGGTGACGTTTTTCAGCGCGTCACACTCGCTGTTTGGGAAGGTGATTTGGCATGTTAGGTTGATGGTCCTTAGTTTGTTCGGTTTTCGAGTAGTTGAGACATGTATCAATAGGATTCTATTCGTTGGGATAATAATAGCTTCTTTTGTTGCAGAATGTGCTTGTGGTACATTTCAGTCAATATTTCAATTCGGTGATTCAGTTAATATGTTTGATTTGGTAGGTTTGATGTAGTATGTATTGGTAATAGTGCTATTTTAGTGACGGGTCGTTTATATTCTCTATCATTACTCTTAATGGACACGACTCGAACAATTTCATCTTTGCCTGGGTACACAGCGGTAATTCTTGCAAGTGCCCGTTTGTACGAAGGGTTTCTCTCGTCCTTAACGAGGCAAAGATCTCCGATGCTCGGATTCGGTTGCTGTTGTAACCATTTCAGTCTGGATTGCAATCTAGATAGGTACTCTGTGTGCCATCTTCTCCAAAAAGTTTGAGTCAATCGCTCAGTCAATTGCCAGCGATCTAAACGATTTAGTTTGACATCCATAAGATTCATTTCGGGAGGAGCTAACAATGTGTCTCCGATTAAAAAATGTGCAGGCGTTAATGCAGTTGTATCATTGGGATTGTCGCTTAAGGGACATAACGGTCTAGAGTTCAAACACGCTTCTATTTTTATGAGTACTGTCGTAAATTCTTCATAAGTTAATGCCGCATCTGATAATATTCTACGTAGATGTCGTTTCAATGATTTTACCCCCGCTTCCCAAAGACCTCCAAAATGTGGTGATGCAGGGAGACTGAAATGCCAAGTTATATCATATATAGCGCTCTTTTCAGCAACGTTCGTCAAGATCGATTTTATTTTTCGAAATTCAGTGGCAGCTCCGACAAAGTTAGTTCCGCAATCACTGTAGATATGGCTGCAGAGTCCTAGTCTTCCAGTAAAACGACGGAAGGCAGCCATAAAGGCTTGCGTTGTCATGTCTGACACAACTTCTAGATGGATTGCTTTGGTACATAGACATATCAAAACCGCGACATAACCTTTGTAGATTTTTCCACCACGTCCTTGCTTATCCTTCATGTTGAAAGGCCCACAGTAATCTACGCCAGTGTGCATAAATGGGCGCGATATTGAAACTCGAGGTTTGGGTAGGCTGCCCATCAATTGTGCTGCGCACTTTGCCGTGGCTCGAAAACATCTAATGCATTTGTGAATACATTTTTTTATTGCATTTCTCCCTCTGATAATCCAGTATTTTCTTCTTATGGTTGCTAACATTAGTTGTATTTGGCCATGTAATGTTTCTTGGTGGAATTTATGTATCAAAAAATCCGTAAATCTTCCATCGGCTGGAATAATTATGGGGTGTTTTTCATCGAATGATAACTCTGCGTTCGACAATCTTCCCCCAACTCTTAAAAATCCATTTCCGTCAATGAATGGACTCAAATTGAGCAGTCTACTGCCCTTTTCAAGTGGTTGTCCTAGATTTAAAGACTTTATTTCGCTGTGAAATTCAGTGCCTTGTATGTGTTTAATCCAACAAGTCTCGGCACGTTGTAGCTCTTGAACTGTTAAAGGACCCTTGTTGATACTTTTCCGAGAAATTATGACTGCAAACCGGAAACAATACGCCGTAACACGGATTAATCTTGTATATGTAGAAACCCTTTGCAGTACGACGGCCATCCAATCGTCATCTTTGGTGTGTATATTGACTAAAATTTGACTGCGCTGTTCTAGTTTAGTATTCTCGATAAGTTTCTGGGACGGCCAGAATTCAGTATCTTTTTCCAGCCATGTTGGCCCATTCCACCATAGCTTGCTGTTTACTATTTCCACTGGTGAAACCCCGCGTGAAGCTAAGTCTGCTGGATTTTGACATGATGGGACGTGTCGCCATTATACGTTGCCTATTAAATCATAGATCTCAGCGGTTCGATTAGCAACAAACGTAGTCCATCGAGTTGGATGTCCCTTGAGCCAGGACAGAACGATTTCGGAATCGGACCAGAGACAAATGTCGTTGGCTGCTAAGTTGAGAGCTGACATCACTTCCTTCAGCAATTTTGCTAGTAAAACCGCACCACAAAGCTCTAAACGAGGGATCGTGACTGGTCTAACAGGGGCTACTTTCGATTTAGCTATGAGTAGATTGGATTGTGTTTGATCTCCATTGCGAACAACTAAGTATATGGCGGCTGCATAAGCTTGCTTTGATGCGTCGCAAAAGCCATGAATTTCGATCCTGGAGTTAGGTTTATTACTCACCCATCTATTAATTTTCAGTAGTTCTATAGTTTCAAATTATTTTGTAGCTTGGACCATTGCTGAACGATCTCCGGTGGAACTGGTTCGTCCCACGTTTGACCGTGTAACCATAATGATTGTAAGATCATTTTTCCAACTATTATGATCGGAGCCAGCCACCCCATCGGGTCGTACAGTCGAGCGATTTCGGATAAAATATTTCGTTTTGTGATTGGGGATGCTAGTTCATGGTGTCGGACTCGATACGTAAAATAATCTGATAAAGGGTACCAGATCAATCCTAGTGATTTATATCCCTGTTCCAATTGTAAATCTGCTGCTTCGTTCAACTCAATATCTTCCCCAGGAAGTCCTTCTAGTAGTTGTGTGTCATTGGCAAACCACTTTCGCAGTTTAAATCCTCCTAATTGCACCATTGTGTCAATTTCATTTCGCTTCACAAGGGCTTCATCAATAGTGCCTCCTCCGGAGAGTAGGTCATCCACGTATATCTCGTTGTATACGGAATGTCTTGCATGTGGAAATCGATGTCCTTCATCTTTCGCCAATTGATGGAGTGTGCGAATTGCTAGAAATGGTGCACACGTGAGTCCGAAAATCACTGTATCCAACGAATATTCTTCAATTGAGTTCGTCGATTCCTGCCTCCACAGTATTCATTGGTAATTTGCATCAGAGGGATTATCCTGATTTGGCGATACATTTTTTCGATGTCCGCAAGGAATGCGAATTTGAACAATCTCCAATTCATTAGTATCGACATCATATTAGTTTGAATTGTTGGGCCTGTTAGTAATATGTCGTTAAGTGATACTCCGGAACTTGTTTTCGTTGATGCGTCAAAAACTACACGCAGTTTGGTCGAAGTACTCTCCTTTAATACAGCGTGATGTGGGATATAATGTGTTGTGCAAATTGATTTTCCATTTTCTATATTGTATTCACTTCGGGTGTCCACTCGATGCATATGTCCAAGGGCTATGTATTCTTGCATACACCTTTTGTATTGTATTGCAAGTTCAGTATCTTTGCTAAATTTGCGTTCTAGATTTAAAAAACTTGTGACGGCAGTGTGTTTTGATTCTCCCAATAGACCTTTACTAAATTCTTCCTTGAATGGTAATCTAACGGTGTATCGTCCGTTTGTATTTCTGATTGTAGTAGCTGCGTAGAACCTTTCACATTTTTCATCTTCCTTTTTCAATACCTTCCGCGGATGAATTTCTTCTATCTCCCAAAATTTTTGTAATTGTTGAAGTTCTTTGTTATTATCAATTTCGATACTAAAGTTGTGCACGTTATGAACATGTTCTAGCTCAATTCCTCCGGAAATTATCCAACCGAGCTTCGTCTTCTGAGCAATTGGGCCTAAAGAGAGTTGGAGCACATCGCCGAGTATGACCTTTGCGTATACTTCAGCGCCTAATAGTATGTCGATTTTTCCAGGTTTGTCAAATTGTGGGTCTGCCAGAGGTAGATTACCCAATTGTTCTCGAATGAACGATTTGATGCTGCGTGATGGAATGAGTTTAGTGATTCTATTTACCACTAAAGCTGTTAAGGGACTAGTTCTTTGCTATCGGTTAACAAGTTGGCGGAAATCTTCCCGGTAATTTTAGTTGCAGCAGAACTTCCGAAACCAAAAACATTAATGTTTGTTGTTTGTTTTTTCAACCCCAAGTGTTGGACTGCTGATTCAGAAATGAACGAGGCTTGTGACCCTTGATCCAGTAATGCACGATACAATCCTATGGTTCCATTTGATGTTTGGAGCTGAACTAACGCAGTTGCTAGGAGTACATCACCTGATGCCATTGTAGTGAATGACTGTGCTGCTGCTGAATTGTGAGATGTCGGTTGAAACGATGTCGCGTTGGTATTATTTGGAAAGGAGTTAACAGCATTGCCAATAGTCGGTGGATTTTCACGATGTAATAGTGTGTGATGACGACGCTGACATTTCACACACGAGGATTTACTTGGACAATTCATAATCAAATGACCCTTTCGTAGGCAACTCAAACATAGCCCCTTTCGCTTCACAAATTCAAGTTTCTGTGGTTGAGTCGCCTGTAGAAACTTGGAACATTTCATGATATTATGTGGTCCATTGCACATGCTACATTGTGACGCCGTCGGAACAGTTTGAACAGTATGACTTTGTCTGCTCGTGCTCTGCAATTCGAAAAACCTACGTTTTACCCTGTCATCAGCAATCGCTTCTAATGCCCGGAAACGGTTATCTAAGAATTTATTTAATTCATCAAGTGTTGGTATTTCTCGTTTAGTGGCCGTTTCTTGTTCCCAGATACTACGAGTCTCATTTGGTAATTTTTGTATAAAAAAATATGCCACTACTGCTGCCCATAGATCATCCACTTTCAAATTTTCGATTGCTTTGAGACTCTCGAACGATGTATCTATTAATTTACGAATAGAGCAAGAAGATTCGGTCGTGATTGATGGCTGAGAGAAGAGACGTTTGATATGGGCATACAGAAGTGCTCGTTTATTGGAATAACGTTCCTCCAAAATCCTCCATGCCGTTTCATAATTATCATCCGTAATGCTGTACGGTCTTAGTAGAAGCTCAGCTTCACCTGCTAGGCTAGCTTTCAAATAATAAAGCTTTTGGACAGAAGATAAAGAACTTTTGCTGTGTATTAGCGAGACGAATAAATCTTTAAACGACATCCATTCTTCATAACGACCGCTAAATGTTGGCATTGATATTCGTGGCAATTTGATGTCATTTATACCCTCAGAGCCCCCCGACTGCACTTGTTCTTTTACTACACTTTCATTAGATCGCTTATCCACTTCAGATAATAACTCTTCTATATCTGACCTTAACTCAAAATACCGTTCTTCGTAATCAGTGTATAGACTAAGCTTGAAATAAACAATATCATCCTCAGCGGTTTCCCCTTTCAACATGGCCACTATCTGATCATGAGTTTGAACGAATTTTGAGAAGTTTTCCTTAAGAGCTTCAAGTCTACTCTTAAGATACGACACAGTTTTCCGAGCCTTTGAATCTTTTCGGAAATTTATGGCTGATTTGGCTAAATTTTCTAATGCAACCTTTTGTGCAGCGCATAACGCATTTATTGTGACCGACATAGCTACACAATACGAACAGCGATTCAGAATTTATTTAATGTAATGTATTTCAATTCTATGTATTTTGTTATTTATTTTACTCAATTGGAAGAACTCAGATCGATTGATCTAGTTCATGCCTTCAAATATATATTGACGAATCACCACACTATTAGTGTTCGCACTACCACCATCACTATGTGTATTAACGGCAAATTCTCACAAAGATAGGATTAGCGTTCAATAACAATTGCAATGTCAGCACTTTGTCATATGCATGCTCATATGCACAACAAGAGTACTCTTGCAAATCAACAGTGCCGTCACTAAACCAAACTAACGAGCTTTCGAATTATTTTCCCTATGTAACGACACCGATATTTGCCTAAATTTTCGATTATGTTCATCGACAATCTCCTTTGATCGTTACCACTTACTCACGCACAATTCAGAACCCATCACAACTTCGCTTATAATTAATGTTTGAAATATTTGAATGTAGTGTTTGAAATATTTGTTCCTTTTGCAAGAAATATCATATATTTATCAATTTCGAACTTGTTTTTCTTTAAAGTGCTGAAATTTTCATTAAGTGCTGAAATTAGACCTTATTTGCCAGCTCTACCGCTAATTTCGGTACAAGCGTCTGAGTTTCACTTGAATAAATGCAAGTATTGTCGACCATAAAAAACAAACCATAGATAACAATCATTAATGATTGTTAACAAATCGATACTGTGTGATGTAATCGAATATTACATATAACTGTTCTTACTTTGTTCAACACCTTTTAATCATTACGTGCCAAATACGTTACGCGGTCTCCATGAACCCACTTTTCATAAGATGTGAGCATATTTATTAACAACAATCGCAATCAAAATTTTTGATCGTAACTGAAAATCATACTATTTGCGTCGATAAATGATTTCCTTTCAATAATATCGAAATAATGTTTGAATTCAATTGCCAATCTGTATGCTCATTTTAATGTTCAACATCAATTTCACAATGTTCCGGTATTAACGGATTTAAATTCAAGGCCTTTATTTTTTCTGTAAAATTTCTTTTTTTAAAAATTAAATTTCCGAACAAGCACAATCATGTGTCCATTCGACACTTCAATCTTGTTATTCTGCTTTTATTTTATCTTTTATTTTATTCTGCTATTATTTGCTATTATTTTGTATGTGCCAAGATCAACTACTAAGATACAAATATGCCAAAATCACCTACTTTATGAATCCGGCTCGACGGACCAAAAATCACTATGTTCAACAAATTCACTTTCACTTTATCGCGATCTTTAATTTAAAAGAAACACCAATCGTCTAATTTACAATTTTATTTCACTACGTTCCACATTTACAACATCAAATTCTAAGTTCAACTTTTACTTCTACTTCACAACCTTGTCTCTCAACTGTTCACTACTTTCTGATCTTCTAAACTATTTCAAAATTTTTAAAAATTCAAAAGATACTTTCACACTACCGAATTCAAAAACAAGGTACCGCTGCGCCACCGGTAACTTTCCGCACTTGCCCGGGTCATTGTATTATGTCGCTTTCCTAGATGTCCGGAATGACCTGCGGGCTGGTAATGCCTTGAGCGACCCCTTGCGCCTAATTCCATAGTTTCTCCTAGACAGTGACAACCGGTCGTCTGTCACTTTAATTGTAAACATTCGCAAGTTTTAATTGCAAACAGTGTCACTTATTTTGTTTCACTTTATTTTCTTGTTGGAAATGCTTAACATGATTACTTATTTCAATTTCCCTTTTAACTTTCTACTGCCAGATTTCACTTTTCACTTTTTACTAATGTTCGAAGAACAATAGTATTAAACTCGTTTCGCCGAAAATTCATATTTCTTTATATATATATATATATATATATATATATATATATATATATATATATATATATATATATATATATATATATATATATATATATATATATATATATATATACATATATATATATATATATATATATATATATATATATATATATATATATATATATATATATATATATATATATATATACATATATATATATATATATATATATATATATATATATATATATATATATATATATATATATCAGCAAAATGATTAAGGGAGATAATCTCTGGAGTGGCCAATCCGATTGAGCTAAAATTTTCGGAGAACGTAGGTGTGTATAGTAGGTGGGTCCACAACTTTCTCAAATTCAGATATCATAAACCTTTTGGCAACGGCGAGCGTTTTAGTGAATTTTGAGGAACTCCTATATTTCCAAGCAGTGTAAATTTTTGTTAAAGAAAAGTATTGGGAATGAAAGCTTACTATGTTTTTAGCTTGCTTATGATAAAGAATTGGAAATTTTGAGCCGTGTGCGGGTGCAGGGTGCCTAAAAGTAGGCAAGGATTTTTTTTCAAATTTTGATTTGTCATTACTTGTAAGAAAAACAATGGATCATCATGAAAATTACAGAGCGTATTTATGTTGACTAAAATTTAGCACGTAGAGATTTTCAGCATAAAGCGGGTAACCCTGTAGCTGTGGCAGGCTGCTGAAAAAAAATCCTTCAAGTCATTGACCTTCCTGAAAATTTTTTGATTTTTGACCAAAATTTCAAATCTTTGATAAATTTTATCTTTTGTCCTTCATCTCAAGATAAAATTTTCAAAATTACGTTTTGCACAAGAACGACAACCCATCACCAAATTACCTCTATTTTCAGCACTCAAAAGTTCTGTTCACGAGAACTGACGACCGGATAATCCGATCATAATGATATTTACAGGATATGTTGGTATTGGCTAGGACCAGGTCTGATAGAAGTGATTTTGAAATGCGGGCAACCCTGTGGCAGTGGTGCCATCTTGAAAAATAGCTGAGAAAGAAAACTGGTTTTAGGCCTATAGCTTCCGATTCAGCCATCAGATTTGGACACGATTCATACAGTACTTGGATCTTACTTTAGGTAACATTTGATAAAAATTTGGTTGAAAAATTAGAATAGAGCTGCCAGCTATTGTGATTTTTGTCTCCTAAATCTTGCAACTTTGCTCAGCAAAATAAAGCTTTTTTCCCTATAACTTCCGGTCCAGTGCAGAAATCAAAACGAAGATCACGCAGTAAATGGACCTTAATGTGAGCCAAATGTCGTAGAAATTTCGTACCAAAATCATAAAAGAGCTGCCAGCTATGACAATTTTTGTAATTTTGTGAAATTTCTTCACTGCGCGATTATGTCATTAGATTTGCAAATGAAAATGATCTTGCAATGAAAATTAACAACAAATATTGACGCTTTAAAAATTTGAAAAGTTTTGAGGGTGGTAACCCTAAAATTCTTTTCACCCGTAGAACTTCCAGCGCAGTTATTCAATCGAAACGAAATTTACTGGTTGGGTTTAACTTAACGTAAAGCAGATTTGGTATGTATTTTGCTTTGCTGCTGACACAGGCTAACGAGCATTAGCCATTTCCGTAAATATTGCACCAACAAATGCTTCAAATTACGTTTTCATATGCAAAGCATTTGCAATAAAAATAAGGAATCAATTTTCAAATTTTCCGAGTTTTGAACATTTTTCGGATGGCAGCCTCAAACAACGTTTAACCGCTGAAACTTTCGATAAAATCCTGCGATGAGAACGAAATTCAAAGGATAAGTTGATTTAAGTATGAGCTTGTTACGGTAAACTTATTACTGCTTTGTTCGGAAAGTGTTGCCAGCACTGAACATTTACATCATTTGTGTTATAGTTGAGTTTTGTTGGTTTGTATAAGGAATGGTTGATATGATTCTACAAAACAGTGTATTACGTCTTTCCACACTTTTTTGTCACTCAAAGACAATTTCTTCGAAAATTAGTTTTCTAGCGGTTCAGGTGCGCTAGAGTTTCTTTTTTCTTTTCTTTCACTCATAAAATTTCTTCACTTTGTGTCTGTTCAACAAATTCACTTTCTCTTTATCGCGATCTTTAATTTAAAAGAAACACCAATCGTCTAATTTACAATTTTATTTCACTACTTTCCACATTTACAACATCAAATTCTAAGTTCAACTTTTACTTCTACTTCACAACCTTGTCTCTCAACTGTTCACTACTTTCTGATCTTCTAAACTATTTCAAAATTTTTAAAAATTCAAAAGCTACTTTCACACTACCGAATTCAAAAACAAGGTACCGCTGCGCCACCGGTAACTTTCCGAACTTGCCCGGGTCATTGTATTATGTCCCTTTCCTAGATGTCCGGAATGACCTGCGGGCTGGTAATGCCTTGAGCGACCCCTTGCGCCTAATTCCATAGTTTCTCCTAGACAGTGACAACCGGTCGTCTGTCACTTTAATTGTAAACATTCGCCAGTTTTAATTGTAAACATTCTCCCCCGGCTGGAACGAAGTGCCAGAATTCTGTATTTTCCCAACTGTAAATATGTGATTAGTATGAGGAAATATACTACCAGATATACTCCTTTTTACTAATGTTCGAAGAAGAACATTAGTATTAAAATCACTTTGGCCAAAAATTCATATTTCTATATATATATATATATATATATATATATATATATATATATATATATATATATATATATATATATAT
Source organism: Nemotelus pantherinus (assembly GCA_963978885.1). Classification (NCBI taxonomy): domain Eukaryota; kingdom Metazoa; phylum Arthropoda; class Insecta; order Diptera; family Stratiomyidae; genus Nemotelus; species Nemotelus pantherinus. Next base: position 109,051,131 of record OZ022264.1, on the reverse strand, counting down.
ATATATATATATATATATATATATATATATATATCATCAAAAAATTTCAGTGAAAAAATCTCAGGAACGCACCATCCGATTGAGCTGAAATTTTCAGGATACATTGGTATATATGCAGAATAGTGCTATGTCTCACAAAAAGTTAATAATCTTTAACACTTTGGCGCCGGCGGCCATTTTAGTGATTTTTTTAATATACCTATTATTCCGTACACAAATAATTTTTGCAAAAATAAAGTTGACGACATAAATTTCGAACAAGTTTTACATGTGAATCGGATAACGTTTTGGAATTTTTTAACCCCATGTGTGCGCTGGGTGCCTAAAAAGAGAACGGGAAAATTTGAAAATTTTTAAATTGCGATAACTTTTGACAAAGCTATTCAATCATTACGAAATTTTCAATACATGTTTGTTTTATTTAGTTGTAGATAAACGTACATTTTAATGAGCGTGCTGGTAACCCTGTAGCTAGGGCGGGCACTGAAAGTGAAAACCTCCAAATCATCGTCTCTCTTGAAAACATGTCGTTTCTTCAAAAAAAACCCACTCATATGTAGATTTTGTGCTTTATTTACATAGACAAAAAATAAAATTTGATATGGTATAACGGGCACGCCTGGTAACCCTTGCCCAAGTTACCTATATTTTTAGCATCAAAAACTTCTGTTCACGGAAACTCACGATCCGATGAACAAAATTTATTGAAATTTGCAGAATGTATTGGTCTTTAATAGGACCAGGTCTGATAGAAGTAATTTTGAAATGCGGGCGATTCTGTGCCAGTGGTGCCATCTTGAAAAATCACTAAAAAAGATAACTGCTTTTAGCCCATTAAGTTCTGATTGAATCGTTCAATTTTGACGAAATTCGCACCGTAGCTGCACCTTACTTCAAACCACGTTTGATAGAAATTCGGTTGAAAAATTCGGTTGGAGCTGCCAGCTATGATAATTTTGGTGTCTTAAATTTGAAAAAATAAAAATTTGGAAGTGAAAACATTCAAACCATCGAATATCCTAAAAAATGTCCGTTTCTACAACAAAACTAATCTGTGTACAAATCCTTTGCTCAATCTACACAGTCAAAGCAAAAACTTTGGAAATTTCATGTCGGACAAGAACGGTAACCCTTTCTCAGTTAACCTATATTTTTAGCATCAAAAACTTCTGTTCACGGGAACTCACGAATCAATAATCAGATACAATTGAAATTTACAGAATGCATTGGACTTAAGGAGAGCCAGGTCTGATAGAAGCGATTTTGAATTGTAGGCAACTCTGTTCCAGTGGTGCCATCTTGAAAAATTACAAAGAAAAAAAAATGCTTTTTGCCCTATGAAATGTGAATCAGTTACCAGATTGTCATGAAATTGACACAGTAGCTGCACCCTACTCTAAACTCTGTTTGATAGAAATTTGGTTGAAAAATTCGATTGGTGCTGCCAGCTATGGTAATTTTAGTGTCTTTGGTTTTGAAAATTCGCTCAGGAAAATAAAACTTTTTGCCCTATAACTTCCAGTGCAGTCATGAAATCAATACGAATTTCATACAATTACTGGAACCTATTATAAACATTATTCAAGCCAAATTTGGTTGAAAAGCCATGATAGGGTTGCCAGCTATTGTTGGTTTTGTGTTTGTTTGCAATATCTTTATTAAGCTGTTTTATCGTAGAATTTTCAATTGGTTATGGTATTGTAGTGACAATAAACAGCAAATATTAAGCTTTCGATTATTTGAAAAAACTCGCTGCAGGTAACCCTAAATTTCTTTATACTCCTATAACTTCAAATGTTATATAACAACGTGAAGCAGAGGTTATATATTCTTGACTTTGATACTGGCGAAAGGTTGCCAGCACGAGTCGGTTGTGCTACTTTTGTATCTATAAACGCTTACAGTTAGTATTCATACCGGAAACATTTACAATTAAAATAAATAATCAATGTTGCAATTCGCAAAGTTCTGCAAATTTTTCGGATCGCAGCCCCAAACACCAACTTCAGTTACAGTGCTGCAGGCACTGAGCATTTTCTTCATTGATGTTATATGAGATGCTGCTTTCAAAATTTTGTGAAATAAGCAACTGATAACGAATATAATTAACCCGTGTTTTGCTCTCATAAACGTTGAAATTCATGCCAGTGGTAATATCTGAAACCTTCAACCATATGAGTTATAATGCATTCTTGAGACAAAAGTAAAACGTGGCATTTGAAACAATTTGGCCGTAATAAGCAGCGCATGTGGTGGAATATGCACCCAAAACCTGAACGATTCTTCTACTGTTCTTCGAACATTAGTGTTTCTAGCGGTTAAGGTGCGCTAGAGTTTTTTTTCTTTATTGCTATCCAAATTCTGCGTCTCGGGATGGTCGCTGGATTAGTCAAAGAAACTATCGACGGTATATCCACCGTGCCGACTGTCTCTTGACCCTGGAACGGTTGACGTTTTTCAGCGCGTCACACTCGCTGTTTGGGAAGGTGATTGGCATGTTAGGTTGATGCTCCTTAGTTTGTTCGGTTTTCGAGTAGTTGAGACATGTATCAATAGGATTCTATTCGTTGGGATAATAATAGTGTTTGATTTCTTTATTATACATACACATACATACTACATATATATAATAGAAAATTTCATTATTATTAATTTCATTCATATTATCACTGTATAGCCTGCCTAGCAAAACAGTATGGGTCAATAACACTCTATTAAAAGTAATTTGATTGGCATTTTTTGTGTAACATTGAAATTTCATCAAGTCCATCAGATCGTTGACTTTTTTTCTACAACTGCACTTTCTACGTACATAAATTCTTGAACGCAGTCAATAATTTTCGTCAGCAATATTTCTCTTCATAAGTATTTTTGTCGTTTTGCACTTTTGTACAGCAAAACTTGTAGAACATCATATTGCATATGTAAACAAAAAGTCATCGATCTCGACTCACGTGCAATATAATGATATTAGCAGAAAATTATGTTTAGGCTAAGAATTTTGTAATCATATAAAATAGATATGCAGAAAATAAAAATTCATTCAGTTTCGTACACTTGAATCAAGCGTTTTATTCTGTGCATTATTTCAATATACAGTTTTGCAGTTCGTGATATTTGCGTTCCCAAAATATCAAAGTATTTTAATCAAAATATTATAGTTACTGCTGTTTGTGACATCGTGCTGTTCGTGGAATTACCAACTTAACTTCCAACAAGTGTAACCGCTTGGTGGAAATTATATTCAATAGAAGGTTCTCTAAGTTTCAAGTGCTTAGTGAATCACTATTGAATCAATAAAAATCATTTGGCGACCGTGACAGGACTTGTAGTCTTTGGAATTTCTTTTTCAACAAGTGTAACCGCTTGGTAAAAAGTATAATCAATAGAAGGTTTTCTAAGTTCCAAGTGCTTTGTGAACCACTATTGATTCGTATTAAAACTGTGGGAGTTTATATCAAAGAGTCGATATAACGTGATATTGGAATCCATGGAGGCATCAAAATTACTGTCAAGACAGCAAGAAATTGGGAAATTAATCGAGAGCATAGCGATTAATTTCAAAAAAGATTCGCAATCGAGAAAAACGAGCGAATATTGCCAGAAACGCATCGTGTCACTCAACGCCTTGTGGGCAGAGTTTTCAATAAATCACGATAGACTGCTGGAATTGGTAACAGCTCGTGATGAAGAGCCATATTTCGTCAATAATTACCAAAGAGAGGTTGAAAATATTCAACAGCGCCTTAAATCATGGTTGGCAGAAGTCAGTGGGCCTAGCCAATGTCAACCTGAAACACGCTCCACACCAAGTCAACCTATCAGTGAGGCACCAGCATTGTCGGATAGCTTGAGCAGGCTATTGAGAAAACAGAAAACATTGCGTCAAGCAATTGATTACTTCTTGGAAAGCATCAGTAGAGACACCCAGCATGATTGTAGCCAGCATTACTACAAGCTAAAGATCGATAGGCTCCTAGCATATGAAGAGGAGTTGAAAGAGAATCAAAATCTGATATGGGAAGAATCGACCCCATTAGAACTCGACACTGACGAGTACTTCAAGTTACAGCATCAACTTCAAGATGCAATTGTTACATTACAACAACAGTTGGACCTATTCTCAACAAGCAGTCATACATTAACCGGCCAATATACAAATGCCAGAGTGAAGTTGCCTAAAATTACGTTGCCTACGTTCAATGGCGATTACCTTCAGTGGAATCAATTTCACGACTTATATGTACAGCTTATACATTCTCAGCCATTGAGCAATGCTGAGAAAATGTTTTACTTGACGAGCAACCTTACTGGTGAAGCAAAGGCATTGATAAAGCACGTGTCACCTACCAACGAGAATTATGATACTGCATGGGATATTATCGTAAGCCGATACAGCAGCACCAGGCATATAGTGACAGCGCTACTAAACAAGCTTTTAAATCAACCTACGTTATCATCAGAGTCTGCGACATCGTTAAAGACTCTTCATGATACAACCAACGAATGTCTTCTTGGTTTGAAGAATCTCAGCATCGGAGTAATTCATTGGGACCCGATCTTGTTGCATATCTTGCTGAGAAAGTTGGACAAAACCACACACACCCTGTATGAGCAAGGGCTCAGTAACCCTAAAGAGTTTGGGTCCATCCAACAATTTTTGCAATTCCTAGAGGGCAGATTTCAAGCGCTTGAAGCTGTTCAGGGAGGACAATGGAAGAAGCCGAATCCATTACCTGTACAAAATAAAACCAAAAGTTTGTCCGCAGCAACCCGCTACGATTGCCCTTGTGGCCCTCAGGAACGTCATCATTTGTTTAAGTGCCAACAGTTTCTTTCTTGGAATCCAGAAAAAAGAGCTCAGTTTCTCCTGCAAAACTCCCGATGTTACAACTGCATGAAAACTGGCCACTTTGCAAATCAATGCTCTTCTCGAGGATGCCTAAAGTGTGACAAAAAGCATAACACACTGATTCATTTAGCAGAATCAGCAGGTAGACCACCGTCATCAACTACACAGGCAATATCTTCTACACAGGCATCATCATCGAAAACTATTAAGCCAGCGTCATTGACAGCTCAGCTCGATAAGCAAAAATCAGGTTACGTGCTGCTTGGGACTGTTGCTGTTCGCCTTAGTACCGCAGATGGTAATCAAGTTATATGCAAGGCATTGCTAGATTCCGGCTCGCAGATCAATATTATTGCAGAACGGGCAGCAAAGAAGCTGGGCTTCAAATACAAACGATCAAATATGACAATCGAAGGTATTGGTCAATCAACCAGCCATGCCACCTACAGAGTCAACATCCTTGCAAGTGCTGAGAGCACCAACTTTTCAGTACGCATGGAAGCATTTGTGCTACCCAAGATAACAGGAACCCAGCCTGCAAAGTATTTGGACATCCAGTCGTGGCCTATCCCGGTAGACTTCCAACTAGCTGACCCCCATTTTAGCCATCCCAGCCGCATCGATTTGCTTATTGGGGCAGAGCATTTTTATCAGTTATTGGAATCTGAGCAACATTCAATGGGTCCAGATTTACCACTTCTTCAAAAGTCTGTATTCGGGTGGATTGTTGCAGGAAAATTAATGGATTCATCAACAAGAACCATATCATCCTGTAACATTGGGACAAGCAATGACGGAAATACCGATATCTCACAACAAATAGAGCGTTTTTGGAAGCTTGAAGAAAATAATTTAAAAAATACATTTACTGCTGCTGAAGAAAAATGTGAGCTGCAATTCAAGCAAGATACCACACGTAACCCTTGTGGGCGTTTCGTCGTCAGATTACCCTTTGAAAAACCAGTAACTAGTCTAGGTGAATCTATGGACATAGCCTTAAATCGGTTCCTAGCGCTTGAACGACGGCTGGCTGGAAAGGAAACCATAAGGCGGCAATATATAGAATTCATGGAGGAGTACATTCGCCTTGGACACATGAAAGAAATAAAAATCAATGAATTGAATCACCCATATTACTTTCTGCCACACCACTTCGTGTGCAAACCCGACAGCATGACAACAAAGTTGCGGGTTGTGTTCGACGCATCAGCGAAAACGTCGAATAATGTATCGTTAAATGATATTCTTGCCAAAGGACCTGTAATACAGGATGAACTTTTCTCCATATTAGTACGATTCCGGTTGCCTCGGTATGTATTTACCGGCGACATAGAAAAAATGTACCGGCAAGTCGCTATACAAGAAGAAGATCAGAAGTTCCAACTGATCTTTTGGAGAAATGATCCACAAGCAGAATTAAAGTGTTATCAGTTGGCAACGGTAACCTATGGCACTACCTCGGCACCATACCTGGCAACAAAATGTTTGCAAGTATTGGCAAAACAGCGCTCAAGGCAATATCCACTGGGATCAGAAACGTTACAGAGAGATTTCTACGTTGACGACGTCATGACAGGGTCTGACAGCATAACGGAAGCTATTCACATGCAAACAGAACTGATATCACTGCTTAAAGAAGGTGGCTTCCATCTAAGAAAGTGGTGCGCAAATCATCCTCGACTACTAGAGCGATTCCAACCACAAGACATGGAATTAACTCTAGATTTCAACAATGATTCTGACGATCACATCAAGACCTTGGGCTTAAGATGGTGTCCAACTAGGGACTTGTTTTCTGTTCAGCCATCAATACAAACTCGAAGCAAGACAACAAAGAGGACAGCATACTCAGATATAGCACACATCTTCGACCCGTTGGGAATACTAGCACCAATAGTAGTCACTGCGAAGATAATACTACAAAAGATGTGGTTGCTAAAGGCAGATTGGGACGACGAGCTACCGTCACAATTAAAGGATGAATGGATAGACTTCAGAGAAGGACTTCAAGATTTGAAAGACTTCTCCATTGCCAGACATGTGTTTGACCATCATTTGCCAAAAAACATTCAATTGCATGCCTTTGCGGATGCATCCGAAAAAGCATACGGTGCTGCTATTTACGTCAGAGCAATTACCAGAGACAATTTATTGATAGTAAGGCTACTTTGCGCCAAGTCAAGGGTAGCTCCTACAAAAAAAGAGACAATTCCCAGACTAGAATTGTGTGCAGCTAAACTTGCGGCTGAACTGTGCCTTAGAGTAAAGACTGATCTGAACTTGAATGATGTGCAAGACTTTTACTGGACTGATTCTGAAATCGTTCTCGCGTGGGTGAATAAATCATCTTCGTCAAATCAACCATTCGTTGCCAACAGAGTAGCCACCATACAGCAGCTAACAAGTGCACGCCAATGGAGACATGTTGACTCGAAGGATAATCCAGCAGATATCCTTTCAAGAGGAACAAGTCCGAGAAAGCTCAAAACTCTTTCACCCTGGTTCTATGGACCATTGTTCCTACATGCACCAGAGTCAGCATGGCCAGCAGAATTCATCACTAGAGGATCGACTACACTGTCAGTAACAGTATCAGATGAGTTGATTCATATGGTAAAGAGCATCAATCATGGAAATTCATTCAAAAAGCTTGAGAGAGTCATGGGATACATGCTCCGATTTGCAAAAAGAACACGAAAAATCAGCAATCATCATGAACATCTCACGGCGGACGAACTCAATGATGCTCTGCGCGTATTAGTAAGATGCGCTCAACAGGAAGACTTTTCACAAGACATACATCATTTAAATCAATACGGAGAACTTCCGAACAATAGTTCGCTGCAAGAATTGACACCATTCATTGATGAACATGGCATTGTCCGAGTTGGAGGCAGATTGCGAGAAGCTAATATCTCATACGACGCAAAGCATCCAATGCTGCTCCCATATTCAAATTTGCTCACAAAGCTGATAATGACCGACTTGCATATCAGCCACAAGCATGCGCCTCCACAAACACTTCTATCCATCACCCGACAGAGATTCTGGCCTATCAAGGGAAAAATAATTGCCCGCTCGATTATACACAAGTGCGTTCACTGCGCGAGAGCCGCACCAAAATTGCTCAATCAGCTCATGGGTAACCTTCCACCAGCTCGAATTCAGCCAGCGAGACCATTCATAAACACTGGCGTTGACTACTGCGGACCATTTTGGACACACTTCAAGATTCGAGGCAAGAAACCAGTTAAATCGTACGTGGCAATATTTTGCTGCTTCTCCACCAAAGCAGTACACCTGGAACTGGTCACCGACTTAAGCACTGACGCCTTTTTGGGTGCGCTACGAAGGTTCATCAGCCGTCGTGGACACTGCGCCAACATTTACTCTAACAACGCAACTAACTTTGTAGGAGCCAGGAATCAACTTCATGAGATCCACGACGCCATCTACTCAGCTGATGCCAAAAATAAAATAACGTCTATGTGCAGCAGCAAAGGCATAACGTTCCACATCATACCGCCACGTGCTCCACATTTTGGTGGCTTATGGGAGGCGGCTGTAAAGTCCACCAAGCGACTCATGCAATTGCAAATCAGCTCAAGTTCTCTAACGTATGAAGAATTGGAGACTTTGGTAATCGAAATTGAGGCGATACTTAACTCAAGACCAATCACCCCAATGTCGTCAAATCCAAATGATCTTACTGCCTTGACTCCAGGACATTTCCTCATCGGAGAACCACTAACTAGTAATATTGATCCAGAAGCCAAACCATTAAACACCAGACTCGGAGCTCGATGGCAACTGGTACTTCGACTTAAAACGGAATTCTGGGAGAAATGGACAACTGAATACTTGCACGAGCTTCAGAAACGTGTAAAATGGAAGTCTAGTCATCTCAATATTCAGCCGGGAACATTAGTTATGATAAAGGAAGACAACTCCCATCCTCTTCAATGACCTCTTGGGAGAATAATAGAAACGATAAAAGGCAAAGATGACCGAGTGCGAGTTGTCAACACTAAAACGGCAACCCAAATAATACAGCGACCCATACACAAAATTGCTCCTCTACCAGTAGACCCAACGGATGATGCTGATCATCTGAAGCCACAATGCTCTGAGCACAAACGTACGAGCAGACAATCCAGTAACACAGAGATGGCCAGAGACGAAGTACTGTCTCAACCCCCTAAGCGACGACGAAAATTAGGGTCTATGCTTACAACAGTACTTATAGCATGCCTATTCGTGCCACTCATTCAAGGGTCTCCTATCCATATTCACAGCTTTAACACATCGAAACCAACAATTTACTTCGAGAATTTGGGAAAGGCCAGCGTAGTTTCCAAAGAATGGCAGATGATTGTTTATTACAACATGACTGGTTATTGGCGCGAGCATAAATGCCTGACTAACGCAACAAACCTTCTGTCGGCACTATGTAACAGTCTAGCAGACCCTAGTATATGTTCAGGGACGATACAACACATCCAACATCAACTCACAGAATTATCCGAAGTGGATTCAATGATGCTCCGAGTGTCTTCCAGAAAGAAAAGAAGTGCACTCAACGTTGTCGGAAACATCGCAAACAGTCTTTTCGGAATTCTTGATTCAGAATATGCTGACAAGATGAGGGATATAATTGAAGACACTAACGATAACCAAGAGCGATTACTGAAACTGCTTAAAAATTAAACTTCATAACTCGATTCAACAATAAACGTTATCCGTGGAAACTATAAGCATATTGAAAGCCAATTTGAGCAGTTGACCTTGCTTGCCAATCGAGAAACAGAAAAATTAAACCGAATCGACAAGGAAGTACATCAAGATAGACTATCGGCTCTCTACATGGCTCATGCCCTTCAACTGCTTGTTGCTGTAAACAACCTTCAACAAACTCATAATGCTCTCATGGACATTCTAACCGATGCTCATCACGGAAGAATCAATTCACGCATTCTACCTCCGCAAAAACTTCAGCAGGAGATAAACAACATAAAAAAATACTTGCCAAAGACACTAACCTTACCACTGCCTATGAATGAGATTGCAGAATATTATAAACTAATGACAGTAAAGATCAAACCAAGTCTGCAGTATACAATCATTCAGTTAAAGCTGCCTCTCAGTACTAATGACGAGTTCGAGCTCTTCCGGACAGTTTCTGTTCCTGTTATTATTAATAAAGAAGCATGGGCTATCAAAGCTACAACACCTTACATTATCGTCATCTTGCACAGAAACCAATATTATCCTCTGGGAGAGATGGAGAAACTTGGCTGCACATACACCGTTCACAATCACATTCTGTGCAATCAGCACCATCCTACATATAAGGCAGATTTTGGTCCAAGCATTTGTGAACTAAATCTTATAAACCAGCGGTTTAATCCCAATCAATGCCAAGTGCAGAAAGTTCCAAATCATCCACGGTGGATTCAACTCCACACTTCTAACCAATGGCTCAATTCCCTCGATGAAGGGATAATAATCAATGCTGTCTGTAGCGGCGAAGTTACACAATTATCTCTTGAAGGATCCGGAATTCTCACGGTAGATGACAACTGCATCATACAACAACCTGGAGTAACAATACAGGCGCACAACATTTACCCCAGTACTATTCGACAATCTTATGCAGCCTCTCTATCAGTTCCGTTATCAGCTGAGCATCACTACATAGTAGGCTACTCCACATTAACAGTAGTCTTAGTAGTATCTGCGGTACTTTGTTGGAAGTTGTTTTACGGGAAACGTGCCCGAAGGACTACATCTTCCTCTGCAACAGCGACTCATGATTTCACTATAGGATCCAAGGCACTTGATGAATCCTGAACGAATTTCCAACGGGGGGAGGATGTTTGATTTCTTTATTATACATACACATACATACTACATATATACAATAGAAAATTTCATTATTATTAATTTCATTCATATTATCACTGTATAGCCTGCCTAGCAAAACAGTATGGGTCAATAACACTCTATTAAAAGTAATTTGATTGGCATTTTTTGTGTAACATTGAAATTTCATCAAGTCCATCAGATCGTTGACCTTTTTTCTACAACTGCACTTTCTACGTACATAAATTCTTGAACGCAGTCAATAATTTTCGTCAGCAATATTTCTCTTCATAAGTATTTTTGTCGTTTTGCACTTTTGTACAGCAAAACTTGTAGAACATCATATTGCATATGTAAACAAAAAGTCATCGATCTCGACTCACGTGCAATATAATGATATTAGCAGAAATTTATGTTTAGGCTAAGAATTTTGTAATCATATAAAATAGATATGCAGAAAATAAAAATTCATTCAGTTTCGTACACTTGAATCAAGCGTTTTATTCTGTGCATTATTTCAATATACAGTTTTGCAGTTCGTGATATTTGCGTTCCCAAAATATCAAAGTATTTTAATCAAAATATTATAGTTACTGCTGTTTGTGACATCGTGCTGTTCGTGGAATTACCAACTTAACTTCCAACAAGTGTAATCGCTTGGTGGAAATTATATTCAATAGAAGGTTCTCTAAGTTTCAAGTGCTTAGTGAATCACTATTGAATCAATAAAAAACAAATAGCTTCTTTTGTTGCAGAATGTGCTTGTGGTACATTTCAGTCAATATTTCAATTCGGTGATTCAGTTAATATGTTTGATTTGGTAGGTTTGATGTAGTATGTATTGGTAATAGTGCTATTGTAGTGACGGGTCGTTTATATTCTCTATCATTACTCTTAATGGACACGACTCGAACAATTTCATCTTTGCCTGGGTACACAGCGGTAATTCTTGCAAGTGCCCATTTGTACGAAGGGTGTCTCTCGTCCTTAACGAGGCAAAGATCTCCGATGCTCGGATTCGGTTGCTGTTGTAACCATTTCAGTCTGGATTGCAATCTAGATAGGTTCTCTGTGTGCCATCTTCTCCAAAAAGTTTGAGTCAATCGCTCAGTCAATTGCCAGCGATCTAAACGATTTAGTTTGACATCCATAAGATTCATTTCGGGAGGAGCTAACAATGTGTCTCCGATTAAAAAATGTGCAGGCGTTAATGCAGTTGTATCATTGGGATTGTCGCTTAAGGGACATAACGGTCTAGAGTTCAAACACGCTTCTATTTTTATGAGTACTGTCGTAAATTCTTCATAAGTTAATGCCGCATCTGATAATATTCTACGTAGATGTCGTTTCAATGATTTTACCCCCGCTTCCCAAAGACCTCCAAAATGTGGTGATGCAGGGAGACTGAAATGCCAAGTTATATCATATATAGCGCTCTTTTCAGCAACGTTCGTCAAGATCGATTTTATTTTTCGAAATTCAGTGGCAGCTCCGACAAAGTTAGTTCCGCAATCACTGTAGATATGGCTGCAGAGTCCTAGTCTTCCAGTAAAACGACGGAAGGCAGCCATAAAGGCTTGCGTTGTCATGTCTGACACAACTTCTAGATGGATTGCTTTGGTACATAGACATATCAAAACCGCGACATAACCTTTGTAGATTTTTCCACCACGTCCTTGCTTATCCTTCATGTTGAAAGGCCCACAGTAATCTACGCCAGTGTGCATAAATGGGCGCGATATTGAAACTCGAGGTTTGGGTAGGCTGCCCATCAATTGTGCTGCGCACTTTGCCGTGGCTCGAAAACATCTAATGCATTTGTGAATACATTTTTTTATTGCATTTCTCCCTCTGATAATCCAGTATTTTCTTCTTATGGTTGCTAACATTAGTTGTATTTGGCCATGTAATGTTTCTTGGTGGAATTTATGTATCAAAAAATCCGTAAATCTTCCATCGGCTGGAATAATTATGGGGTGTTTTTCATCGAATGATAACTCTGCGTTCGACAATCTTCCCCCAACTCTTAAAAATCCATTTCCGTCAATGAATGGACTCAAATTGAGCAGTCTACTGCCCTTTTCAAGTGGTTGTCCTAGATTTAAAGACTTTATTTCGCTGTGAAATTCAGTGCCTTGTATGTGTTTAATCCAACAAGTCTCGGCACGTTGTAGCTCTTGAACTGTTAAAGGACCCTTGTTGATACTTTTCCGAGAAATTATGACTGCAAACCGGAAACAATACGCCGTAACACGGATTAATCTTGTATATGTAGAAACCCTTTGCAGTACGACGGCCATCCAATCGTCATCTTTGGTGTGTATATTGACTAAAATTTGACTGCGCTGTTCTAGTTTAGTATTCTCGATAAGTTTCTGGGACGGCCAGAATTCAGTATCTTTTTCCAGCCATGTTGGCCCATTCCACCATAGCTTGCTGTTTACTATTTCCACTGGTGAAACCCCGCGTGAAGCTAAGTCTGCTGGATTTTGACATGATGGGACGTGTCGCCATTATACGTTGCCTATTAAATCATAGATCTCAGCGGTTCGATTAGCAACAAACGTAGTCCATCGAGTTGGATGTCCCTTGAGCCAGGACAGAACGATTTCGGAATCGGACCAGAGACAAATGTCGTTGGCTGCTAAGTTGAGAGCTGACATCACTTCCTTCAGCAATTTTGCTAGTAAAACCGCACCACAAAGCTCTAAACGAGGGATCGTGACTGGTCTAACAGGGGCTACTTTCGATTTAGCTATGAGTAGATTGGATTGTGTTTGATCTCCATTGCGAACAACTAAGTATATGGCGGCTGCATAAGCTTGCTTTGATGCGTCGCAAAAGCCATGAATTTCGATCCTGGAGTTAGGTTTATTACTCACCCATCTATTAATTTTCAGTAGTTCTATAGTTTCAAATTATTTTGTAGCTTGGACCATTGCTGAACGATCTCCGGTGGAACTGGTTCGTCCCACGTTTGACCGTGTAACCATAATGATTGTAAGATCATTTTTCCAACTATTATGATCGGAGCCAGCCACCCCATCGGGTCGTACAGTCGAGCGATTTCGGATAAAATATTTCGTTTTGTGATTGGGGATGCTAGTTCATGGTGTCGGACTCGATACGTAAAATAATCTGATAAAGGGTACCAGATCAATCCTAGTGATTTATATCCCTGTTCCAATTGTAAATCTGCTGCTTCGTTCAACTCAATATCTTCCCCAGGAAGTCCTTCTAGTAGTTGTGTGTCATTGGCAAACCACTTTCGCAGTTTAAATCCTCCTAATTGCACCATTGTGTCAATTTCATTTCGCTTCACAAGGGCTTCATCAATAGTGCCTCCTCCGGAGAGTAGGTCATCCACGTATATCTCGTTGTATACGGAATGTCTTGCATGTGGAAATCGATGTCCTTCATCTTTCGCCAATTGATGGAGTGTGCGAATTGCTAGAAATGGTGCACACGTGAGTCCGAAAATCACTGTATCCAACGAATATTCTTCAATTGAGTTCGTCGATTCCTGCCTCCACAGTATTCATTGGTAATTTGCATCAGAGGGATTATCCTGATTTGGCGATACATTTTTTCGATGTCCGCAAGGAATGCGAATTTGAACAATCTCCAATTCATTAGTATCGACATCATATTAGTTTGAATTGTTGGGCCTGTTAGTAATATGTCGTTAAGTGATACTCCGGAACTTGTTTTCGTTGATGCGTCAAAAACTACACGCAGTTTGGTCGAAGTACTCTCCTTTAATACAGCGTGATGTGGGATATAATGTGTTGTGCAAATTGATTTTCCATTTTCTATATTGTATTCACTTCGGGTGTCCACTCGATGCATATGTCCAAGGGCTATGTATTCTTGCATACACCTTTTGTATTGTATTGCAAGTTCAGTATCTTTGCTAAATTTGCGTTCTAGATTTAACAAACTTGTGACGGCAGTGTGTTTTGATTCTCCCAATAGACCTTTACTAAATTCTTCCTTGAATGGTAATCTAACGGTGTATCGTCCGTTTGTATTTCTGATTGTAGTAGCTGCGTAGAACCTTTCACATTTTTCATCTTCCTTTTTCAATACCTTCCGCGGATGAATTTCTTCTATCTCCCAAAATTTTTGTAATGGTTGAAGTTCTTTGTTATTATCAATTTCGATACTAAAGTTGTGCACGTTATGAACATGTTCTAGCTCAATTCCTCCGGAAATTATCCAACCGAGCTTCGTCTTCTGAACAATTGGGCCTAAAGAGAGTTGGAGCACATCGCCGAGTATGACCTTTGCGTATACTTCAGCGCCTAATAGTATGTCGATTTTTCCAGGTTTGTCAAATTGTGGGTCTGCCAGAGGTAGATTACCCAATTGTTCTCGAATGAACGATTTGATGCTGCGTGATGGAATGAGTTTAGTGATTCTATTTACCACTAAAGCTGTTAAGGGACTAGTTCTTTGCTATCGGTTAACAAGTTGGCGGAAATCTTCCCGGTAATTTTAGTTGCAGCAGAACTTCCGAAACCAAAAACATTAATGTTTGTTGTTTGTTTTTTCAACCCCAAGTGTTGGACTGCTGATTCAGAAATGAACGAGGCTTGTGACCCTTGATCCAGTAATGCACGATACAATCCTATGGTTCCATTTGATGTTTGGAGCTGAACTAACGCAGTTGCTAGGAGTACATCACCTGATGCCATTGTAGTGAATGACTGTGCTGCTGCTGAATTGTGAGATGTCGGTTGAAACGATGTCGCGTTGGTATTATTTGGAAAGGAGTTAACAGCATTGCCAATAGTCGGTGGATTTTCACGATGTAATAGTGTGTGATGACGACGCTGACATTTCACACACGAGGATTTACTTGGACAATTCATAATCAAATGACCCTTTCGTAGGCAACTCAAACATAGCCCCTTTCGCTTCACAAATTCAAGTTTCTGTGGTTGAGTCGCCTGTAGAAACTTGGAACATTTCATGATATTATGTGGTCCATTGCACATGCTACATTGTGACGCCGTCGGAACAGTTTGAACAGTATGACTTTGTCTGCTCGTGCTCTGCAATTCGAAAAACCTACGTTTTACCCTGTCATCAGCAATCGCTTCTAATGCCCGGAAACGGTTATCTAAGAATTTATTTAATTCATCAAGTGTTGGTATTTCTCGTTTAGTGGCCGTTTCTTGTTCCCAGATACTACGAGTCTCATTTGGTAATTTTTGTATAAAAAAATATGCCACTACTGCTGCCCATAGATCATCCACTTTCAAATTTTCGATTGCTTTGAGACTCTCGAACGATGTATCTATTAATTTACGAATAGAGCAAGAAGATTCGGTCGTGATTGATGGCTGAGAGAAGAGACGTTTGATATGGGCATACAGAAGTGCTCGTTTATTGGAATAACGTTCCTCCAAAATCTTCCATGCCGTTTCATAATTATCATCCGTAATGCTGTACGGTCTTAGTAGAAGCTCAGCTTCACCTGCTAGGCTAGCTTTCAAATAATAAAGCTTTTGGACAGAAGATAAAGAACTTTTGCTGTGTATTAGCGAGACGAATAAATCTTTAAACGACATCCATTCTTCATAACGACCGCTAAATGTTGGCATTGATATTCGTGGCAATTTGATGTCATTTATACCCTCAGAGCCCCCCGACTGCACTTGTTCTTTTACTACACTTTCATTAGATCGCTTATCCACTTCAGATAATAACTCTTCTATATCTGACCTTAACTCAAAATACCGTTCTTCGTAATCAGTGTATAGACTAAGCTTGAAATAAACAATATCATCCTCAGCGGTTTCCCCTTTCAACATGGCCACTATCTGATCATGAGTTTGAACGAATTTTGAGTAGTTTTCCTTAAGAGCTTCAAGTCTACTCTTAAGATACGACACAGTTTTCCGAGCCTTTGAATCTTTTCGGAAATTTATGGCTGATTTGGCTAAATTTTCTAATGCAACCTTTTGTGCTGCGCATAACGCATTTATTGTGACCGACATAGCTACACAATACGAACAGCGATTCAGAATTTATTTAATGTAATGTATTTCAATTCTATGTATTTTGTTATTTATTTTACTCAATTGGAAGAACTCAGATCGATTGATCTAGTTCATGCCTTCAAATATATATTGACGAATCACCACACTATTAGTGTTCGCACTACCACCATCACTATGTGTATTAACGGCAAATTCTCACAAAGATAGGATTAGCGTTCAATAACAATTGCAATGTCAGCACTTTGTCATATGCATGCTCATATGCACAACGAGAGTACTCTTGCAAATCAACAGTGCCGTCACTAAACCAAACTAACGAGCTTTCGAATTATTTTCCCTATGTAACGACACCGATATTTGCCTAAATTTTCGATTATGTTCATCGACAATCTCCTTTGATCGTTACCACTTACTCACGCACAATTCAGAACCCATCACAACTTCGCTTATAATTAATGTTTGAAATATTTGAATGTAGTGTTTGAAATATTTGTTCCTTTTGCAAGAAATATCATATATTTATCAATTTCGAACTTGTTTTTCTTTAAAGTGCTGAAATTTTCATTAAGTGCTGAAATTAGACCTTATTTGCCAGCTCTACCGCTAATTTCGGTACAAGCGTCTGAGTTTCACTTGAATAAATGCAAGTATTGTCGACCATAAAAAACAAACCATAGATAACAATCATTAATGATTGTTAACAAATCGATACTGTGTGATGTAATCGAATATTACATCTAACTGTTCTTACTTTGTTCAACACCTTTTAATCATTACGTGCCAAATACGTTACGCGGTCTCCATGAACCCACTTTTCATAAGATGTGAGCATATTTATTAACAACAATCGCAATCAAAATTTTTGATCGTAACTGAAAAACATACTATTTGCGTCGATAAATGATTTCCTTTCAATAATATCGAAATAATGTTTGAATTCAATTGCCAATCTGTATGCTCATTTTAATGTTCAACATAAATTTCACAATGTTCCGGTATTCACGGATTTAAATTCAAGGCCTTTATTTTTTCTGTAAAGTTTCTTTTTTTAAAAATTAGATTGCCGAACAAGCACAATCATGTGTCCATTCGACACTTCAATCTTGTTATTCTGCTTTTATTTTATCTTTTATTTTATTCTGCTATTATTTGCTATTATTTTGTATGTGCCAAGATCAACTACTAAGATACAAATATGCCAAAATCACCTACCTTATGAATCCGGCTCGACGGACCAAAAATCACTATGTTCAACAAATTCACTTTCACTTTATCGCGATCTTTAATTTAAAAGAAACACCAATCGTCTAATTTACAATTTTATTTCACTACTTTCCACATTTACAACATCAAATTCTAAGTTCAACTATTACTTCTACTTCACAACCTTGTCTCTCAACTGTTCACTACTTTCTGATCTTCTAAACTATTTCAAAATTTTTAAAAATTCAAAAGCTACTTTCACACTACCGAATTCAAAAACAAGGTACCGCTGCGCCACCGGTAACTTTCCGCACTTGCCCGGGTCATTGTATTATGTCGCTCTCCTAGATGTCCGGAATGACCTGCGGGCTGGTGATGCCTTGAGCGACCCCTTGCGCCTAATTCCATAGTTTCTCCTAGACAGTGACAACTGGTCGTCTGTCACTTTAATTGTAAACATTCGCAAGTTTTGATTGTAAACAGTGTCACTTATTTTGTTTCACTTTATTTTCTTGTTGGAAATGCTTAACTTGATCACTTATTTCAATTTCCCTTTTAACTTTCTACTGCCAGATTTCACTTTTCACTTTTTACTAATGTTCGAAGAACAATAGTATTAAACTCGTTTCGCCGAAAATTCATATTTCTTTATATATATATATCTATATATATATATATATATATATATATATATATATATATATATATATATATATATATATATATATATATATATATACATATATATATATATATATATATATATATATATATATATATATATATATAAATATATATATATATATATATATATATATATATATATATATATATATATACATATATATATATATATATATACATATATATATATATATATATATATATATATATATATATATATATATATATATACATATATATATATATATATATATATATATATATATATATATATATATATATATATATATATCAGCAAAATGATTAAGATCCGATTGAGCTAAAATTTCAGAGAACTCAATCCGATTGAGCTAAAATTTTCGGAGAACGTAGGTGTGTATAGTAGGTGGGTCCACGACTTTCTCAAATTCAGATATCATAAACCTTTTGGCGACGGCGAGCGTTTTAGTGAATTTTGAGGAACTCCTATATTTCCAAGCAGTGTAAATTTTTGTGAAAGAAAAGTATTGGGAATGAAAGCTTACTATGTTTTTAGCTTGATTATGATAAAGAATTGGAAATTTTGAGCCGTGTGCGGGTGCAGGGTGCCTAAAAGTAGGCAAGGATTTTTTTTCAAATTTTGATTTGTCATTTCTTGTAAGAAAAACCATGGATCATCATGAAAATTACAGAGCGTATTTATGTTGACTAAAATTTAGCACGTAGAGATTTTCAGCATAAAGCGGGTAACCCTGTAGCTGTGGCAGGCTGCTGAAAAAAAATCCTTCAAGTCATTGACCTTCCAGAAAATTTTTTGATTTTTGACCAAAATTTCAAATCTTTGATAAATTTTATCTTTTGTCCTTCATCTCAAGATAAAATTTTCAAAATTACGTTTTGCACAAGAACGGCAACCCATCACCAAATTACCTCTATTTTCAGCACTCAAAAGTTCTGTTCACGAGAACTGACGACCGGATAATCCGATCATTATGAAATTTACAGGATATGTTGGTATTGGCTAGGACCAGGTCTGATAGAAGTGATTTTGAAATGCGGGCAACCCTGTGGCAGTGGTGCCATCTTGAAAAATAGCTGAGAAAAAAAACTGGTTTTAGGCCTATAGCTTCCGATTCAGCCATCAGATTTGGACACGATTCATACAGTACTTGGATCTTACTTTAGGTAACATTTGATAAAAATTTGGTTGAAAAAATAGAATAGAGTTGCCAGCTATGGTGATTTTTGTCTCCTAAATCTTGCAACTTTGCTCAGCAAAATAAAGCTTTTTTCCCTATAACTTCCGGTTTAGTGCAGAAATCAAAACGAAGATCACGCAGTAAATGGACCTTAATGTGAGCCAAATGTCGTAGAAATTTCGTACCAAAATCATGAAAGGGCTGCCAGCTATGACAGTTTTTGTAATTTTGTGAAATTTCTTCACTGAGCGATTATGTCATTAGATTTGCAAATGGAAATGATCTTGCAATGAAAATTAACAACAAATATTAACGCTTTAAAAATTTGAAAGTTTTGAGGGTGGTAACCCTAAAATTCTTTTCACCCGTAGAACTTCCAGCGCAGTTATTCAATCGAAACGAAATTTACTGGTTGGGTTTAACTTAACGTAAAGCAGATTTGGTATGTATTTTGCTTTGCTGCTGACACAGGCTAACGAGCATTAGCCATTTCCGTAAATATTGCACCAACAAATGCTTCAAATTACGTTTTCATATGCAAAGCATTTGCGATAAAAATAAGGAATCAATTTTCAAATTTTCCGAGTTTTGAACATTTTTCGGATGGCAGCCTCAAACAACGTTTACCGCTGAAACTTTCGATGAAATCCTGCGATGAGAACGAAATTCAAAGGATAAGTTGATTTAAGTATGAGCTTGTTATGGTAAACTTATTACTGCTTTGTTCGGAAAGTGTTGCCAGCACTGAACACTTACATCATTTGTGTTATAGTTGAGTTTTGTTGGTTTGGATAAGGAATGGTTGATATGATTCTACAAAACAGTGTATTACGTCTTTCCACACTTTTTTGTCACTCAAAGACAATTTCTTCGAAAATTAGTTTTCTAGCGGTTCAGGTGCGCTAGAGTTTTTTTTTGTTTATTTATTTGTGTGTTTGGGTTGGTATTCAGCCTCGTATACCAGTTTGAGAAGCGTTTTAGGCTTAATTGCTTCCCCAGACGTTTATAGGTTAGTAATTCCCGATTAACCTTCGCGGTTTTTTCCGGTTTATTATTTTTTTATTATTAAGAACATAAACACTGCTTATTCTTCTCGACTTTTCGCGGTTTATGTTGCCCGAGTTGACCGACTGCGCCAGTTTACTTTTGTACACGGAGGTGTGTTAAAAAAAAATAATTATTAAGTGAGACAACAATTTTGATCGACAATAACACAACTTTATTCTAAATAACTTTCTTTCGACGAATTACATTTGCGGAGAGATGGAGATCGACTGAGGCGTATTACGTACGGGATTGTTTTTATCCCTGCATGAGAACTGCTGACCAATCAAATGTGTCTGCGCGATGAAATTTTATAATTGTGGAAAATGCAGCGTGAGATTTTTATTGGTTTACTGTAATTGAAATATGCTAATCTGCTGACCAATCATATGCCTGTCTGCGCGATCAAGTTTTATAATTGTGGAAAATGCAACGTGAGATTTTTATTGGCTGCGCGTGTAACTGAATCATGATGATCTGGCTGTGCGTTTTGCACAGCCGTGTGAAATAATTTTTGGAATTTAATGGGATCATCGTACGTAACTAGCTAGCTGGCAAAGTAGGGCACACTGTTGGTTGTAACGAATGGCGCTCAAGCGTTTTGGCCTCTGGTTTTTATTAAATTTTCGTTTTAATACATTGTATGTATTTTATGAATTTGATTAATATTTTCTTTTCTCAGTGTCGCAATAGATTAGAAATTCTTCGTTCTCATTTTTGTTTTTATTAGCTAATCATTTGAATATCAATATTTGTTTAACTTTTGGTTTCAATCGTTCAATTTCTTTGGGTTTTTTTTTGCATAATCGGTAATTTGATCGGATCGTTTCTATTGAATTTACTTTATGGATTCACTATTCAATATTACTATTTCCACATTACGTTATCAATAATCAATTCGAGTGGCTGTCAGTCCAGAACTCGCACCCATCTCGTGCTACTGTGTATGTCTATATGTGTTGAACAGAGCTTGTCTCTACCGATATGATCCAGATTTTTGTGGTTGTTGAAGTCAGATTCAAGGTCATACAAAGATATCTCCTCATGAGTAGGATCGCTTTTGAGAAAGTGCTGTAACTTGAGTTCTTTTTCCCCTGTGAGCAGATACTCTGTGAGATTTCTGGCCGTTCTAGTCACGATCTTTGTCCACCTTTTCAGGTGTTGTTTGTTTATAACTAGTTGAACAAGATGCGAGACAAATGATTGGTTAGTCATCCTGGAGCAACCACAAGAATCTGTAAGCCGTAACGGTTTTCCTTTCCTCTTTATTCATTTTGTGTTAAATTTCTATCCTTTTCCTTCCTCGCGCTTGTTCTTATCCTTATAACGAAGAGAGGGAATCGTATTTTTTTTTGTTTAATTATCAACCAAAGTTTCGGCAAAAATTATTAATTGCAATCCGTGGAAAAATAACATTATTAATATAAATCCGTGGAAAAATAACATTATTAATATAAATCCGTGGATATCAGTAAAAGATTTTTTTTCGTAATAATCGAACATTCGTTTTGGATTATGTTCTATTGAAATGTGAAAAAAATTCATTTAAACATGAATTTGAACCAATAGCTTTAAGTACATTCATTTTCATATTCCATCGGTATTAAGGAAGTATTGTTAATTTCGATTTCTATAATTTTTTTTCTCTACATGGTCGGTATTGTTATTTTCATTATCATCTATTTATATATTTATATATATATATATATATATATATATATATATATATATATATATATATATATATATATATATATATATGTATGTAT
This sequence comes from Nemotelus pantherinus, assembly GCA_963978885.1. Taxonomy (NCBI): domain Eukaryota; kingdom Metazoa; phylum Arthropoda; class Insecta; order Diptera; family Stratiomyidae; genus Nemotelus; species Nemotelus pantherinus. Next base: position 109,028,531 of record OZ022264.1, on the reverse strand, counting down.
AAATATATATATATATATATATATATATATATATATATATATATATATATATATATATATGTATAAATATATATATATATATATCTATATATATATATATATAAATATATATATATATATATATATATATATATATATATATATATATATATATATATATATATATATATATATATATATATATGTATATATTTATATAGACATATATATATTTATTGATATATATATATATGTATATGTTAGTTTTTTCCTGATATATTTTCTGCTATTTTTATGATTTGCTTTTTGCATGTTAAAATTAGTGTAAACCAATCCCGGCCGGGTTTGGGTAAAAATTATTTAAACTAACCACACCGACTTGATAATTATTGTTATTCTGGATTTGATTAGAATTATTAACTGATTAGTCTTTATTTTTGTTCTATATCTTTTTTTTTCTTTGTTTTGTTAAGTTATTTATTAAATAATAAATTGGATAAGTTTGTATATAAAAAAATAATGATTCCCCTCGGAGTTTCCTTTTTGTTTTCCCATTCCTATTGTATGCATGGTTTTATTTGGTTATTTATTTGAGCGAAAAGTAATAATTTAGCATACTGTAGCTCGAAGAATTTGTTCTGGCCCAAAGCCCACGCCAAACTGAGCTAGCTGGCAAACTAGAGCACGCTAGGCAAGAAGAAGAAGAAATTCTTAAAAATTTAATTATGCTGCACTGACGGCGGCTCGCAAGAGCTCTGTTGGCTCTAACATCCTTTTAAGTAACGTATGGTTTGAGTGATTATACTTGTACCTATTCACAAAAAAATGTTCTCTTTAATTGTTATAAAATAGCAATTATAAAATTACTGAAAGGTCCAAAACAATATTTTTTTGTAGATGTATATTTAGAGATGTGAGCCGAAGTTGGAAGCCAAATGTACAATTATGTCATATGTGCTAGTTTGTATGCGCATATTGGTAAAATCATAATACAGTTTTTTAGACGGACTCGGAGCGTCCCACTCCGGCTCATATCTCTGAAACTGTATTTGCTTTGTGGAAGCGAATAAATGATGTTTAGAAACTAGTTTTTTCACTGTGGGCTCAACTTTTTTATATATTAATATTTTAACTAATATTTTTATTTTTTGAATTGATGAAACAACATCATATCTCATACCTTATCGAATTTACTTTTACCAGCAGTGTTAGTGTTGCCGCTAAAGCTGGCATTGATGGCGGTGAAGTCACAAGTCACACACTCACTGGGTGCTTTTTGAAGTGAAAACTTGACAATTCTGGGACATTTATTACAATTTTTTATTAAATATCTTGTCATTTTGGTGGCATTATGATATGTATATATTTTATTGTATAACAAACAAACACGCATATGTTTTTCATTTTGCTTTGGTTCGTGATAATATTTAGAAACTATTCCCTTTGGTTTCATTTTATAAATTTTTGTATCGAAAAGGTAATTATCAAATCACTTTACTTTTCAAGTCATTGGCTGAATGGTTACTGGGAGTGGCAACAAAATAAGCCGGCAAGAGAAAGTGATATATCGCTAGTTCGCTGTTCATGGCGCGTTTGCCAAGGATTGATGGTCCCATATTCGTCAACCAGGCGAATGTTCATCTTTCCACAGATGAGGAGCTGAGCAATGCAGTGTCCAGGATGAAGAACCAGAAGGCCCCGGGGCCTGAGGGAGGCCCGGTTGAGGCACTTAAAGTCGTGGCGGAGCTGTAACCATTTCAGAGATAATCGCAATCAACAACCATTTCTCCCAGACTGGGACAAAAAGGGGGTAGTTCCGGGCGGCTTTGCTCGCGAAAATCGAGGTGGGTCGGACGCCACTCACTTCTACTAACCGAAACTACCGCATCACCGTCCCATTGAAGCGAAAAATTTTGACTGTGTCCACTAATTCATAAAGAGAGAAAACCGCGTAACTGAAAATGTTAGCCATAATATGTATCTGTGTTTGAACACCACTACAAATTTCACTATGAAAACGAATTTTACTTTAGATACTTGAACAAATATAACTCGGATTTATTCTTAAGACACATTATTACTATGCTTAGGCAATACCGCGATTAACCTAACCAATAATTCAGGCCTCTAATTAATCAACTTATCGTGTACCATACCTTTAATATTCGCTGCTTCCGATGCTTCGTTGGGACTTTTTTCGTCGATCCATTCCCATTCGTAGAAAAAACAGACATCTTGGTTTCTTCCTTCGCTTGACTGTCTTGCCACTTTGTCACTTCGGCCGTTGAGTATCGATCATTGTGACTCCGGTCTTTATCGATTAATTTGCACTCCACCACAATTTCAATTTCACTCCTTCGTCGCAAATTCTCCCTCGTCGATCCATATCCAATTCCAAAGTTAATTCCAATTTGGACCGCCGTGCTGCCTTTCTCAATTTCTCTGGTTCGGTACCCAGTATAAACGAAAAAGAATACAAAGGTGTTAGGTTTTGGTGAATCTATTCTTCGGACATCCGTTCGCCCACCCAGTTTCCAGTAAAAACGAGCGTTTTTCACCTTTGTCGCGCACACGAACACTTTTCTGCTGGCACCGGAATATTTCAAACCCATTGAGTTCGTTCACTTCAGCTGGGAGCCTGTGCGATCCACAACTGAATTCCACTTCGGCCCATTCCATTTGTTCCATCCGTCATATGACAAATCTATCTGTCATCGCGTCTCGTGACAAGTTGAATTGTCATCGTATCTCAAAGTCGAAAGTATTTCTTTCGTAGTGCGTAAGGTATTAAATATTGATCTTAAAGATATGACAATTTTGATGACGGTAACTGGTGCCAGACAATACCGTGTGTCACTTGCTGTGTTGTGTTCTTTTACTCCGTGTGTCGTCAGCTTGACCGGGTTTTGGTGTCGACTATTATGGTTTATTTATTTCGTGTTTGCTATTGATGCCTGTGAGTTCGTTCAGTTTGACTGGATTTGCTTTCGACGATTATGGTTTGTTTATGTCGTGTCTGTTATTGATGACTGCGAGTTTGTTTAGTGATCGGTACGTTTTCTGTTGAGTTGATTTTGTGTTGATGGGCTAGCTGCTCTACTTTTAGTGTGTGTACAATAATCAATTACTAATACTAACTAAATACTTAAAAACAAACTCTATACTAACGTTATACATGGTATAACTAACTTAAACTAATCCTGACGGCGGTTTGATTACTTTCTACTAATTTTGTTTGTAAATACGCGTAATTTGGTACACCATCACAGTCAACCGCGCCTATAATTGGATTTATATAATCCATATTTCGTTTCGAGGGTCTTCCCGTTACGGTGGAAAGTGGCTCGACTGGTACTTGTAGACAAAGGAAAGGGTAGCCAGGGCAATCCATCAGCATTGCGCTTGCTGTGCATGCTTGACACTGAGGGAAAGATTCTCGAAGGATTTTTAAAGCCACAGCTGCTGTCAGCAGTGAGATCAGCTGGTGATCTTTCTTGCAGGTAGCACGGCTTCCGGAAAGAGCATTCAGCAATTGATGCCATCTCAGAGTTTGTGTGGGCTGTAGCAAAAGTGGAAGAGGCACTTCATCAAGCCAGACAGGTCATCTTGCTGGTAAGGCTTGACGCGCAAGACGACTTCAACTCAACGAGGTGGACGGACATCCTTCGGGCCCTTGATAGGAGGTTCCGTACCAAACAATATTTTTTTGTAGATGTATATTCAGAGATGTGAGCCGAAGTTGGAAGCCAAATGTACAGTTATGTCATATGTGCTAGTTTGTATGCGCATATTGGTAAAATCATAATACAGTTTTTTAGACGGACTCGGAGCGTCCCACTCCGGCTCATATCTCTGAAACTGTATTTGCTTTGTGGAAGCGAATAAATGATGTTTAGAAACTAGTTTTTTCACTGTGGGCTCAACTTTTTTATATATTAATATTTTAACTAATATTTTTATTTTTTGAATTGATGAAACAACATCATATCTCATACCTTATCGAATTTACTTTTACCAGCAGTGTTAGTGTTGCCGCTAAAGCTGGCATTGATGGCGGTGTTGTTTATTTTATCTTCTTCCAAAACAGAGGTGGATGCAGAAGTCACACACTCACTGGGTGCTTTTTGAAGTGAAAACTTGACAATTCTGGGACATTTATTACAATTTTTTATTAAATATCTTGTCATTTTGGTGGCATTATGATATGTATATATTTTATTGTATAACAAACAAACACGCATATGTTTTTCATTTTGCTTTGGTTCGTGATAATATTTAGAAACTATTCCCTTTGGTTTCATTTTATAAATTTTTGTATCGAAAAGGTAATTATCAAATCACTTTACTTTTCAAGTCATTGGCTGAATGGTTACTGGGAGTGGCAACAAAATAAGCCGGCAAGAGAAAGTGATATATCGCTAGTTCGCTGTTCATGGCGCGTTTGCCAAGGATTGATGGTCCCATATTCGTCAACCAGGCGAATGTTCATCTTTCCACAGATGAGGAGCTGAGCAATGCAGTGTCCAGGATGAAGAACCAGAAGGCCCCGGGGCCTGAGGGAGGCCCGGTTGAGGCACTTAAAGTCGTGGCGGAGCTGTAACCATTTCAGAGATAATCGCAATCAACAACCATTTCTCCCAGACTGGGACAAAAAGGGGGTAGTTCCGGGCGGCTTTGCTCGCGAAAATCGAGGTGGGTCGGACGCCACTCACTTCTACTAACCGAAACTACCGCATCACCGTCCCATTGAAGCGAAAAATTTTGACTGTGTCCACTAATTCATAAAGAGAGAAAACCGCGTAACTGAAAATGTTAGCCATAATATGTATCTGTGTTTGAACACCACTACAAATTTCACTATGAAAACGAATTTTACTTTAGATACTTGAACAAATATAACTCGGATTTATTCTTAAGACACATTATTACTATGCTTAGGCAATACCGCGATTAACCTAACCAATAATTCAGGCCTCTAATTAATCAACTTATCGTGTACCATACCTTTAATATTCGCTGCTTCCGATGCTTCGTTGGGACTTTTTTCGTCGATCCATTCCCATTCGTAAAAAAAACAGACATCTTGGTTTCTTCCTTCGCTTGACTGTCTTGCCACTTTGTCACTTCGGCCGTTGAGTATCGATCATTGTGACTCCGGTCTTTATCGATTAATTTGCACTCCACCACAATTTCAATTTCACTCCTTCGTCGCAAATTCTCCCTCGTCGATCCATATCCAATTCCAAAGTTAATTCCAATTTGGACCGCCGTGCTGCCTTTCTCAATTTCTCTGGTTCGGTACCCAGTATAAACGAAAAAGAATACAAAGGTGTTAGGTTTTGGTGAATCTATTCTTCGGACATCCGTTCGCCCACCCAGTTTCCAGTAAAAACGAGCGTTTTTCACCTTTGTCGCGCACACGAACACTTTTCTGCTGGCACCGGAATATTTCAAACCCATTGAGTTCATTCACTTCAGCTGGGAGCCTGTGCGATCCACAACTGAATTCCACTTCGGCCCATTCCATTTGTTCCATCCGTCATATGACAAATCTATCTGTCATCGCGTCTCGTGACAAGTTGAATTGTCATCGTATCTCAAAGTCGAAAGTATTTCTTTCGTAGTGCGTAAGGTATTAAATATTGATCTTAAAGATATGACAATTTTGATGACGGTAACTGGTGCCTGACAATACCGTGTGTCACTTGCTGTGTTGTGTTCTTTTACTCCGTGTGTCGTCAGCTTGACCGGGTTTTGGTGTCGACTATTATGGTTTATTTATTTCGTGTTTGCTATTGATGCCTGTGAGTTCGTTCAGTTTGACTGGATTTGCTTTCGACGATTATGGTTTGTTTATGTCGTGTCTGTTATTGATGACTGCGAGTTTGTTTAGTGATCGATACGTTTTCTGTTGAGTTGATTTTGTGTTGATGGGCTAGCTGCTCTACTTTTAGTGTGTGTACAATAATCAATTACTAATACTAACTAAATACTTAAAAACAAACTCTATACTAACGTTATACATGGTATAACTAACTTAAACTAATCCTGACGGCGGTTTGATTACTTTCTACTAATTTTGTTTGTAAATACGCGTAATTTGGTACACCATCACAGTCAACCGCGCCTATAATTGGATTTATATAATCCATATTTCGTTTCGAGGGTCTTCCCGTTACGGTGGAAAGTGGCTCGACTGGTACTTGTAGACAAAGGAAAGGGTAGCCAGGGCAATCCATCAGCATTGCGCTTGCTGTGCATGCTTGACACTGAGGGAAAGATTCTCGAAGGATTTTTAAAGCCACAGCTGCTGTCAGCAGTGAGATCAGCTGGTGATCTTTCTTGCAGGTAGCACGGCTTCCGGAAAGAGCATTCAGCAATTGATGCCATCTCAGAGTTTGTGTGGGCTGTAGCAAAAGTGGAAGAGGCACTTCATCAAGCCAGACAGGTCATCTTGCTGGTAAGGCTTGACGCGCAAGACGCCTTCAACTCAACGAGGTGGACGGACATCCTTCGGGCCCTTGATAGGAGGTTCCGTACCACCAGCTACTTACTAGCCATGATGTTGGACTATCTCAGGGACCTGCCTTGTCCTCGCCTTGTCCTCGCCAATCCTTGCCTTGTTCTAGGATACTAAAGATGGAGTCAGAAAGAGGCCTGTCACCTCAAGTGCGGCACAGGGGTTGATCTTAGGAGTTGATCTCTGGAACATCATATACAATGATCTGCTAAGCCTACAAATCCCTGCGGATGTGTTCCTTGTAAGTTACGCTGATGACGTCACAGCTGTAGTCACTTGAAGATCTGCTGATTTTGCTCAACTTAGACTTAGCCAAGTAATGAGGAGGTTGGATCGGTGGATGACTGAGCACGGCCTCCAGTTGGCAGTTTCAAAGACAGAGATTGTCATGCTTACGAAGCGAGGGATATCAACCGTCATACCCATGACAGCTTTGGGATCATATCTGCAAGGCATGTGACAGGGCTCTAGTAGTCATCACTTCGCTGAGTAGGCTAATGGCCAACGTTGGTTGACCCAGTGAGACGAGATGGAGGGTGCTCATTGGGGCGACCAATTCAATCTTGCTATATGGCGCCAAAATTTGAGGAGATGCGCTTTGAGCAAAGAAGTTCTGGAACCGCATTCCCAGTGTTCAGTGCTGGGGTGCCCTGTGAATCATCTGTAACTACCTCACGGTCTCACAAGAGGCTGTGTCTCATCGATCTGCTAGAGCGAGAACGCAAGGAAGAGTACCTCTTTCACTCAGAGCTGGACAGAACATTCGGCTCTGATGCACGCGCGTACTCTAACCCTACAACTTTGGCAACAACGTTGGAGAGAAAGTGAACAGCTAAGCTAGTTGGTCTTATTGAGCCTTGGCTTATATGCCGCTACAGAAAGGTAAACTTTTACTTTTATTAATTCTTGACAGGGCACGTTAACTTCAGGAAATACTTTAAAAGAATGGGTAAGGTGGACACATCGTACTGCCGGTACTGTATTTCTGAGCTCGATGATGTTCGGCAAACATTATTTATGTGCAGTAGCTTCTTAAGTTTGAGGCGCACCATTGAGTTCACGATCGGCCTGGTAACGCTTGAAACGATCGTGGATGCAATGTTGAGAAACGAGGAGAACTGGTGCGCAGTCTCAACATATGCTGAGAAAGTACTCTCATAGAGCAAGAGGAGGGTTGCCTAACCGATCTATAAGCTATGGTAGTTCTTAAAGTTTGTGGTTACCAATAAGTGTGTCAGCCGGGTCGAAGCAGTGCTTAGGCGGGTCCCAGCTCAGAGCTTCGTAGGCATACTCCGTGGTGATAGGTCAACCGGGGATCTGGAAAGCAGAGTTTTTTTTGCCATTTCTACTTGGGGAAAAAAGGTTCTTAATCAATGGTGTAGTTCATCTTGGGTACATTTAAGCACGCCTGAGCATGACAATTATCAAAAAAAATTGTTAACAATTTCATCCAACTTTTTGGCGGCAAAATACAATCCTACTATTCTGCAGCCTTTGGTGCAGTTATAAAAAACTGTAATTAGCAAAGTTTCTGGAGCAGGTGGAAGCAGAGTTTGAGTTGGCTCCAAACTCCCATACTAAATCTTCACGAATGAGCTCGTTGTCTAGTCATATTTGAACTAAGTAATACACCAGATATAAATGCTGACAAGCAGCACTAGATTTTGGTGGAAGTATAGATAGTTGAACAGGTTTTTTAAGCTATGCAGATCTAATACAAGTTGAATATATCTGAGTATCAATAGATAAGGTGTGCAAAATACTTTTCGTTTGAATTTTTATACATGTATATTAACGTCTAATCGTTACTCCACTCAGATACGCGCACGGTTGGAAAATGAAGCATCACTTGATTAGCCGGGCAATGCCTATTCTTGACATCAGAGGACAACACCCACACACACACGCCACCCCAAAATAAACGGTTTTGTAGGTTTTCCCCATCCGCTGTTATCCCACCAATGATCAGGCCAAAGTCACGTTATTTCAGTTAAAAATGTGTTACGTGTCATTTTCCTTTGATGCTTTGCTGCTATTCACAGGAGTGATATAGAATCTGGGTATTCGAGGAAGGTGTGCAGAGGGTTGAGCTCCTATAATGTAACAAAAATCTAGCGCACCTGAACCGCTAGAAACACTAATGTTCGAAGAACAGTAGAAGAATCGTGCAGGTTTTGAGTGCATATTCCACCACATGAGCTGCTTATTACGGCCAAACTGTTTCAAACGCCACGTTTTACTTTGGTCTCAAAAATGCATTATAACTCATATGGTGGAAGGTTTCAGATTTTACCACTGGCATGAATTTCAAAGTTTATGAGAGCAAAACACGGGTTAATTATATTCGTTATCAGTTGTTTATTTCACAAAATTTTGAAAGCAGCATCACATATAACATCAATGAAGAAAATGCTCAGTGCCTGCAGTGCTGTAACTGAATTTGGTGTTTGCGGCTACGATCCGAAAAATTTGCAGAACTTTGGGAATTGAAACATCGGTTATTATTTTCATTGAAAATGTTTCCAGTATGAATACTAGCTGTAAGCATTTATTGATACAAAAGTAGCACAACCGACTCGTGCTGGCAACCTTCTGCCAGTATCAAAGCCAAGAATATATAACATCTGCTTCACGTTGTTTAATTACATTCGAAGTTATAGGAGTATAAAGAAATTTAGGGTAACCTGCAGCGAGTTTTTTCAACTAATCGAAACCTAATATTTGCTGTTTATTGTCACTACAATATCATTGGCATTTGAAAATTCTACGATAAAACCGCTGAATGAAGATGTTGCAATCAAACACAAAACCAACAATAGCTGGCAACCCTATCGTGGCTTTTCAACCAAATTTGGCCTGAATAATGTTTATGATAGGTTTCATTGATTGTATGAAATTCGTATTGATTTCATGACTGCAATGGAAGTTATAGGGCAAGAAGTTTTATTTTCCTGAGCGAATTTTCAAAACCAACCATGCGACTTTTATATATTGAAATTCACCTACCTCCTAAACTACTGGCCATCCCATTCTAAAACTTTTGTGATAAAATAAGTATACTTTAAGCTTTATTTTGTTTTAAAAATAAACAAAATTAACCTTTTCCAAATTATTCAAATTACGAGTTAAAGTGTCTACTTCCGGTTTCACACAGGAAAAAAAATTTATTTTTCAAATCTAATTTCAAAATTAAAAAGAACTGCTAATTTTGTACACCAATCAATATGTTTAATGTTTTTTAGAGTTTGTTTTGAATCTCAGAATCCGCTTCCAAAAAAGCCTTTTATCAATTTCGTCAATTATTCGGAAGCTCATAGCTCAGCAACTAAACCTCATAGAAACAAAAACTTGTGCATCCACATTCATATCATCTAGAAGTGTGTGTGTGTGTGTGTGTGTGTGTGTGTGAGTTGGGGGAGAGGCGCATTGGCGCCTCTAAGCACTCAGGCCAAAGGACCCATTGTACTCATTACCCCCTGCCTACCATAGTTTCCCAGACCTCTTGATAAAGTCTAGGATCACTGATAGGGGAAAAGAGGCTATCGTCTGCATGCGTGCAACATCCCAGCCAAAGCATTGATATCTGAGACGTGCAAACGCTGGGCATTCACAGAGGAAATGCTCCGCAGAGTCAGCCTCTTCTAGACAGGATGAACAGAGGTCATCCTGTACAACACGTATTCGGTACATATGTCCTCCTAGGCAGTTGTGTCCAGTCAGAATACCTACCATGGCCCTGCAAACTTTCCTGCTCTTATTGAGCAAGAATCCCGCAGTCACATGGTTGGATTCTGAAAAGAATACCTTCGTGTGCCTGGCCACACCGGCAGCCGTCCATCTATCTTTGTGAGCATCATCTACCCACTTGCGAATAATGGCACGTGCAGATGCGGTCGGCACACCCAAGGCGGGTTCAGGGCCCCGTAGCGGAAGTTCCGAACCTTGCTTCGCAATGACGTCAGCAATTTCATTCCCCTCAACACCACAGTGCCCCGGTACCCAGAGCAGATGCACCCTATTGAATCTGGCGACAGAGTTCAATCGTGCTCTGCACTCTTGGACAATTTTCGAGTTTGTCAGGGGTCTACGCAGCGCCATCAGTGCAGCTTGACTGTCACTGCAAATAGCAATGCTCTTTCCCCTCCATCTTTCCTCAATTGCCCAACAGGCAGCTCTCAGGATAGCAAACATTTCTGCTTGAAAAACCGAAGCGTGCTCTCCAAGAGAGAAAGCCCATCTGCCATTCGATGAATGTAGATGGACACCAGCTCCAGATCTACTATCTGACCTCGAGCCGTCCGTGAAGAAGATCTCCGAATATCCCCTCGTACACAGATCGGGATCATCCCAGCTACTTCTGCTTAAGAGGATTACTTCGTACCTTCTTCTGAAGTCGAGGAAGGGCACCCGAGCGTCCGAAGGCATCGCGAGAATCGGAGAGATCTCACACATCGACCTCCTAATAGAGCAGTGCCCCACATCGTCTTCACCTACCCATAAGCCAAGCTGAGCTAGTCTATGGGCAGAGCTCATCGCCACACTCTGAACTTGAATGTCGAGAGGAGGCAGATTGAGAAGCGCATCAAGGGCCGCACCCGGAGTAGTGCTCATGGCACCACAGATACCCAGGCACACCGTCCTTTGCAGCGTGGCTAACTTTTTCCGAGCATACAATAGCCTCACGATAGTCCACCACACCACCGATGCGTACGTGAACATCGGCCTAATTATTGCTGTGTAGATCCACATCACTACACGAGGCTTTAGACCCCATGTGGTAGCAAAAGCTCTCTTACACTGCCCGAAAGCTTTTATAGCTCGAGTAAGCTTCACTTCCACATGTTTCTTCCAGAGAAGTTTTTTGTCCAAGATTACTCCAAGATATTTGACTTCATCTGAAAGTTGAAGTGTTACACCCTTCATGATTGGAAGCACTAGTCCTCTCAGTTTTCTTTTCCTGGTAAACAAAACAAGTTTCGTCTTACCAGGATTCACTGTTAAGCCGTGCCTCGAACACCAGCTGCCAATCAGATCCAATGCACGCTGTGTATTTCTACATACCACATTCAGATCTTTACCGACAGCCAGTGCGGCCACGTCATCAGCATAAGCTTGTGCGTGCAGCCTTTCTTGTTGCAGTTCGTTAAGCAGGGAGTCGACTAGCATACTCCACAGGAGCGGTGATAGGACGCCCCCTTGAGGGCATCCATTTGTCGCCTCTGTTCTTAGGTAGCAGTCGGATCCAGCTTCCGCCAGCAACCATCTCTGCGTCAGCATGGCATGAATCCACCTAACTAAGACATCATCCACGCCATGCACTTTCGCAGCATCACATAGTTCCACGAAGGGCGCGCAATCAAAGGCCCCTTCAATGTCCACAAACACCCCCAACGCATACTCACCATTGGAGATCGCTCCCTCAACTCTGGCCACCAAAAAATGAAGGGCCGACTCGCATGATTTTCCTCGCTGGTACGCATGTTGCTCATCATTCAAAGGGTTAAACCTAAGCGCCGTAGTACGTATGTGTCGTTCGACAAGTCTCTCTAGGCATTTCAACAAAAACGAAGTTAAGCTGATCGGTCTAAAGTTCCTTGGATCGGAATAGTCATCTCTCCCCGGTTTAGGTATAAAAACTACCTTAACCTCTCGCCAAGGTGACGGAACATACCCCAAGGAAAGGCATGCCCAGAAGATTTCTCTCAGGTCTGCCCCCAAGTGGTCAATTCCCTCCCTAAGCATAACCGGATAGATACCATCCAGGCCCGGCGATTTGAAATTCTCAAAAGACATGATTGCATCCCTGACCTTTTCACTAGTGACCACAGATCTAGTTGTGTACCAGCACTTCCTACTGCTGCGAAGAGCAGGGATTTCGGTCACAGGCGCATTTGCCTTCCGCGACTCAATCACCGGGGCTCCCGGGAAGTGAGTCCCAAGTAAAGTCTGCAAAGACTCCTTTTTGGACTTGGTAAAATCACCATCCGAGCATTTTAGAATGTCTAGCTTAGCTGATTGATCCTTCTCTAGGACTTTGCAAAGCCTAGACGTCTCCCGTGCGCCTTCCAGTCTTTCACAGTAAGATCTAAATGATTCCCTCTTAGAGGTCCTCACCAGCTTCTTATACGTTCTCTTTGAAGATCTGTAGGCGATCCAGTCATCCTCATTGTTGCTCTTACAAGCTCTGTTGAGAATTTTCCTGGTACTTTTCCTTAGCTTCTGTAGTTCCCGATTCCACCAGGGAACCGTCTTGCCACATCTGCTCTTACTGATCGGGCAGGCCTCTTCATAGCTACTCATTAGGTCTCTATTCAGAGTGCTCAACCGGGATTCTATTGACTTTGGCGATCTTATCCTACCACTAGGACGCGCTTTGTCTGCAAGAAGCCGATTGAACGTAGGCCAATCAGTGTTTCTTGGGTTTCTTCTTTCCACCACGGGTGTTAGATCCGTGGCTAAAGAGAACACCAAGTAGCGATGATCAGAGAGTGAATCCTCATCTGATACATTCCATCCAGTCATTGATCCAACTATTCCAGCTGAACATAGCGATACATCAATGACCGCCCTTCTGTTTGGGGTGACAAATGTGGGAGTAGTCCCAGTGTTTAAAATCATCAGCCCGGCAGAAGTTATAAAATCAAAGAGACTTTTACCCCTGGCGTTACATTTGTTGCTACCCCAGCTGGTATGCTGGGAGTTGGCATCGCAGCCCACCACAAGTTCAAGTCTCTCCGATTCAGCGTACAAAACCAGGTCCTTTAACTCCTGTATCGGCGGCGGGAGTAAGGAGTCAAAGGGAAAGTAAGCTGAGGCAACTATCGTGCGCTTAAGCCTACCATTTTCTCGGTGTTGTACGACGACCGCTGACAGGTCCGGGCTTGAAATCTGTCTGAGCATGGTGGCATCAAGCAGATTGGAAGCCAGAACACAAGTCCTCGGCCGTATAGACCTTTCATCATAAAAGATCTTGGCCCCCGTGATTGAACTAAGTCCGTAGATCCTACCGCCTCGAACCCACGGTTCCTGTACAAGTGCAATGTAGGGGGAGGCTTGCAGTTTTGTCAATTTTTCGCTCAAAAGATAGGACGAAGCCTTGGCACGCCGCAAGTTGATCTGGACAAATCTTATACCTTCAGGCACAGAAACGTCCGGAGTTTAAATCTTTGGATCCCTTTGCAGGGACCCTTAGATAATGTCCGCGTGAACAGTGAAAGAAACTCTATGGGAGAGAATTTCCACTGGATCTCTGCGTTTTGCTCTGGCGATCTGTCCATAGACAGTCACAAAAGCTCGTGCCTCACCACTTCCTGATTTGGTTAAATTTAACCGCATACAAGAAGTAGCTCAGCACCATCCGGTACCTGTCTCTTAGCATCGAGAAACTTCTCTGGTCAAGTACGATCACCAGGTTGAAACCATCTTCACCTGTGGTGGGATTCTTCCTGGGATTCATGTACTTGATGATCCAGTGTTTCGCATCGATGCCCGGATTCAGTTTGCCGAACATGCCAGTGATGTCACCTGCACTCTTGCGAGGACCAGGGATCCAACAACTGACATAATAGGGTTTGGCCAGGTCGGAGTCCAAAATGGTAAATTTGGGCCGACTGCCAGTACCCAATTTAGGAACGATCTGTGTGAGCCACTCCTTAGATGTTTGATTGGAGCAGGCGACTTGGAGGTGACCATCCACAAACTTCGCTTGCGTGAAGTTGTAAACTGGTCCCGACTCCGCTATCTCTCGCCACAGTTCGTTCTTAAGGATAGCGCACTGACCTTCGGTCAGTTTGCCACCCTTGCCAGACACACCTATTACAACAACCAGCGAAGAAGACGCAGCTTCTGCATACGTTCTCCTCCCTACCCCTGTGGAAGGTGTGTTTGTGCCAGAAGGGCCAGCCTCTGCAAGATCTCTCTCGCAGATTTTGACACCTTTCGGCACCTTGCGCTCAGAGATGCAGGCATCCACTTTCGCCTCAACCTTGCGTCTCTTTCGTGCGCCGCCGCTGGCAGATTTGGCCTCTGTACTGGTACCATTATGCACAATATGAACGAAATCCAGAACCTCGATTTTTTTCCTTCCTTTTCCTCCTTCCTTCCACTCTCTCCATCACTCAATCAAAATGCACGGTCCGTGTGCATCAATTCTCCTCAATATATGTTAACTTCGTACTTCCCAGACAATAAAATATTGGTATAAGGGAAAGCACTTCATTATAAACTATCGTCTTCAGATGATATCGCCTGTTTCTTGTCGTCAAGACTTATGCCCAGAGAAAAGTTTAGAAAAAACTCTGGTTGGCGTCTTCATTATCTTTGTAAAAGGAATGATCGTAGATTTTCCTTAAATTTTACCAAATTCGCTGAATTTCTTATATCCTCAGGTAAGGTGTTGTAATAAGCCAAAGACTGTTGCACTGGATCCATTTTCAAACGATCTGTCCTAGCTTTTTTGATCGCCAGGTTATTCGCCGATCTTGTGGCTGTCTGAGTTATTTCTCCAACATTTCTTATAACATATGGCCATTTGAGGTTTTTGATAAGTATCTTAAATATTAGCTTTCCTTGTTCAATACACATTATTTGTTGTATGCTTAGTAGTCCTGTTTCACGATACACATGTAAGCTTGGAGTCAAAGTTGGCATTTTGTATATAGTCTTGATAGCCTTAGTGATTAGTCTTCCGATCAAATCGATGTTTTGTTTCGATGTTTGCTTCCACAAAACTGCTCCATAAGAGATGTTCGACAAAATAAAAGCATTGAAAATGTCAAGTTTGATGTTGAGAGATAAAAAATCATATTTTTTTAGGATTCCTATCATAGGCGCTACTTTAAGTCTGATGTTATTGATATGTTGTAGCCAAGACATTTTCTCATCTAAATTTAGTCCTAATTATCTAATTGACTTGACCTTTTCCAATTGTATTCCATTGATTTGTAATGACGGATTAATTTGCTGCTTGTTTTTTTGTTGGAATACTAAATATTTAGTCTTTTAGATGTTTATTATTAATTTACTTTGTTCGAGCCAATTCCAATATTTTCCTAGGTCATCATTTATATTTTGCTGGAGAATTAATTCGTTTTTTACCGGAATACAGCAGTAGTGTGTCATCAGCAAATAAAAGTATTTTTCCCAACAGATGAATGTCCTGTACGCTGTTAATGTACAGTAAAAACAGTAATGGCCCAAGGATTGATCCTTGAGGAACGCCGATGTTTATAGTGCATTCCTGACTTTTATACATATTGTTAGCTGTAATAATACGCCTGTTGAACAGATAATCCTTTATTAACAGCTTAAAGTTGTGATGGATTCCGTATATTTCGAGCCTCTGAAGCAGGACTTCGTGGTTGATGGTGTCAAAGGCCTTTTTCAGATCCACGAAGATTGCCGCTACATAGTCGCCCTTATCCAATCCATTGTTGATGAAATGTACTGCATCTAATGTCGCTGCTAGTGTACTACTGTTTTCTTGGAAGCCATATTGAATTAGCGTCAAAATGGAGTTAGTCTTAATAAATTGAAGCAATTGTTTTTGAATGACTCTTTCAAATATTTTACTTAGGACACTTGTGACAGCTATTGCGCGATAATTTGATGGATCCGCTGGATCACCTCCTTTGAAGATTGGAGTGATTTTCACCAGTTTAAGACAATCAGGGAATGTACCAGCTGCTAGGTGCTTATTTATTATTGTAGTTAGAAGCTCCAAAATATGATTTTTCAGAAATTTTATATCCTCCGATGTTATACTATCCAGACCAGGAGAAACCTTTGATTTAAGGTTGTCGATTATTTCAGATATTTCAACAGGACCCGTGAGACGCAAGTGAATTGAAGTGCATATATTAGGCTCAATATGAATACTCGAGCGTGATGAACGTTGCAGTTGCTCGGTGACAAATGTTCCAATGGTAGCGAAGAAGTTGTTTAACTGCTGTGCTACTTCTTCGGGGTCTGTAATGGATGTTCCATTTATCAACAGTTCTTCTATGTACGTTGAAGATTTGTTCTGTTGTTTAGACAAGAGCTCATTTACTAGTTGCCAATATCTGGAGGTATTTCCGGCTGAAGCTTCAAACTTATTTCTGTAGAAACGTTTTTTGGCCTCCATGATAGCTCGATTCGATTCCTTCTTCATAGATAAATAGATCTGCTTCTTGGACGTGGAGTTTGGATCTGCTTTGTATTTTTTGTAAGCAGTTCGTTTTCGATTTGCAGCATCAATTACATTCCTAGCAATCCAAGATTGTACTCGAACACGAACTTGTTTCGTTGTTGTTGCTTTAACCTTAGCTTCGGTTATCTTCTCAATTAGCTCATCAAAGTCCGAAGTTGGAGACCCTTGGAGACTATCTATGAAGTTCCTTAAGAAATCTTTATTATTGGTTCTGCTCATCGATATTTTTTTAGGCCGTATTTTAGCTTTGACGAGATTTTTTATGGATAAGTTGATTACTTTATGGTCTAAGCCGGGCCAGTCGTCATCATTGTAAGACATACGTTCACTCATGTTTGGATGTTTTATGATAACATGATCGAGTAGTGTTTTGGACGTCATAGTGATGCGTGTTGGCTTTGTCTTGTTAAATACAACTCCATTATTTGTCGCAATTATATCGAGATATTCGCTGCATATCGCAGAAGATGTTAAAATATCAATATTTGTATCTGCTACAGTGATTAATTTCTCGATAGTCGAATAGAATTCGTCGATATGATTGAGAAAGAGATGGTCTTCTTCATTTGGCGCTTTATAAAATGTGCCGATGTTAATTTTTCCTGAACTAAGTGCAAGCTCAACTACTATAGTGTTAAATTTATCAGACATGCTGACAAGCTTTGAGCGAATGTTTGACTTCACAAGTATTGCTGTGCCTCCTCCACGGCCCGATTGTCTTGTGCAGAAATAGCCTGTATATCCTCTCGGCGTATAGAGTTCCTGTTCGTTGCTATATATCCATATTTCATTAAGAACTACAACATCGTTCTTTTTGTTGGAACATAAATAAATATTGATGTCGTCAGTTTTATTACGAATGCTTCTAACGTTTGCGTAGAAAATGTTTAAAAGACAATTTTTTTCGTTTGCTGTTGATCTAATATCCATAGTTGATTCGCTTTTGGTTAACTTCAATCATTCTCTTAAATTCCGGGCACTCATAACTGTCTGCGCGATGTTGTGTATGCACATGATTTTTAGTTATGCAATTATTGCATTTTAAAGAAGATACTGTACATGCATGGGTAAGATGGTTACCAGCACATTTAGCACACACTTCCTTTGCCTGGCATGTTTGGGATTTATGGCCGAATCCTTGACATTTAAAACATCGCATTACGTTGTGGTCTTCAACAACGTAATGGGAGCCGAAATTGATATTGATGTATTGGTTCACCATTCTTTCAAATAGCTTCCCACCAACCTCCACAAAAGCTATCCATTTATTTGTTTTTTTTGCCTGCCTCATATGTACCACCTCAAATTTATCATTAATGTATATGTTATGGTTTAGACTGATTATTTCTTCTTTCAGCTCTTGCGTGCTGTATTTTTGTTGGAGGCCTCTTATCATCAGTCGAGGCAATTTCTCCTTGGTACACTCAATTTTGTATTGCGCTCCTAGGTTTTCTTCTAGGTTTTTTAATAGAACCTCTGTATTTTGCTGGTTATTCGATTTCATCAATATACCCCCACTTCTAAGTGATTTCGTAAATTCAACAGGGGTTTTCAATTTTACCGGGTTGATGTTTTTTTTAATGTCCCTCATAGTACTAGCAGCATCTTGATCACCTTTTGGCTTGATGATTATGCCTTTGTTGAATTTTTTCATTCCAACCGCGGTAATTGGTTTTGCCCTGGTGACATCTGCGTATGAAGGAATAGGAATTGGCGTAACAGCTGCTTTCGTCATTTGCTCAATTTTACCACTTAATGTTTTTAAGAGCTCATGGTTTTTTTCAACTTGCAGTGTAATTCTGTCCTCACCACTTTTTCTCAGTGCTGTTTCACACTTCTTACAGAACCACTTCACTTTACTACCAAGCTCTTTCACTAACTCATAGTCTGCTTTTGTAATGTTCATGCAGCCGATGTGGTACCACTTGTCGCCACAATAGCCTTCGCAAGCGAGTGCAGGCTGTTCTTCCGATACTTGCTTCTTGCATTTCGCACACTTTTCCTCGTCAGTCATTTACTTTTTACTCAAAAAATATAAAACAAAACTTCAATAAATTGAGAAAAATGAATATAAAAAGTCAATTTAATTTAATGTTTTTAATGGCAGC
>OZ022264.1:108977235-109004735 GCA_963978885.1 Nemotelus pantherinus | reverse complement strand
ATCAGAAATTTTCGTACATGTTGCACCTACAGATGCTTCAAATAACATTCTCATATGCACAGCATTTGCAATAAAAATAAGAATCCAATTTTCCAAATTACCGAGTTTTGAAAACTTTTCGGATGGCAGCCTCAAACAATGTTCAACCGCTGAAACTTTCGATGAAATCCAGCGATGAGAACGAAATTCAAAGGGTAAATAGATTTAAGTATGAGCTTGTTATGGTAAACTTATTTCTACTTCGTTGGGAAAGTGTTGCCAGTTCTGAACATTTTTATCATCTATGTTATAGTTGGCTTTTATTGCATTGAATAAGGAATGGTTGATATGATACAACAAAAAAGTGTATAACGTCTTTCCACTTTTTTTTGTCACTCAAAGAAAATTTGTTCGAAAATCAGTTTTCTTGTGGCTCTGATGCGTTTGACATTTTTTCATTCATCAACTTATGTATAGACTCCTTTAAATATATATTTGAAAACATCAATATATTAATCAATAACCTACACATAAATTTGCAGTATGTTGCGATTAACCCTTTGGTGAACATAATTTTAGGGTCTTTATTACTACCAGTCTTCATTTGACCTTTATCTCATGCAATGGCAGCTAGGATACAGGCAGTTTCCCTGTTATATTACTAGCGTCTGCCGGAGACCTAACATTTTCAAAAGTAAGAAATGATTAGCCTTACAAAACATTTATCAGTGCTCAGTAATACTGTATTTGATGCAATCCACATTATTGTGTTGAGTCTAATTTAACCAGAAAATGTTCTAAGAATTCAGACAACTACTATGTAGATAATTTTCAGCGTTGCACATCAATACCATATCATATTAAAGTAAAATTTTATATAAATGATTTTAAGAACTATCATGGATGTGTTATTATAATATATTTTACTACTGCATCGAAATTGGCAGCAATAGAAAAGCTTAAGTGATTTTAACTTGAACATTTAATGAAAGCATCTCTTTGTGCGAAATAACCAAAATAATTTTAGCTCGCAACTCAACCTTAATTTTGCAGTCACAAATCTGTCAAACGACACTTGAGTTAAAACCTGAGAGCATAAAGACATTCGGAGGGGCCGAAGGCATGGCCATTTTTCCTCATCACCAGCGACCCCGATGATAGATTGAAATTTTCGGGGCGTAGGTAATTCCTAATTTACCAAATTGATGGGGACATATTATGTGTGAATAATTTCAAATATTCAAATTTTGAATATCGTAAGAGAATGATTGTTAGATATTTAGTTATTTAATATTTTTTAGCTTTCATATTATCACCATACGAATTCTCGAACCAGGGAGTAAAAATAAGCTACAGCAGGCTGGATTATTCGTTGCTTTGCGGTGAATTAATTGTTTTTCCAGGATAGAAAATGAAAACAGAACACAAATGCATGCGAACTATGAAAATTGTAGAATATACTAATTGAATATTTATTCACCCATAAAACAAAAATTGTTTTATAAGAAAGTGGCCTAAAAATTAGATGTGTTTATGCTGGCTCAAATCTTGGCAGTGCCGAGTACTGCCGTAGGTGATGAGAAAACATTGAATAATATAAAATATCATTTTCGTTTTTAGAACATCTAGAAAGTTTTTACTGAGTATTGTGGGTAAAGCAACTGCAATGAATAAAATCAGCAAAATCAAAAACAACTTCAAATTCCGAAAAAGCCAAATTTTATTTAAGATTTTTCGAAAAAAATAAGTAGTCTTCACAGTTAATAGTTTCAAGAAGTCTCAACTTTCCTTATACTATAAAGTAGGCTAAATACAATGAAAGGTTGGAGATAATATATTTCTAGGTAATAAGATATTTATTATATTATATTCACACTATCTAATCGATCTCGACCTACTTCGCTAATCCAGTTATTGGCCTTGAGATTATCCAACAACTCAACTATAGAAGCTGTTTTCTTTTGCCAGCGCTGTTTTTTACGCAAATTTCGGATAATCCTATTTTTTCGTTTCAGCGTATCTTCCAATTTTTTCCTGCAGCTTGATTAAATGCACTGCGGTAATAGGAGCCACTTGGTCTGTTTACGTAGCCTAATTGAAATGATATTGTTGAATATTAAAATTTTCAAAAGTGTATCATGAACGCAACATCAACATTTAGGTGCTTAATGAGATCGCAATTCGCTCTTCTTGTCCATCGTTTATCTCATCTTGAATATTGTTGCCGAAAGGTATCTAGAGAATTAAGATAATTAAACAGAAGAATGTGTTGAACATTTTCTTTACTTACTGCATCACTCGAAGATTCTATTCCCCTAAAGCTGGTCCCCTGTTCGCTTGCTCAGAACTAACGTACTATGACGGCAGCTGTAACAAAAACAAGAAACTATTACACTTATTCCCTTGTCAATCATCAATTGCTATATACCACGGCCGAAAGATTTGAATAGACCCGGGAAGTATTTTTGATGATCAGCTCAGGAAATCCAAGAGAAGAAGTCCAAATGAATATGTGTTGCTCATTTTCTGAAAATCTGGAAAGCACTATTTTACACAGCATGCAATACGAATAAATTTTTACATCATTTTATTTCCGCTCTGCCCCGAAACTGTTTATGCGCTCTACTGCTTTGTGTTTTTTTTGACAGCAATTAAAATGGCTACCAGAAAATTCGCGCCAATAGGTCGACAATATTTAAAAGGGCTCAAATAGGCACTTTCGCTTATAAAAAGTTTGTGAAATTCACAAAATTTTGCAAAACACATCGTTTGTTTATTCCTTACTTGTGATAAGAAACTCCAAGTGGCCAGCGTTGCAAACTATTGCCACAATTCGGCACAACTCAATTCATTGCAAAGATTAATGCAATTGCACAGTTTTCAAACACTTTTTTCAAATAAAACTCGCGATTTTCACTTCTACACTAACGTTTTTGTGAACCGCACTAGTCGAAACTACACAAAATTAATCTGTATTTAAAATAAACACGATTTTATTTCCGTACCGACTCAAATTGTTTACATTAGTTTAATTGTCATATTGACAGAAAGGATACAAAGAGGGGAATTGACATTGAAGATACATGAAAAGTGGTCGGTTTCTCTTTAATGTATTTTAAATGGACATCGCCCCTCCGAATATCTTTATGCTCTCAGGTTAAAACCAAAACGTATGACTTTCATTTTAGTATAATATCTGCATCGGCAGTAATAAGAGGAGAAAGTATTTTCTGATTAACGAGACTTTTGATATGATGTCACAGTCACAGGGTTGCCAACATTTTCAAACAACTTCTTAAAGGCTTGCTCATTCTAGACACCAATATTTACTATGAATTTCATGTTGGTTTGAAGATTTGGCCGTGAGGACACAAATTTCGGCTACCATTTTATGGCAAACGAAACTTGGAAGATAACCAACTGGCAAGGTGGTCAAATTATTGAATTAGTTTGATATGCTTACTATTTTGCGTGAGAAGTTATCACAAATTAAAATTTGGGATAAATTCTTTGTCTACTTTTTGGCACTCAGTGCCTTCGTAGAGAGTTAAGGAACGTTATCATCAGCAACATTAAAACATTACATGATTTGAATTTCTTATTTCAAAATAACTAGAAAATGATATAATTAATTCAAAAATCTATATTGCACGTATAGCCGTACGAAGGGATGCAAGAAGACTGGCGGAAAAGTACAACATGGCCATATATAAGAAAGGAGGTATAATAATGTGCAGCTACTATAAGGAAATTTAATTGCTGAATACATCATACAAGAAACTGCTCTCTATTCTACAATATCAGATAGCCCAAAAAAATCAACAACCAGTTTTTCATAATATTAACAATAATATCATTGTATGTGTATATAATATATATATATATTTATACATATATATATATATATATATATATATATATATATATATATATATATATATATATATATATGTATATATATATGTATATATATATAAATATATATATATATATATATATATATATATATATATATATATATATATATTTATATATATAAATATATATATATATATATGTACATATATATATATATATATATATATATATATATATATATATATATATATATATATATATATATATATATATATATATATATATATATATATATATATATATATATATACATATATATATATATATATGTACATATATATATATATATATATATATATATATATATACATATATATATATATATATATATATATATATATATATATATATATATATATATATATTTATATATATATATATATATATATATATATATATATATATATATATATATATATATACATATATATATATATATATATATATATATATATATATATATATATATATATATATATATATTTATATATATATCAACTAATACGAAAAAAATGCTTTTTGGCGCATGACTTCGGATCCAGCTAATAAATTTTAACGAAATTCTCACAGTACTTTAACCTTACTCTAAGCCATATGAAATAGAAATTTTACTGAAAAACTAGGATCGACCTGCCAGCTATAAAAAGTTTTGTGATCTAAATCTTTTAAATTTGCTTAGCAAAATAAAGCGTTTTTCCCTCTAACTTCCGATGCTGTCATGAAATCGAAACGAAGCTCATATAATAAATGGACCTTATTAAAGGCCTAGTTTTTTAAAAATTTGGTAGGAAAAAATGAAAACACCGGTCAATTATGGCAATTTTGGTAGTCTTCTGACATTTATTTATTGAGATATTTTTCATTGAATTTGAAAGTATGAACGATCTTGCAACGGAAATCAACAACATACAGTGGCTCACAGCTTATTTGATACAGTGACTATTTAAAAATGCAAATCACTGTTACTTTGAAATAAAGAACCCTATCCAAAAAATTTAAACGTATTTGACCAGATGCATGTTCAACAAATACAATGCAAACAAAAAATGTTCCAGCAATATTCCTCGGCGTCCGGTAAAAGAGAAATACCACTGGCGCAGAAAAATTGCAGCTCACAGCTTATTTGATACAGACACTTCAATGCGAATAAACTTCTATTTGTCGCACCGTTAATCTGTCTTGTTTTTGTTTCTTGAATTTTTTATTGTGTTAGACGTTGTCTTAGGTAATTTTTAGCAAGATCTTGTAAGCTGAAGTGCCAAAATGAGCCAAAATTGTAAAATGGGTCATCGCACCGCAATTGAACAGCGTGAATTGGTATTAAGCCACTTTAAAAAAAGACAAAGAGTTCGAAAAATTGCTTAAAGTATGAATTTGAATGTCTCTACAGTGCAGCACATAATTGAGCGCTTCGTACACGAAAATCGGGTAGAAAATAAGAGGAAAAATGCGCCAAACAATATTTTCACCGTATCCGACGAACGATACATTGTAAGGAAAGTGAAAGCAAACACAAAGATTTCCGCTCCAAAATTGGTTACTGAGGTTCATCGTGAGTTAAGGAAGTCATGTAGTGCTGAAACCGTCCAACGAGTGCTTCGCGACCATGATTTCAACGGGCGAGTAGCTCGTAGGAAGCCATTCATTTCCAAAAAAAATACAAGAAGCCGATTTGCCTTTGCCAAAGAGCATGTGGGAAAGCCATCCGCGTTCTGGAATACGGTTATTTTTGCGGACCAGTCCAAGTTTTACATTTTTGGCTCCGACGGAATGTCATATGTCTGGCACAAGGCAAACACTGAGCTAAACAAGGCTACTGTGAAGCATGGTGGTGGTAATGTGATAGTTTGGGCCTGCATGTCCGCAGCCGGAGTCAGAAATTTAAAGTTTATTGAGGAAACAATGGACCAAACAAAGTACCTTGATGTACCCAAAAACAATTTGCTGCAAAGCACTGAAAAACTGGGTGTTAGCAACCAATTTCGGTTGTACCAAAACAATAATCCAAAGCACAAGTCGGGAATTGTGCAGTCCTGGCAAATTTGGCATTGCCCTCATGTGATGTCTCCGCCGGCACAGTCACCAGATATGAACATCTTTGAGAATCTGTGGACTTTGTTGGATAACAACATTAGAAAACACAAGATTTCTAATAAACAAGACCTGAAGAAAGCACTGCTAAAGGTATGGCAAAAAATTACTCCTGACATCACAAAAAACTCGTTGATTCACTGCCGAATAGGCTCCAGGCTCTGCTTAATGCTAAGGGCTATCATACAAAGTATTGAAATCAATTGGAAACCTCATAATTCACAACAATTTTAATGTTTAATCAAACTGTATCAAATAAGCTGTGACATGAAATTTGTTATTACTTTTAGTTTTTTTGTTTTTTAAAATTAAAACAGCAACTTTGTAACAAATATAAACTTGTTTAATAAACAACAAACAATTGCCTTCAAAATGGTGTTCAAATTTTTTTTATATTGTTATTATGTTTTGAGTTATTGCAACTTAATTTTTCAAAGAAGCACTGTATCAAATAAGCTGTGAGCCACTGTATATTGAGGTTTCAAAAATTTGAAAAGTTTTGAGGGTGGTAGCCCTTAAATTCTTTTCACCCCAATAACTTCCAGCGGCAGTCGCTCAATTGAAACAAAATTCTTAAGGTGGGTTTAACTTAACGTGAAGCAGTTTTGGTATATTTTTGGTTATGTTAATAACACGTGGTTGTCAGCACCAGTCATTTTTCGTTAATATTACACCAACAGATAAAAATATGGAAGCAATGTTCAAACATCGCAAACATCGTTACATTGCTTAAACTTTCGATGCAATTCTTGGGTGAAAATGAATTTCAAAAGATAAGTTCATTGTAACATGAGCCTGTTTTGGTAGACTTATTGCTCCTTCGTTGGAAAAGTTTTGTCAGCACTGAACACTTTCATCATTTATGTCAAAGGAAATGCTGTCGGAAAATTGTTTGTGTTGCTTTGAGCGAGAAATGGGCGAGAAATGATATGATACTACAAAAAAGCGTATTACGTCTTTCCGCACTTTTTGGTTACTCAAGGACAAATTTTTCGAAAATCAGTTTTCTAGCAATTCTGATGCGCTAGATTTTTTTTTTAATTTGATCCTTTGCAATTTATTTTGATTAGCTTCTTAAGTCGTCAATACCTCCATCCACCGATATCGATTTCCATCGATTATTTCGTTTGTTCTGAGCAAATATGACCCAATGATGGTTTTGGCGCAAAAGCCCGCCCAAACAATCACTTTTTTGGACATGCAATGGCATTTTCAAGAGCTCGTGTAAATTTTCCCCACATGCCGCAATAAGGCTTATTAACGCCACCAGAAAAAGTGAAATGGGCATCGTCGGTCATCCAAATTTACTTCCAAAAATCAGGTTTTGTGTCAACCATTCGAGCGACTGTTTCGCCATATTCCAAGCGACATGGATGGTCTGTCGGCAATATTTTTGTGTTAATTGGACTTTATATGGAATTCAAAGGCACCGGAAAGTGGTTTCACTTGCGCCATTATGCTGAGCACGGTGATGAAACAACACTTTTGAGCTCTGGATAACGCTCTTTCTGACCACTTCAACAATTTCAATGAAAACTCTTGGTCATTCATGAACGGCATGTTGGCAATCTTCTACTGTGCCGTGCCTTACAAAATTTGACACCAAAAATATGTCTAACCAAGATATTTGGTTGACTAATGTCAATGTTATTCAATTTGTACATACCGACATGAAAGCTGGCGCACCTAATACAGCTTCAAAAATTCTGAGTATCAAATTCATCGAACGCAATTGGTTCGATTTCAAAAAAATTTCATAAAAATATTTTTGCTCACTCAGAAGTAGCACAAGGCAGGTATTTTTATTATATTTATTTCTTACGTCCTAGCGAATATAAGAAGTAAGACACCCACTTTTACTGAATTTTGCACTACGTCCAATAGGGGCAAGCTATACACAATACATGCATAAAGTGTGCCAGTCTCTGGAGGCCAAAAAGCTGAAAGTCTATCAGAAAATTGGGTATTTTTGCAGGAAAGGTTGGCTGTGGATAGCTTGTGTGCTAGTGTGTGGGTGTGTTGTGTGCTAGTGTGTTTTGATTTTTATCGGGAGGAAAATCAACATATTTGTATCTAGTTGGCGGATGAGAATGAGATCTAAAACGGAACGGGCAATAACACAGAAGTAGTATAAGTTAATAAAAACGACTCGGGTTTTTATTTAAAAAAATAATTTTCTTTATTTAGACCGAATTGGTCGGATGATCACTTAAGACTAATTACATTAATTTCTTAAACCTAAAATGAAAATTCGCTGCGCGCATTTCCCACGATTTGCGGAACGTGATCTTTTCCTCACGTTGTCGTTGTCGGAAAGCGGCCAGACGGTGTCAGCATTACCTTTTTCTGGAAACTTGATGACGGCAGTTCGCGTGTGGGAAGATGTTTCTTGAACTTTGTTGGGGACGACGATGTTTTATTTTTCACAGGGCCAGGTGTTATCTCTTCCCCTCTTAAGTTGAGCGTCCTCGTTCAATTAGAAAAACGGGATTTCGTTAAGGCTCCTTGGATGATGTTTCCCAGAGGGTGGACGTGAATCGTGTTCAGACGATGAAGGTAAGGTTCCTATTATGATCGGCGGTGTTGTTGGGCTTTTAGCAGGTTTCGTTCCTGTGTATTTTCGGAATTTAGCGACACATTTTGCGAAGATTATGGCGATGAATAAAAATGCAAATAAACCGTAGTTGATACATTGTCTAATTTTTCGGTCTTTGTTAATAATTTCGATTTGTTTCGTGTTCTTGATGTGAAGATCTTTCATCATTTCTAATGACAGGATTTCTTCGAAGTTGTTTTCATTAGTTTTTGGATGGAATATTGGCGGAAGAACTTGAGTTGTTGTCGCTTCGGTAGATATGTAGGTCCTGTTGTTGATTATAATGGTGGCGTTATGAAACTTTATGAGGTAGGTGCCTTGTAGATGTTGTACTGCCCCGTCGATGGATATGTTGCCTGTGAAGTCGTTTACAAGTAATGCTCCTGTGGATAGCTCTTCGACAACCGGAATGTGTTGTGCGTTGGTTTTGTTGCAAGTTGGTGTTGTTCCTTGAAGCAAACGTGGAATGCACCTCGTTTGACTTATATTCCTAATACTAGTTCTCTTACATACTGATAGTTTGCTGAAGGATTTACAATTTCCAATTATGCCAAATAAAATTTCATTTCGTTTTAAAATCTGATCATACTCGAATTTAATAATTGTGTTATTTCTTTTGACTGGCTTTACAATAAATTTTTCGTAGTTTATATCTTCTGTTGTGGGTATATCAATAATGTATAAAATGTGGGTGGAGTTTTGAGCAATTTTTACTGTGGAAAGTTCTAATATTTGTCCTATTGACCTGTAAGCTAGATAATTTTTGTCAAGGTTGTTTACAATTTTGTTTATTTCTGACTTGGAAAGTACATTCAAATTTACAATGTTCGCCTTCGCCAACTGAATAGATTCTATTATATTAAGTATTTCTTCCTTAACTATTTTGATTTTATATTGAGTACTTAGAGCTAACGTATTTTCGAATATCTTGTCCTTGTGTATGACATTGAGAATTTCGTTGGTAACATTCGTTATTTTATTAATTCGTTCATTATATTCTTTGTTGATAATTACTTGATTGTTGTTATTTTCTGTGATTTCGTCAACTTTCCCTTTTAAAAGAACAAAGTCGTGGTGGTCAGGGCTACCAGCTACAAATTTCCATGCCGACCCTAAAAAGTTTAGGGATCGTTTCACTTTGACAGTCATTACGTTATCGATCAAATTTTGGATCTGGAATAGTTCGTGCTTGAGGAGAGGGTAGAAAGGATTCTGCTTCGGGATATGCTGATTTACTAAGGACAGTGTGTCTGGTACGAAATCGAAGTATTGCGTTACTTGGAAGATGTGGATCAGTTTTATGTTACCCTTCTGGATTTGTGCGGTCCCTGTTTTCATGAGGATGAGTTGAGAATTGGTGAAGTCTGCTATATTCACTTCGGCGCTAGCACAACTTATGAGGAGCCTGAAAAGATTATTTGCGAATGTCACTTTTATGGATAGATCTTCCGGTTTCAGTTATCACTAATGTAGGCCTATTTTCTTTAACTATTTCTTTCTTATATTTAGCCGTTAGTTTCGTTCCTCGTCTCTTGTTAATCTTTACGTATATAGTTTCCCCTACTTGATAGTCTTTTAAGGGTTCCCTATTTTTATTGTGGTGTCCTAAATCTTTTTCTTGCCTTTTCTTTAAAATTTCGATATTGTCCCTACGTGATTTCTCCAGCTGCTCTGGGCTGGTTGAAACTATTCTACCATAGAATAATTCAACTGGTTTTTTTTTCGTGGCGGAGTGGATGGTAAGATTATACTCGTACACAGATCTTTCTAGGAGCTCATCAAGCGTTCTGTGTGTACCGTCAGTTTTCAAACATCTCATGATCTCGGTAAGAGTACTATGAAACCTTTCGACAGGTCCATTAACCTCACTACGGTTGGAAGGGGTTTTGTAGATTGCAATATTAAGTTGGTCTTGCATCATAAACATGATGGAGGCTGAGTTTAATGACTTCTCTCCATTTATGACTACCTTTTTGGGTACCCCAAAGAAAAATAACAACTCTCGTAATGGTTTTCGTACGTCCTCGATACCCCTAGATTTAATTGCTCTAGCCTGACCGAATTTTGAAAATTTATCTATTGCCGTTAATATGAGTTGCCCCTCGGTGGAATATATATCTATGTGGAGAATGTCACCTGGAAATTCTGGGATGGGTGTTGGTTTAAGGATTGGATTATTTGGGTGGCGTTCGTACTTATTTTCTTTACAAATTGAGCATTGTTTGACTATCTGTTTGATCTTGGCGCTCATTTTAGGGAAATAATGGCCTTCGAGGATTTGGATTTTATTCTCGTTGGCGTTCCTGTGGGCTCTTTTGTGAGTTTTGAGGATTATATCTTCTTGTTCCGATTCGTTTTGTACGTTTTGAACTTCTGTTTGCGCAAATCTGATCCGGTAATTGTCGAAATGATCGCGATACAGCTCTTGGATCTTTCCCATTGTTCTTTCGTCGGTTTTGATACCGTTTATCACACCGGGGTTTAGATATCTTCGAAATATACCTATAAGGTTTTCCCTTGTGTATTGTGGTTCGGTAAAAACGTGTTTCCAATAGTTAGGGAATGGTTTCTCTAGCTGGTATCCGGTTTCTGTTCCGACCTTGAGAAAAATTTGATTCCGAAAGGCATTGATCGGTGTTTCAACTGATGGAATGAGGTTTTGTGAAGAGCTGTCTCCACTGTGAATGCTCGAGGTCATACTGTTGACGTTAGTTACCTTCAGAAGATGCAGTTGTGATTCCTGTGGAGGTCGTGAAAGCGCATCGGCCACTACGTTTGCTTTCCCGGGCTTGTACTGAAGCTCGTGGTTGTACTCTTCGAGTATGGCCTTCCACCGTTTCAATTTCGTGTTGGTATTTTTGCTGCTCAACGCGTACGTGAGAGGTTGGTGGTCTGTGTAAATTTTTATCTTCCGAGGTCCGTAAAGGAAGTTTCTCAAAGATTTGAGTGCCCAGATTATGGCCAACATTTCTCTTTCATTTGTCGCATAATCTTCCTCGACCTTGGTTAATGTGCGTGAAAGGAACATAATTGGCCTCCCGTTCTGTGACAGAACTGCTCCGAGTGCGTGTTGTGAGGCATCGGTAGTTAGCTCAAAATCTTCTTCGAAATTCGGAAAAGAAAGCATCACATCTTGGGATATTAGCGAGTTCTTTATTTTACTGAAGGCCTCGAGTGCTTCCTCGTTCAGCTGGATTTTCATTTTGCTCGAGAGATTTTTAGAGACGCGGCCTTCTTCCCCTCTTAAGATGGAAGTTAGTGGTTTTGCAATTTTTGCATAGTCGAGTATAAATCGACGATAGTAACCTGCGAGTCCCAGAAATGACCTGAGTTCCTTAAGGGTCTTAGGTGGAGCATAATTAACTATCGCTTGAACCTTTTGGGGGTTGGTTTTTATCCCATCTTCTGACACAACGAATCCAAGAAATTCTACTGATGTTTTCATGAATTCACATTTGTCAATTTGCACCTTTAGATTTGCCCTTTCTAAGGTGTCAAATACCCGTTCGATGTTTTCCAGATGTTCCCTCTCGTTTTTTCCATATATGACGATATCGTCGATATAAACGAGACATCTGATCCCTATGTGTTCCCTGAGGATATCATCGAGCGCACGTTGGAATGTGGCTGGGGCGTTCATTAATCCGAAAGGGAGACGTGTGAACTCGTATTTACCATTATTAATGGAAAATGCAGTCTTTTCTGTGTCAGATGGTTTGAGCGGAATTTGATGGAAGCCGCTTTTAAGGTCAACGACCGTGAAATATTTATTTTTGCCCAAATTCGCCAAGATCTCGTTTATTTCGGGGATCGGGTAGCGATCCGGTATGGTGACACTATTGAGCTTCCTGTAGTCGATTACAAGACGATATTTCTTTTCTCCTGACGCGTCCATTTTTTTGGGTACTACCCAGATTGGGGCGTTGTATGGCGACTTCGAGGGTTTTATTATGCCGTCTCGTAACAACTTCTCAATTTCTTGGTCGACTATTTTCTTAAGTGCCATGGGGTATGGGTAGGATTTTGAGTAAACGGGATTATCGTCCTTAGTACGGATCTCTCCTCTAACACTCGTCGTGAATGTTAGCCTCTCATCTGGATCAATGAAAAGATTTGGATATTTCTCGAGAATACTGAAAAGCCTAGCTATTTGCTCTTCGGACAGATGGCTGGTTCTTATGCCAATATTGTTTACTGCTTGAGAGATCTGTTGTTTTATTGGGATTTTCAACTTATCTTGTATGGTGAAGTAGTTTTCGGCCGTGTGGATTACGGCATTCAATTCCTTAAGGCTATCGTTACCCAAAAGTCCGTGAAAAGATTTAAGGCTTGGTAAGAGGAAAAATTTTAAATTCGGTGTTGAAGAACCGAATGGCGTTATGATTGCATGGTGGGTAATTTTTATATCACCACCAACAGAGCTTATCGTGAAAGGAGTTTCATTAGGAATGTGATTTTTGACTAGATGAGGCTGTATATAGTTTTCGTTTGAGCCTGTATCTATAAGAAACCTTAAAATTCTTCCGTCCTTCGCAGGAACCTCAAAATAAGGTAGCGAAGAGCTAATTATCCTAAAAAATGTATGTCTTGGAGTTCTGTCGATGCCGGGTTGCCATCGGTTGTATATTCCTCTGGTTGTGAGTCAAAGAAGTCTGCATAGTTTCCTGTTTCTCCAGTGTCTAAGTACTCCGTTAGGCTTTGTTCGTTATTACCGTCCTCTATATTTATCAGTTCGTTGTAATCATCGAGTTCTGGTGGGACATCTGAAGGTTGGATGTGGAAATTCCTTTGTTGTTTGTAAGGAGTCTGTGCCTGAAAGGGGGTTGCTCTCTTGGGGGCAGGTTTCGGTGCCGGTCTGTTTTGATAATTAATTACTGCCGAGTGGATGGACCGATCTACATCCATAGGTTCAGGTTTAGGCTGCGGTTTGGGTGGCAGCCGAACGAACGGTTGTTGGAACATGTTCCTTTGTTGGTTAAATGCTGGGAATTGAGGTTGAGCAGGGAAACTGGGTCTTGCTTGGTTCTGCTGTGGGTATGCGAACTTTTGAGGCTGCTGATTGTGGTACATCAGTTCGGGGTAAAACGTATTTCTAGGTGCAGGAACAGGTTTGGATCTAGGTGGTACTGGGGGTGCAACCGGGTTAGATGTACGACGATTGGTATTATTGTTAAGGGCGTATTGTGTCCTGAAGTTAACATTTTCAAGTTTTAAACACAAATGCAGCGCCTGTGGCAGATCGACTGGCTCCTTCATGCTTAGCAGTCTAGGGAGATCATCCCTTAGGCCACGTATGAAGGTGTCTAGTGCTTTATCCCTGTACGATTTAACCAAGATATCGGTAGCGTCGCGACTAAGATTCATGCAAGCGATTTTGTTTAATATAAGGGACAGGTGATGGTATACTTGCTGATAGAAATGCTGCACTGTGTTATTGCCTTGAACGAGGCACGACATTTGGTATTCGAGGGTACTAATATCCCTCTTGTCCCCATAGTGTAGCGTAAGGCACCTACATATACGTTCCCAATTTAGGGGCGTATTGTAAGATTCTAGGGCGACGTCTGCATTCCCGACAATTTTATTTCGAATGACGTTCAAGATGCCAAAATATTTCGGCGTTCCCTTGAGATGTTCGTAAAAGTCGAGAACGCGCTCGACACTCTTTCGCCATGAACTGAATTCACCTGCGGTGCCAGAAAACTCGCGGAGACTTTTAACGACGTCGGGAACTCTGTCCATATCCGCCAGGTTCCCGAGTTGGTCGTCATTAATGCCTTGATCACAGTCATTGTTAAAGTCTGCATTAGGGTTAAGGACTGAATTTATTATGCTAGGGCATTCCCGTCGCAAAATGGATGTAACCAATTCCACTAAATTTCTATGCGTCGCGGCAGAATCAGGGGGAGTATTTGCACTGGAATTTGCACCAGATGCCGGCGGCGGTGGATTATTGGCGGTGTTTAGTACTGCAGGCCTAATGATGTTTCCCGGTGTAGTCATTTTGAATAAAGTAACGGAATTTAGGTAAAATTTAGGAAAATGTAAAATTTAGGAAAAGGTGATATGTAAAATTTAGGAAAAGGTGATAATTCCACAAATACAGATTTTGATCGATATTTAAAAACGTATAACTTGCGCTCCTTATTTAAGCGGAGGTAAAGAAAAAAATATTTACTTACGGTTGCTGCCCAGCCCTTCTCACAACTTTCTATTTCTAAAAATTAATTTTCTCACCCACTACTTGCTTTTCTCTTTTTTGCACTGTTTTTCGATTAAGCGCACTATGGCTTATTTATATATCAACTTCCTATTTCTTGCTAAAAATATGAATTTGCTCACCCACTTCTTGCTTTTTTTCTTTTTTATTCTTTTTGCACTACTTTTCCACTATACGCACTATGGCTTATATATAATTTTACTATTCAGATCACTTATCAATATAAATATTTCTATTATTCACTACTGGTTTCACGGTGCACATTAGAATTGACACATTTATTTCCTTACACTAAAACTAAATTTTTTTCCATCATCGTAGGGCGGCTGCCGATTCTAGTCGACTCCTTTTCTTCCCTTTTGCAGGGCTACTTGGGGGCCTCTTTTCCCTACTGTTGCCAACGACGGGTTGGGTGGACCAGCGATATGTTTCCGGGCCGGCGAGAATTAGCTCGACGTTTCGCGATTTGGAGTTCCGCTTTCGGATAGGATGCGTTGATTTGAACGTTCTAAACCTTTCGCGTTCTCCGTTGCTAACTATATTCGAGTTATTCGTTTCGCGGTCAGAACTTTACCTTTCGCGTGTACTTGCTTTCGGGAAATATTTTAAACCTTTCGCGTGTACTTGCTTTCGGAAGTCAAGGGAAAAACCGCTGGTCCCTGCTCGGGCGCCAGTTAATAAAAACGACTCGGGTTTTTATTTAAAAAAATAATTTTCTTTATTTAGACCGAATTGGTCGGATGATCACTTAAGACTAATTACATTAATTTCTTAAACCTAAAATGAAAATTCGCTGCGCGCATTTCCCACGATTTGCGGAACGTGATCTTTTCCTCACGTTGTCGTTGTCGGAAAGCGGCCAGACGGTGTCAGCATTACCTTTTTCTGGAAACTTGATGACGGCAGTTCGCGTGTGGGAAGATGTTTCTTGAACTTTGTTGGGGACGACGATGTTTTATTTTTCACAGGGCCAGGTGTTATCTTATACAAGCTCGATTAATGCATTTAGTTGATGTAATCTTTGACTTGGGATATGCTTGTTGCATATGCATGTGCGATGAATAAAAATGTTTGGTTTTGTTAGCCTGTAACCCATTCATCAATATCCTATGCCGGATATTGATGAATGGGCCTATGTGGAATTTTTTTCAAGTGAAGATGCTGCTATGCGAACACAAAGTGGTTTTAAAACAGCTAGATAGATGACTCAGCAAAAAACATTGCACGTTGTTTTGTTGCGATATCTGTCCCCAAAGATAGAAAGTACGTGCTGGTTTTCATTCAAATGCACAAAGTGTATTTTGCACGATCGTGAATTTTGTAAGGTGGTCTGATATGCATTTGGTTGATACAATCTTCAACTTGGGATATACTTGTAGTATGCGCAGTGAATGAAAAATGTTTTGTCTTGTTAACCCTTTGAGAATGTGTCATAACTGACCTATGTTGGGTATTGATGAATGAGATTACGTGGAACTTTTCAAGAAAAGGTTATGTTATGCGAACACAAAATGATTACAGTGATTACAATATAGCTAAATAAATGATTTAGCCAAAAATGTTGCAGCTGATTACAGAGCAGTAGATCAATGTCCAGGAGGTATGTTTTGTTATTTGCTTTGTGTTGTTTAGAAAGAGTGAGGGGCTGGGATTTCTAGATAAATAAAACAAGTTTTTGTAGGAGTAAGAATAATCTTTGTCGGTTTTTATTTTACCAAATTTATATTGAAATAAAATTGTTTGTTGATATATAACATGGACAAAAATTTGTATGTTGAAACAGCTTCACATGTAACTCCACTAAGAATAAATCCGAAGTCAACCAATTTTAATAGGTTGTAGAGGCAGCGCTCTATTCTGAAAAATTTTTTTGATGTAATAGGTGTATCGTCTTTACCGTTGGCGTAGAAACATTCTGGTGACAATTGCAAGTGCTCACTCTCGACATCGGTAGGTGCATTAAATGCTTCCATTATGACCGAGCAGAAGTAACATCCGACCAGGTCTTTTATGTTTGTGTAAAAGAATCCACTACCAGCAAGCTTAAGGGAAGTTTCTACCTTGTGCGGTCGAAAAAACGTACTTTCTTCAAGATTTTTATGATTTTACTAATTTTCGAAGAAAATTATTATTAAATTCGTTTCGCTAAAAATTCAAATTTCATTATTTATATATATATATATATACATACATACATATATATATATATATATATATATATATATATATATATATATATATATATATATATATATATATATATACAGGGTGTTCGGGATAAACTTGACAGTTTTGTAAGGAAAAAGAAAATCTTCTTTGTATTTATGAAATTTAATGAATTGACAAAAAAATTACAGGCAGAGTAAATTACAATACTATCAACAAGATTCACTCAAAATAACCACCATTAGCATCGATCACAGCTTCAATCCTGCTTCGGAACCTCGAACAAGCTGATGCTACAGTCTCCCTGGGAAGGGCCTCAAAAACTGTTTTAATTTTATCCATTAACTGGGCTTTTGTATTACTGGAAGTGCGATTGGTGTCTTTTTCAACTGCGCCCCATACATAATAATCCATGGGGTTAAGGTCTGGGGAGTTTGGAGGCCAAACATTTGGACTGGTAAAATCGTAGAAATTTTCAGACAACCATTTTTGACTTTTCCTAGAAGTGTGGCAAGGGGCCGAATCCTGCTGCCATACATACGACCTACCGTTGGCTACCCTTGTTATCCAGGGCTTGACTACAGTGTTTAACAACTCCACGTAGCCATCTGAAGTCAACCTGAGGCCCTCTTTGAAAAAATGCGGAGTCATCACATCGCCTTCAGAGGATACACATCCGAAAACCATCACAGTTTGGGGAAATTTAGTCTGCATTACACGAGGAATGTCCTTTGTACTGTATGCAAGCCATCTGTTATTCTGTGTGTTGTGTTTTTGATCCTGGCAAAAGTTTTTCTCATCGGAAAAGAACCAGATTGTTTGTGGTTCCGCAGGATGTTTCATTTTGCTTAAAAGTTTCTTCGCGTTTATCAAACGTTTTTCACGGGCATTTTCTGTGAGCAGTTGACCTTTGCGGCGCTTGTATGAGTAGTAGCGAAGGTCTTCATTGAGTGCAAGCTTCATAGTAGAGACTGCAACATTCATTTCACGTGACAAAGCCCGAATTCCAATGCCAGGGTTCTTCAACACCTGTTCTTGCAGATTTGCGAGGAATTCTGCTGTACGAACGCAATCAGATCGTCTGCTAGGGATCTTTCTTCTTGCTACATCCTCGTAGTCACCATTGCAAGCCTCTAGTTCATGCTTGATTGTTTTTACTGTGTTCAGGGAGCATTGGGCAGTAGTCATAATATCCTTATTTTGATGGCCGGCACGAATCATCATGATGCAAGTTATTCTCTTCCATGATTCAGGTGGGTTCCAGTCATCCATCCTATCTGACATCTTGTATATGAATGAAGAAGGGTCCAAACTTTTAAATGACGAGTAGTGTGTGTTAATACCTCCAACCTACGGAAAAATAAAATCAATTATAAATATGTCAAATTTATCCCGAACACCCGGTATATATATATATATATATATATATATATATATATCAGCAAAATAATTTTCCGAGAAAATCTCTGAAGTGGACGATCTGATTGAGTTGAAATTTTCGGAGGACGTAGATTCATATAGTAGGTAGGCCTATGATTTGCTAGAATTCAAATATCCTAAATCTTTTGGCGGCGGCGAGCGTTTTAGTGAATTTTCAGGTGCTCCTATGTTTCCAAGCAGTGTAAATTTTTGTTAAAATAAATAATTGGAAATGAAAGCTTATGTTTTATGCTTGTTTAATTAAAAATGTTGGAAACTTTGAGCCGTGTGTGGGTGCAGCATTCCTAGAAGTAGGCAAAGATTTTTTTTTCAAATTTTGATTTGTCATTACTTCTAAGAAAAACAATGGACCATCGTGAAATTTGCAGAGCGTATCAATGTTGATTAAAATTTAGCACACGTGGATTTCCAAGATATTGCAGGTAACCCTGTAGCTACGGCAGGCTCCTGAAAAAAACCTTCAAATCATTGACCTTCCTGAAAAATTTTTGATTTTTGAAAAAAAAACTTAAATGATTGATAAATTTTAACCTTTGTCCATCATGTCAAATCGAAATTTTCAAAACTCCGATTTGCACAAGAACGGCAACCCATCACCAAATTACCTCTATTTTCAGCTCTCGAAAGTTCTGTTCACGAGAACTGACGACCCGATTATCCGATCATAGTGGAATTTACCGGACATGTTGGTATTAGCTAGGACCAAGTCTGAAAGAAGTGATTTTGAAATGCGGGCAACCCTGTGGCAGTGGTACCATCTTGAAAAACAAGTGAGAAAAAAAACTTGCTTTTGGCCTATAACTTCCGATTCAGCCATCAGATTTTAACAAGATTCATACAGTACTTGGATCTAACTTTAGATAACATTTGATGAAAATTTGGCTGAGAATTGGAATAGAGTTGCCAGCTATGGTTATTTTTGTCTCCCAAGTCTTGCAAATTTGCTCAGCAAAATAAAGCTTTTTCACCTATAACTTCCGGTTCAGTGTAGAAATCAGAACGAAGTTCACGCAGTAAATGGACCTTAATGTTAACCAAATGTCTTAGAAATTTCGTACAAAAATCTTGAAAGGGCTGCCAGCTTTGACCATTTTTGTAATTTTGTGGAATTTCTTTACTGTGAGATGATGTCATTAGATTTGCAATTGGAATTGATCCTGCAATAAAAATTAGCAGCAAATATTCATGCTTTAAAAATTTGAAAAGTTTTTAAGGTGTTTAGCCTAAAATTCTTTTCACCCGTATAACTTCCAGCGCAGTGATTCAATCGAAGCGAAATTTACTGGTTGGGTTTAAATTATCGTGAAGCAGATTTGGTATGTATTTTGCTTCACTGCTGACACAGGCTAACCAGCATTAGCCATTTCCGTAAATATTGCACCAACAGATGCTTCAAATTACGTTCTCATATGCAAAGCATTTGCAATACAAATAAGGAATCAATTTTTAGTATTTTAAGTTAGGTTAAAGTGGCTGCCGGTCTTCATAGGTCTGCCGTCCGACACACATAGGCACATGAGAGGCCCGTTGTGATGCCACACTAATTTGTGATTCTCTCCTAATCACTGAATTCGGGAAACCATCTGCTTCCCTTTACAAATCGCGTTATCCCCTTTAGATTAACCAGGGACAACTCGGTCAGGTTTGAGAGAAAGGGAGCACCAATTGCCGCCAACCTTCTCCTTGCCAATGCCAGGCACTGACACAAGAAGTGGAGGCCGGGCTCCTCCTCATCCTCAGAGCCACAACTCTGACAGAAATCGTTAAACTGCACTCCCAATCGTTGTGCATGCCGTCCTATGAGGCAATGGCCCGTAAGAACTACCACTGTGCAGCGTAGAGCGCTTCGAGTCAAGCTTAAAAGCTGCCTGGTGCGATGCGCATCCATGGATACCCAGGACTGCGTTGCTATTGCAAAGGGTGATTCATCTGTCCAGGACCTCTTAGCATCCTCGAGATATTTTTGCCTAATGGCCAGTTTGACCGATGACATGGGTATACCTATTGAGAGGGAGCAGGAGATCTCCGGTAACAAGGTTGCAAGCCTTGCTAGCTTATCGGCCTCACAGTTGCCCTGGAAACCCCTATGTCCCGATACCCAAATCAATTGAACCACTGAATGTCTCGACATCTCCCTAAGAGATGCATGGCATTCAGCAAAAATCATGGAAACTGTACAAGGACCAGCAAGGGATTTAATAGCCGCTTGGCTATCTGTGAAAATGCCAATATTAACCCCAAATATTCGATTACACAGAAGCCAGTCGACTGCCTGTAACATAGCCGCAACCTCCGCCTGAAAGACACTACAATGGTCTGGTAGACGGAAGGACAGCTTGAGATTCAGCTCATCTGAGTATACACCACTTCCGACTCTATTGTTTAGCTTTGAGCCGTCAGTGTACACATGGATAAGCCCACTTTCGAAAGTGACACCATCACGCCATTCATCCCTACCAGGGATGCGAGTTGTGAATTCCAAATCTAGTAGGCACTGCGGAGCAATGTAGTCAGCACCCGCTGAAGCAGGAACTCCCTCGACCAAAATCCTTGCATGGCCGAATTCTGTTCTATTCCATGCCGAGATACAATTTAGTCTCACAGCAGCAAGATTAGCTTGCTGTAAGATAAGTGGATGGCAGCCAATGAGCAAAAGCAACAGTACGAGGTTGTAATCCCCAATTCGCTCCTATGGCCCTTTTACAGCAGTAAAGTGCATTGTTAGGATTCACAATCAAGCCGCACTCACGACTCCAACGTAAAAGTATGTCAAGAGAGTGATTTAACCTCTCCGATAACGTCGATAAATACTTTCCCGACACTGCTACAGCTATGTCGTCTGCATAAGCAATCACTTTGCAGCCAGCGCAGGCTAGTCTCATTAGAAGAGTATTCACCGTGATGTTCCACAGCAGGGGAGAGAGGACTCCACCCTGAGGTGTGCCCGTACTGACTCCTCGTCTTACGCTGGCATCCTCCAGGGAAGAGATAACCACTCTACTTTTGAGAAGCTACACAATAAAAGCAATCAGCCGCTCGTCCACATGAATCACCGAGAGAGCCTCAACAATTGCGTTAGAATTTACGTTGTTGAAGGCCCCCTCGATGTCCAAGAAGGCGGCAAGCGTATATTCCTTAAGCACAAGAGATTTCTCAACTTGCTCAATAAGGACGTGAAGAGCAGTCTCAACAGATTTACCTTTGGTATAAGCGTGTTGTGACTGCGAGATCAACATAGGATCGATTGATCTTTTAATATGGTAATCAATGATCCTTTCCAAAATCTTAAGCAGGACTGAGTTAAGACTTATTGGATGGTAGTCCTTTGGCCTAACATGAGAAACTTTTCCTGTTTTTGAAATAAACACAACTCTAGTCTCCCGCCAGCTGGTGGGAACATACGAGAAGCGTAGGCAAGCGTTATATATCTCTCTGAGCCATGGTAGCGATACTTCCATTGACTACTGAACGTCAGCCGCAAGCACGCCATCAGGGCCCGGGGATTTAAACAGCTCAAAGGAGTTAATAGCCCACCTCAGCTGAGAGTTTGATATTTTGAACGGCGGGGCTCTACCGTAATTTAGTTCCGTTTGGTGCACTGTCTCTATAGGGCAATAATTGCCAGGGAAATGTGCGTCCCTGAGAACGTTTAGAGTATGTGCGCTCGAACTAGTCCAAATGCCCTCAGGGTCCATGATGCACCCCAAAGCCTTTGGTGTCATGCTTAATACCTTGCAAAGACGATTCGCCTCGCTGAGACTCTCTACATTTCCACAGAAAGATCTCCATGAGGACCTCTTAGCCTTGCGTTTGGCATATTTAAAAGCCTTCAGCTTCGTTTTATACACCGACCAGTCATTAGATCTTTTCGAGCTATTAAACTCCCTCCTACATTCTCTACGCAGGATGCTGATTTCCATACTCCACCAGGGAGGCTTAGGATTGCCACTGGCCGAGGGTGGCTTACATGCTTCCCTAGACGCGGAATTGAGAGAATTAGTAAGGGTCTCAACCGCCCGATCCAATTCATGGTAGCAGTCAATGCTCCTAGGAGCAGTTTCCAGTGATGATCTTATCAGAGAATTAAATAGTTTCCAGTCTGTCCTCTTTCTGTTGATAAAGGCTGCCTGCACAGCAGAGATGCGGCCAGCCACGTTATACGATATGTACCTATGATCAGAGAATGAGCACTCTTGTAGAACCCTCCAGTCACGGAGAAGATGCGCGTGCCGCCCACTAATCAAAGTAACATCAAGAACCTCCTTCCTTTGAGGTAAGGAAGGTTGGTTCGCTCCCAGTGTTGGCGATGAAAAGGTCGTGGGCCAAGATGAAGTCAAAAAGTTCCTCACCTCGGCCATTAGGATTGGAGCTACCCCATACTTCATTATGAGCGTTGGAGTCAGCCCCTAAAATAAGAGGCACACCAATTTTTGTGGCTTCACCCACAACACCCTTGACAATGTCACAAGGTGGGCTATTGTCATGATCGTGGGCCATGTAGCAAGAAACAAACCAGTATGATCTCCGATCGATTTCCACTGCAATAGCCATGTTATCCCTGTCACTGAAATTGTGTAGTACAAGGACATTTATGGTTTTCTTGACAAGAATGCAGACACGAGGCTCAGGTGAGCCATCTGGTACCAGTAGCCTGTATCCATCAGTGCGTTACCAACAAACCCGGTTTTAAGCAACCCATGGTTCTTGGATTAGAATCAGTTCCTCCTCTGTCCTAGACAGCCAGAGGAGCAGG
The DNA here is from genome assembly GCA_963978885.1 of Nemotelus pantherinus. NCBI lineage: Eukaryota > Metazoa > Arthropoda > Insecta > Diptera > Stratiomyidae > Nemotelus > Nemotelus pantherinus. The sequence goes on along the minus strand of OZ022264.1, from coordinate 108,981,572 downwards.
TTAGCTGATGCTTCTTTGGAATGGTGAAGGTTGATCTGCAATACCTTCACCATCAATTATTTTCGACGATGGCTAGATCCAGGTCCTCCCCCTCTGACATAGATGTCTGTCCAGCCTCTTCCTCTGCCTCCAGAGTCATGATGTCCAGGCAGCCACCCAACTCGGAGGTAGTCCCGACACTAACCCCGTCTGCATATAGGGATTCCACATCGAATTCATCCTCAGATGTCGCCCTCGAAGATGTGTCCAACCCCTTTTTAGGTGGGTCCCCCGTCCTGTGAGTCACCTGTTTAAGGTGAGGTTCATCAGGTGTTGGATCTCCCACAGCAGAGCTCTTTGGCCTGTCGCTTCGGTAGATCCGTAGGGCTAGCTTTTCGACCCATACCTGATAATGCCTTTTTGGGCATCTAAGACCGGGAGTGCCTCTTCATTTATAATGAAGAGAGCCTCCCGCCGGTTGTCTACTGGCTGTCCAATCTTCGCAACCCTCCAATTTTCCGTTGGAAGACCCGGGTTGAAAAGCCGCACTATTTCCAGGACTTCCACTGGATCCGAGTGGAAACTTGGAATCCAAGTCCTGCATCTAGGCCAGCTGGGAATCTCACCCTTGTGCACCACCTTAATCTTGGCGCCTGGCCAGAGTTCCCCCAGCTCGGAGATTGCCTGCTTATAGAAATCGGCTGATCGTTGGTCTCCACACGCAACTAGCCGGATTCCTTTGTGCCAGCCCGCATCGTTCACCGTAGGTGGTGGACCCGAGCTAGCCTTTTGCAGCCTACAGCAGACTCCAAATAAGGCCTGCCTTATCTTAAGCCAGTTTTCGGGGGAGATGATTCCATCTCCCTTGCTGGCATCAATCACGGCCCAAACCAGGCACTCTTTGACCATTTCGCTGAATGGCCGAGTTATCCCTGTAGAAGCCCACTACTTTCTGCTTTTTGCAGTCTTGCCTGCCCTGATTCATCTGCTCAGCCGACCTTTGTCGTTTCTGAGCTGAAGCTCCAGGGTGTAGAGGGAGTGGATTAGGGTGCTCCCCAATGAATGATTTTGCCCACTGAAGGGACTTTTTGTCCTCGTCGGACATAGTGTCAAGGGGACATTGTCAAACTTCCTCACAACTTTGAAGGCTGCCCTTCTAGTTCAATAAGCCCGAGATTTTTTGGCGGAGGAGCTTTGCGTGCCTGAAGAGGAGGAAGTGGCACCGGAGGTAGCGCTTGTTGATGGTCGGGCTGGCTCATTCACCGAAACCTTCCCATCACACTGGCCACAAATGGGCTTCGTGGCATTCACAAGGCCAGGCTTGGTGACCATAGCCCTGGAAACGCCGGAAACAGGGGTTGAGGAAGAGCAGATAGGCCGTGGAGCAGGCTCATTTGTCATGTCTCCACAGCCATCTGCTAGCTAAGTCGCTGTGCCGGTACCCACTGGAGCTGACTCATTCGTCATGCCTCCACGAACCACAGCAGCCTTAATCTTAGTCTGTAGAGCTGGCTTATTCGCCATATTTCCACTTCTTGGGACTTTAGCTGCAGTCGCTGATACAGCCATTTTTGTCTCCCTCTTCACATTAGAGGTAGTATTAGCTTTGTTGTCAGGCTTTTGCCTTACGAGTTTTGGTTTTTTATTATTATTTTTATTATTCATTTTTCAAGGGTCCCCACTCAAAGCCGCTATCTCAAGTCCGATTGTGTAGTCACCTTTAATGATCCCATGGTAATCTAGTGCAAGCAGGGAGGCCATGCGAGGGTTGCCACCAGCCCTTATGGGGACAAGTGGTCAGAGCCAGATCGGTGCTAATCAGGAGTCCAACTCAACTGAACCTACACCACCAACTTAATGGCGACGAGACGAGAGAACGTTCTAAGAGGCTTGCCAGGGTTTTAACGGGACGGAGATGATAATACTAACCCGGAGCCGTTCACGAAGCGGATTTCACTCCGTCGCTACCGCGCCTGAGGACGACTAGGTCCGGAATACTACGACCACCAGCCCAAGTGCAAAAGCGTGTCGTTAGACAAAGAGAAGTCCGAGGACGAAAGCGGTCATGATCGTGAAGAGAGTCTAGATAATTTAGCGTTACCCAGGATGCACCGCGAGGAGGCGATCTAGTTTACATCCCATGGCCTTTCGCACGCACACTTTATACCGGCTGCTTTAGTGTCCGCCCAATTTTGATGCTCATGACATTCATGACACAATTTTCTCGCTGAATACACACGCACTCAAAAATGCCACCAATTCAATTGTTTTTGCGGCACAAAAAGTTTTCTTTGGCGCCATTCTCCATAGGACGGAGTTGAAACTTTCATTATTATTTTGCGTGTTCCCGTCCAAACAACGCTCCAGCAAACTATCGTTAATTGGACGCAGTATATCTTGAACTTCAGTGCAAAGAGGGGGTGGATGAACATATTTGTGAAGCTCGTCCAGGGCTTCCACTTTTTTCCACTTGCATCACGAGTCCGAACCGGGAAGACAATCATCATGCTTTAAATTTTCATCTGTGGAACATTTGTGGAGGAATGTAGCGTTAATCACTTTCTTCATGTTGCTCATCGAGTTGGGATTTTGGATAATTACCAATCCATAATTATTAGTTAGGTCACGGATGAATTTGTCCCTTCATTTTTCCCACAATCTTGCGGCCTACTTCTTTCGGTTTCTTCTTCCCCGCTTTCAATCGTGACCCCATTCTCTTTTTAACGTGTTCAATGCACTCTGATTTTCTGACTATTAGTAAATCATCGTATGGCTGCATATCCAGGAGAGATTTGAAAGTTTTAGCATCGCCGTCACAAGTAAACGTAGCGTACATAACATTTCAATTGTACCATCAACCTCAATTTTACCAGCATTTCCACTGTGATTGCATGAACATTGTTCTTTGTGCGTTTCGAACCATTTTTTGAGCTCGTCCGTGTCCTCTTTGCCCTTCCAATAGTTGCAGGCTTGACAGAATTTTGATTTAACAACCTAGTCAAGAACTTGATTAGAGTACTTTCCAATTAGAGTCACTGCGCCAAACAAGGATGAAAATCTTCTCCTGCTCCAAGTTCCGTCTTCTTAAACGGTCAAATGAGAAAGCTTATTTCTGGCTTCGGAATTTTTGATCGTGTCTTATTCTGCAGCTCTTTCGAGAAGTACTAAACACGTCGATTTTGCAGCAGCCCACCCATTTTCCATACATGCGTAAAAGGTATTGATCGCAAATCTTCAACTCACATCCATTATGCCGGAGAAAAGACTAATTCCTTGTTAACCAATTCCGAGAAGATACATCGCAAATACAATTCGTCGACTTATTTAAACAATTTACTGGCAACTTTGGGGCACGAATCTATTTCAGTCGGATTACAATCGTATTTGACACAGATTTTGAAACCTTTGACACTAAAGTTTACATCCTCCTCAAAGATCTTGCACTTCACGAGGGCGCTAATTGCGCAGAATACTTGAATAAAATTAATTATGCGGTACCCGTGCTCCGGATTTACGGTAATGTCAAAATCGCTGGATGATGGAAGTTTTTTCCCCGACGTGCTCGCGAGCTTAACCTCATATTCACTGAAATGCTGGTTTCCGCGGAAACTACTTTTAATCGTCTTACGACTAGGGTGGAAATTGTACACCTTTGCCGGTTTTAACTAATGTTTGAAGAACATTAGTATTAAAATCGATTCGGCCAAAAATTCATATTTCCATATATATATATATATATATATATATATATATATATATATATATATATATATATATATATATATATATATATATATATATATATATATACATATATATATATATATATATATATATATATATATATATATATATATATATATATATATACATATATATATATATATATATATATATATATATATATATATATATATATATATATATACCTGTATATATATATATATATATATATATATATATATATATATATATATATATATATATCTATATATATCTTTATATATATATATATATATATATATATATATATATATATATATATATATATATATATATATATAGATATATATATATATATATATATATATATATATATATATATATATATATATATATATAGATATATATATATATATATATATATATATATATATATATATATATATATATATATATATATATATATATATCACCAAAAAATTTCAGTGAGACAATCTCGGGAACGCGCCATCCGATTGAGCTGAAACTTTCAGGATACATTGGTGTATGTGCAGAATAGGTCCAGGTCTCACTAACTGTCAGTTATTAATAACATTTTGGCGCCGGCTGCCATTTAAGTTATATTTTTAATATAC
>OZ022264.1:108964735-108972235 GCA_963978885.1 Nemotelus pantherinus | reverse complement strand
GTTAAAGATTTTCAACTTTTTCTGAGACCTGGCACTATTCTGCATATACACAAATGTGTCCTAAAAATTTCAGTTCAATCGGATGGCGCGTTCCTGAGATTTTTTCACTGAAATTTTTTGATAATATATATATATATATATATATATATATATATATATATATATATGTACATATATATATATATATATATATATATATATATATATATATATATATATATATATATATATATATATATATATATATATATATATATATATATATATATATATATATATATATATATATATATAGAAATATGAATATTTGGCCAAAGTGATTTTAATACTAATGTTCTTCTTCGAACATTAGTAAAAATCTAGCGCACCTGAACCGCTAGAAATACTAATGTTCAATGCACAGTAGAAGAATCGTGCAGATTTTGAGTGCATATTCTACCGCACGTGCTCCAACCTGTTTCAATTGCAAAATTACTTTGATATTAATATTGCATTTAAACTCATAGAGTGGAAAGGGTTTCAGGAATTTCAACATTAAGGATAGCCAAACACTTAAAAACTTTAAAAGCAGGATTACATAGCATAAACAAAGCAAATGCTTAATGCCTGCAACACTTTACCAGCACTGCACCTTAAAGTCTCCCACAATTCCCTCTCGCTGGAATCAAATAACTCTTTCGATTTCAATTTAATCCGATGATTTCGTCGAAAGTCAAAGGGGAAAAAAGATGTTTACGTTCAAAAAACGCAAGATTTTGGAACCGAAAAACTTCTTGAGCTTCGAAAATTTAAACAAATGTAATTTATTTTCATTGTAAATGTTCGCCATATGAATACTTAATGTAAGCATTTATTGGTGCAAAAAGAGCAAAAACGCCTCGCGCTGGCAACCCTTTGCTAGCATCAAAGCCAAAAATATGTCACACCTGCATCACATTGAAATCAATCTACTCTGCGAATTTCGTTTTAATGCAATCTCTACATTGAACGTTATAGGGGTAAAAAGAAATTAAGGACTACCACCCGCAAAAGTTTTCAGATATTCGAAAACCTAATATATTTTGCTTGTTTAGTAAAGATATTGCAAATGAATACAAAACCAACAAAAACTGGTACCCCTTTAAGGGTTTCTTACCAGATTCTTTCTGAATTATGCCCATAATATGTTCCGTTAGTCATATTAAATTCGTTTTAATTTCATGACTGTATTGAAAACTAAAGGGCAAAAAGCTTTACATTCCTGAGCTAATTTTCAAAACCAAAGACACCAAAATTATCAAAGCTGGCAGCATCATTCGAATATCTAACCAAGCTTTTACCAAAGACGGCTTAAAGTAAGGTTCAGCTTCTGTTAGCAAAATCAGAAAATCGGATAGGTTAATCTGGTTGGTGGATCAGAATTCATAAGGCGAAGAGCAGTTTCATTTTCTTTATAATTTTTCAAGATGGAACCACTGGCAATGAGTTACCCACATTTCCAAATCGCTTCTATCAAACTTAGTCCTACTCAATACCAATACATTATTTGAATTTCATTTATACCTTATAATTGGATCGTGCAATAAACAGAAATTTTTCATGCTTAGGTTAGGTTAGGTTAGTAAAGAGGGCTGCCGGGAACGCGGCTTGCATTAGGCCACAAATTTGGGCCCATTTGCCGCCCTCCGCTGGTTTTTTAGAGCTGCCAAGTGACCGCTTCACCAAACTGGATCAGTTGACTCAGCTTGACGGTACTGGCCACCTCTGCTAACCCTTGAAAGTGGTATGCACCAAAAATTTTGAGGCGTTTATTATTTAGGGCCGGACAATCGCAGAGAGTATGCTCGATGGTGTCCTCTTCCATCTCGCAAAGCAGTGCCTTGTGAGCAAGCCGACTGTGGCTCTCAAGCAGTTTCTGCTGAGCTTGAGCAGTTTCCTGTTTTTGCTTGGATCAGGTGATGGCCATAATGTCCTGGCCACCCTGCAGTCCAGCCTGTTTTACCATTAGGACTTTAGTTTGGCCCATATGGCGGCATCAAGTTTGTTTGTGGCGTCAGAGATTGACCGTGGTACAGTGATGCAGGGGCAATTGCTAGCTCCTGAGCCTTTCCTCGCCAATTCATCAGCTTTTTCGTTGCCCATGACCCCACTATGCCCTGGCACCCACATAATTTGGATAGGAATATGCCTTGCCTTTTCATTGAGAGCCACTCTGCAAGCGTTAACAGTTTTTGAAGAACATCTGTAAGACGCAAGAGCGAGAATGGCTGCTCTACTGTCAACGCAAATCGTCATTAATCTGGTTAATATTCCGCTAACGGACTCAACTACCATGCATATAGCATGTTATTCAGACTGAAAGACGGTAGCATGGTCCGACAGTCTACACCAGAGATTAAGGCTCAGATCCGTAGAAAACACGCCCGAGCCAACTCCTGTGTCCGTCTTTGACCCGTCCGTGTAAATCCAGGCGCCCCCATTGGTGGTAGCTTCCTTTTTCTTCCAGTCTGTTCTCGTAGGTATCTTGACCTGGAAATTCCTGCCAAGATGTATTATTTTGCTCATGTGGTCCGTGTCTTCTGCAACGAGCCCAAATCTTTTTCGGCATTCTGTAAGAATACCGCTGTGGCCCACTGATCTGAATCGTTCCACATGCCGGAACTTTTAGCGCGTATCGCCGCTAGGCTTGCGCTTCTAAAGATGAATCGATCTAGGGGCATGAGTCCCAAAATCATTTCCAATCCAGCCGTTGCGGCGGTTCTTAAAGCGCCCATAATACATATGCAAACTAATCTTTGCAGTCTTGTTAGCTCCTTGATATTAGTTTTACTCTCCGCTGCTTTCCACCACATGACCGCTCCATACACCAAAATCAGCCTGACTACACATGTGAATATGTAATAGGCCGTCCTAGGTCTAAGACCCCAGGTATTGGAGTAGGCGGACCGGCAAGCAAAAAGTGCTGCGCGAGCCTTACCAATTCTGTGCGTTAGTCCCCCAGTTCAGTTTCCTGTCTAGTATAAGGTTCAAATATCTAACACTATCAGCAAGTTCCAATGTTATTCCGTTGAGGTTAGGCGTGGCAATACCTGGTACCCTGTGTGTCCTTGTGAAGAGTCCAAGTTCGGTTTTGTCGGGTTTGCCCTAAGACCGACTTTTCTGGCCCAGACTTGGATATGGTCCAGCGCCAATTGCATAAGATCCGACAAATTTTGTGGGAATGCACCCCTCACAAGTACCACAATGTCATCGGCATACGCCACCACCTCAAAGCCACTGGCCCATAACTTCTCCAGTATTTCGTTGACTGTCAGGATCCAGAAAAGAGGAGATATAATCCCTCCTTGTCGTGTTCTGGTTCCGACTATTCTTTCCGCTTTGGCCTCCAAAAAGCTAGCCTCAATCTGCCTGCTCTCAGATGCCTAGGTCGCCAGAGTTTTATCTACTCCATATCGAACCAAGGCATCGATGATATTCGTAACAAAGACATTATTGAAGGCCCCTCAATGTCTTAGAAGGCTGCCAACGTGAATTCCTTCTGCTGTAAGCATTTTTCTATTGTACCGACAACTTTGTGTTATGCCGTATCTACTGATCTGCCCGCTAGATACGCGTGTTGATCAACACAGAGTCTCGCGACAACAATCGAGCTTTTGATGTGCAGATCAACAAGCCTCTGTAGTGTTTTGAGCAGAAACGATGTTAAGCTGATTGGTCTAAAATCCTTTACGTAATGATGATTCAACCTACCAGGTTTCGGAATGAAGACACCCTAGCTTTTGTCCATTGCTCGGGTACTACCCCAAGGCGGAGGCATGCGGTAAAAATACGCTGCAAAATGGGAATGATGGTTTTATCTGCTTTTTGAAGCATGATAAGTGATATCTCATCAATCCCTGTAGCTTTGTACGGTCGGAATGTGCCAATAGCCCATCCGATCTTGACCTCATCAATTATTTCATTGATCAGCCGCTCAGACGCCCGGTGGGTACCACGAAGTAAGTCACACCGCAGTGCCACGCACGCTGATTCTGGAAAGTGAGTTTCCATTAGCATATCCAGGCACTCCTTCGGGTCCTCCACCCAATCCCCGTTTTCCCTTCGCAAAAGCGTAGGCACGCCGGGGGTTACGCTTAGAACCTTAATGATTCTGGCAGTTTCTGTACCTCCTTCAAAGTTCTCACAGAATTTCCTCCATAAGTCGCGCTTAGCTCGTCTTATCTTCTTTTTGTTCTTAAAGCTGCTTGTATCGATCCCAGTCTTCAACGTTTCCAGACCGCCTTGCGTTTTTAAGTGCTCTTCGTGTGCGACCTTTAGCCTCTGTTAGTTCACCATTTCACCATAAGGTAGCGTTCTTCCTAACGGGCTTTTCTGTACACACATCTTTGAAATCTGACACTAAGATTCCCGTTAATCGGTTCACCTGCTCAATAAGCCGTCCTGGACTCGTCAGATCCAGATCGTCTAGTGCCCTGAGGTGTCTATTTGTTTTCCTTGAGTAAACTTCCCATTGTGCTGTTCTCGGGTTCCGTACATTTTAGGTGAAATAACAGAACAACCGATATTCCAGCATAGCCACTGATGGTTCGAAAGCGATGACAAGTTAGAAACCTGCCAGCTGTGGACACTTTCCATTATGCTTGGAGTTGCCAGGGCAATATCAATTACCTCAGCCCTGTTCCTTGTGATAAATGTAGGGTTGTTACCTATGTTGAGGATGTTGAGTTTGGTTGAAGTTAAAAATTCTAGCAAACACCTGCCTCTCTCGTTTGTGTTGGTGCTTCCCCATATTTCATGGTGAGCATTTGCATCACAGCCAATAACAGCATCAGTTGTTATAGCCGCTTCTGCCAGTCTTCTCAGTCCGGGTGTGATGGAATCCACGTCGTATGGTAGATAGACTGCCAACAGCAGGCACCGCTTCATGCTGCTACCAGCAATCCTCCTCTCCAAACACACTGTGGTTGTATCCCCATCACAAAGCCGCGGAATAAGATTGCTGCCACCTCTTTTTTGGTGACAATACAAGTCCTTGTCTTGCTCCTTCCTTTTAGCTGGAGCACACTGTGGCTGGCGCCGAATCCACAAGCCACATTCTTGTACAGAAGCGGCTCTTGTATCAGCGCGATGTCAGCGTGTCCCCGACTGAGATGCCGAAGCAGATTAGCCGTTGCCCCTCTACTGTGGTGCAGATTTGCTTGGATCACCCGCACTTCGGCTTCCCTCAGTCACCTTCTCCGCTCAAATTTTCAAGGTGATCCTCTTCAGACTGAAGTGAATCAACCCGTTGTTGGCCCGTACTTGATCCGCGGACTCCCCATCAATTCCCAGCACAAGCACCAACTTTGCTGCACCAGTTAAAATCAGGCTCCGCCGATTGGTTTGTTAGTTTTACAGCCTGGAATAATCTTCAGCCTGAAACTTTCAGATCGGGGTTCTGTCTTTTTAACAGAGACAGAGCCTCCGAAGCGTTCGAGTGGGGTACCGCCACCTTTGCTGTAATCAGCTTAGGCACGAATGTCTCCTCCACCACTTCCAAACCTGGATGGTCCGCAGAAATCTTCAGGACGGTAGACCGAAGCCATTCCGTCGAGAAGACGTCACTGCAGGTCACCGCAATGTGGCTGCGAACAATGTTGCAGCCATCAAAGTGGGGTGACCCTTCTTCCGTCGACATGGCAAACTTGAGGAGTTCTTCGGTGATCCGTTTAAGCAGACGTCATCCTCGAGTCTCCATTCCAGGGGTTCCTGCTTGTCAACGACGACCAGCTTAAGGTGACTAGCCGCTACGTTCCTAAAGGAACGAACTGCCGTCTCCTGTCGTGGCCTCTTCGTCAATTTACCTCTCGGCGAAATTATCCGTTCCGAGCGTTGGCGTTTACTCGTAGCCGCTGCAGTAGGTTTCCCTTGGGCATCCTCGGGTTTCCCTTTGGATTCCAGCATCACCGTACTCCTGGCCGCTCGTTTTTCTTCTCTCCTTCTGAAGCATTGGGCATTCCGCTTCCTCCATTTGGTTGGGTCAGCTGCCGCCACCTTCACAGTGGACTGCAGATCCTTGGAGGCACCACCTCCAGTCCTGGTTACAACTCTGCCGAATGGCTTAGGCGCCGCTTCCTTCCCGGTGACCTGCGAGCCTTTCAGCTTGCCGCCTCCGTTCTTGGTGACAGCTCTGCTAGAAGTCGACTCAACCTCCGCTTCTGCTGGACTGGCTAGTGATACTCCAGACCCACCGCCAGACTGCTGAGTTACTGCTCTGCTGAGGGGTACCGCTACGTCCATCGGACTCACAGTGGACCCCGGAGCGGGTTTTCTATCTAGCTTCAGGGCCCGCAATCCTTCGATCGCCTGACCCTGAGCCGTTTCGCCTCCCGGCGTTGGTGATCGTGTCACCTTTGAACTCTTTTTGAATGGGTCTTTCTCTGGTGACTTCCCTCCAGTAGTACTGGCGGGAAGTTTGATTTTTTTAAAGTTTTTTTTTATCCATAGATAATTTTAGATAGTTTCGGGTTTGGGTTTCGCGTTCTCGGACCACAGCCGAGGCAATCGCCAGCATTTTGCCTCTCGCTACACCCCACCCCCATTGAAACAACGTATTGTTCCGACCGTCCTTCCCCCCTTCGGATCGCGAGGCAGACTCCTTCACGACCATCCGAGGGTTGCGTAGGCTTTCGCCGTACGCTGAACCTGCGAACCTTGCTGACGAGGCAACCATGCTTAAACTATGGTAAATTGGAGGAGGGTAACTGTTCTTGTCCGATGAGAAATTTCAAAAAATTTCCTTTAGTTGTATAGACAAAGCACAAGATTCCTATATGAGGTAGTTTTCACTGTAAAAGACGAAAACTTTTCATTAGAGTCGATGGTTTGAAGGTTTTCAATTTCAATGCCTACCGTAGCCAACAGAATGCCCGCACGCTCATGAAAAACCACACGTGTCAACAACTTAGTAACAGCAATATGGCCTGTAAGTTTCGTAATTACTTGATAATCTGGTCAAAAAAAAAACAAATCAAAAATTTTCAAATTTTCCCAACATCATTTCAGGCGCCTAGTGCCCACATTTAATTGGGTTTAAATTTTTTTAAAAAATACATATTCTTATTGAGATCACGCTCAAAGCTCATTCCATAAACTTTATTTTTCCGAAAGTCACAGTCTGTCAAGAATGAGTTTAAACAAAGGAAAAAAATTCAATTTTTGATTTTTCTAATCATAAAATACAACTTTTTATTTATGTAAATGATTTCTTTTCTTAACTATAGTTATTTACATTATTTCCAACCGATATAAGCAAAAAAAAGGACAACTTCAATGCAAAAAAGTCTAGCGCATCCGAACCGCTAGAAAACTAATTTTCGAAAATATATTCTTTGAGTGACAAAAAAATGTGAACAGACGTAATACACTTTTTTGCAGAATCATATCAACCATTCCTTATCCAAAGCAACAAAACTCAACTATAACACAAATGATGAAAATGTTCAGTGCAGGCAATACTTTCCGAACGAAGCAGTAATAAGT
>OZ022264.1:108904735-108959735 GCA_963978885.1 Nemotelus pantherinus | reverse complement strand
ACATCTTTTTTCCCCTTTGACTTTCGACGAAATCATCGGATTAAATTGAAATCGAAAGAGTTATTTGATTCCAGCGAGAGGGAATTGTGGGAGACTTTAAGGTGCAGTGCTGGTAAAGTGTTGCAGGCATTAAGCATTTGCTTTGTTTATGCTATGTAATCCTGCTTTTAAAGTTTTTAAGTGTTTGGCTATCCTTAATGTTGAAATTCCTGAAACCCTTTCCACCCTATGAGTTTAAATGCAATGTTAATATCAAAGTAATTTTGCAATCGAAACAGGTTGGAGCACGTGCGGTAGAATATGCACTCATCATCTGCACGATTCTTCTACTGTTCATTGAACATTAGTATTTCAAGCGGTTCAGGTGCGCTAGATTTTTTTCTATTATAATTGTGTTTGTGAATTCTAGCAAATCATAGACCTACCTACTATATGCATCTACGTTCTCCGAAAATTATAGCTCAATCGGATCGGCCTCTCCAGAGATTATCTCGGAAAATCATTTTGCTGATATATATAGATATATATAAAAACATTTATATATATATTTATATATGTATATATATATATATATATATATATATATATATATATATATATATATATATATATATATATATATATATATATATATATATATTTATGTATATATATATATATATATATATATATATATATATATATATATATTATTACCGAATCTATTCCTGTTTCGGTCTAAAACCCTGAAACCCTGCAAAAACCAACACTCGGTACACCATAAATTATTCCTTATGACTCACTATTAGACTCACTTCACACACTATCCAAGGTAGAACCAAGAACCACTTTTCCACAAACAAAATGCGTATTAACAATGTAGAATAAAATGAGATATAGTAAATAAAATTCAATATTTGTAAGAATGATGTCTAATAATTTAGCATGCGATACTATAAAATATTTCTCAAAATTCCACTCGCTTAGTGTTCTAACTAAACCACTATAACCACTAAACCATAAAATGTTCTAAATACAGCTAATTCTCCAATTAAACACCGTCACTGATTAATGATTTAACAAATTCTTTATTCTATTGGAATTTCAATTTTTCAATAAACGTATAAATTTTTCTAACAACCGATTTCTTTTCGCACCATTTAACTTCAAAGTCAACTGTAAAGTCAAAATTTCGGTACTTTCTTTTTCTATACAACTTTCTCTTAATTCTCTTATTATATTTCCAGTTTTACCAGTATTTCTTTACTGTGAATATCAAGTAAAAAAAACAATTGTCAATGGACATGTAACATATAGTGCAAATGACAAATGTCAAGTGACAATTGTCAAAATCATCAAAACAATCATCAAATACAATGCTGACTTTAGATAAGTATATATTTTTTATCGTTGAATTCGATTCTTTTGTTGTTTTTCGTTTCAGGTTCCTCATCAAATATCTCATCGAATACTTTGTAAGCTTGCTTGGCAAAGTTCTGAAGATCGAACTTATAACGTGGTGTATTTAAAAGAAGCTCGCGCACACGTATCGGTGAACTGAAATTACGGACATCCAAGCTGATCGAGTATGGACATGAGTTAAATAAGTGGCAACCTCATGTAATTTATCGAAAAGTTGTAATATGAATTTATAAGCAGCACTTCCGGGATATGAGCATGTCAAAATAAATGATTGTGATGAATCGTTTGGAATTCGATCCTCGGTCGACTGGAACGGCGACCGTCTGGACGATTCGGGCAATTCAAAACATTCAATATAACATTATCCTTCGGATCAACGTTAAAATATCCTTTCGACATCGTCGATAGACACGTGATTAAGCTGGGCATGGCAGTCGGCAGTAATTCACATAATACGGCGAAATGGTCATATCGTTGCCAATCAGTCAGAGCAATACCCTGAATTCCTTTCGAGAATCGCTTTTCTTCACCAGCAATGACCGCCAGCCATCGTAAGTTGTTTTCCAAGTGTTGCTGTATTGGCAGTGTTTTGGAGAGGCCGCCGTCGCGTCGCAACATTCTCCCCCAGATGAGGCGTGTGTAGTGCCTCAGTATTATCTATTGGGCTGACTTCTGAAATGGTAAGTATTAATTGGCTAATCTATTTTGATAAATGTTGTTTGTATGTCACGTCCGGGTCTGGATACTATTTAGATCTAAATTCCTATCGTTAATGTTTTGTCCGATGTGCCGGTTCAGCTGATGCCTTCGTTCAACTCAGTTTTGGCATGGTGAAGTTGTCCCACCTATGCTGGGCGTCCACCTATACCATCACTGATTTGTATGGAATTCCAAAGACTTCTCACGTTAAGTGGTTTCGCGAATTTATTTGATATGGCAAGGTCTCATGGAGGAAAAGGATGTGTAAGGAACAGTTTGATGGAAGGAATTAAAGGTGCATTTCTTATGATATATTTTGCGTAGGTACTAGTGCAATTTTTGTAACTGATCGTTTATATGTCTTTCCATTTGACCATACGGTTACTACTCGTACTAGGGAATCGTTTCCTGGATGAACCTCTATAATTCTGGCTAATGGCCAACAATAAGAAGGTAATTTTTCATCCTTTAGTATACACAAATCGCCCACTTTGACATTGTTTTCTGTTGTATTCCATTTGAGCCTAAGTTGCAAGCGATTCAAATATTCGGTTTTCCACCGTTTCCAGAAATCTTGCGTTATCTTTTGTGTTGTCTGCCATCTATCGAGATGGTTGATATTGTCGCCTTCGAAATCTGCTTCGGGTGGTGCTAGTAATGTATCGCCAATCAGGAAATGTGCTGGAGTAAGTGCCGTCGTGTCTGTTGGATCGTCGTTCAAGGGACACAGGGGTCGAGAATTGAGGCAGGCTTCTATTCTAATTAAGATGGTGGACAATTCTTCATACGTTAGAGCAATGTTACCCACCATTCGGCGCAGATGAGACTTTATAGATTTGACTCCGGCTTCCCAGAGCCCACCCCGACTAAATTTGTTCCACAATCGGAATACATATGCCCACTAAATCCTCGTCTTCCCATAAATCTTCGTAATGCTGCAAGGAATGCTTGTGTCGATAGGTCACTAACAATTTCAATATGTATAGCTTTTACTACTAAACAAATAAATATAGCCACGTAGCCCTTCGATGTTTTACTACCTCTTCCTCGCCTGTCTTTTATGTCGAATGGTCCACAAAAATCAACACCTGTATGTGTGAATGGGCGAGAAATAGTTACGCGAGCTGCTGGCAAGTTTCCCATCAGCTGAGTTGCACCGTTCGCTTTGGCCCGAAAACAGCGGATGCATTTATGTACAAACTGTTTGATCCGGTTGCGGCCATCTATCAACCAAAATCTTTTTCTTAACGTGTTCAGCATTAGTTGAGTTTGTCCATGCAAGGTTGCTTGATGGACTTGATGCAACATTAGGTCAGTGAACCTTCCATTTCGTGGGAGAATTATTGGATGCCTTTCATCAAAACCCAATTGTGCATTATTTAGACGACCTAGCACACGTAGTAATCCAGTATTGTCTATGAAGGGGTTTAATTTGATCAATTTACTTTTTTTTTTTTCAATTGGTTTATTATTCAAAAGACAGGCTATTTCTTGTGAGTATTCACTTTGTTGAGCGTGTTTGATCCAGAATTCGAATGAGTGTCGCAGCTCTTCACTGGTCAAATATGGTGGATTCTCTGTTCGATTTATGTTCGATCTGCGAAAACGGAAGCAGTAAGCGGTAATTCTAATCAGTTTCGATAATGTTGAATATCTTTGTAACCAAGTGTCTAAGAAACTTTCTGTGTGTATTCCTACATTAACAATGTAATGTTTTCATTTTTCGACTTCAACTGATTTGATATCTCGCATTTTAGGCCATGCATCGATGTCTTCGGATAACCAGCTTGGTCCGTGCCACCATAGCTCATTGCGTATTAAATCGATTGGTTTTACTCCTCTGGAAGCTACATCTGCTGGATTGCATTTAGATGGAACATATCGCCATGGTATGTTATCAGTGTTCTCAAGGATGAGAGCCGTTCTGTTAGATACAAATGTAGTCCATCGAGTGGGGTGACCTTTCAGCCATGCTAGCACGATCTCTGAGTCACTCCATAACCAGGTAGGTATGTTTTCAATTTTTAATGATGTTGTAACTTCTTTTAGCAATCGAGACAATAGTACAGCTCCGCATAGCTCCAATCGTGGAATACTAACTGGCTTCACTGGTGCCACCTTGGTTTTAGCCATTAATAGATGACTGTTGACAGCCGAGCCTGCACGCACTACCACATAGATTACTGCTGCGTAGGCGCGTTGAGAGGCGTCACAAAATCCGTGAAGCTCTATTTTCGAGTTTTGTTGGTAAGCTACCCACCTTGGGATTTTAATGTTTTCTATTTCCGGTAATTGGCTCAATAATGTCATCCATTCCGTGTTTAGAGCAGTTGATATTGGTTCATCCCAATCTTGCCCAGATAACCATAGTCCTTGTAGTAAAATTTTAGCTGATACCATAATAGGTGCTATCCTACCTAATGGATCGTAAAGACGTGCAGCTTCCGATAAAATCGAGCGTTTTGTGTAGGTTTCTAATTGCTTATGCCTTTTCAATCGATAGGTGAAGAAGTCTGCTAGCGGATACCACATTATTCCTAGCGATTTGTATCCATTATCTATATCCATGTTGATCGCATCTTGCATTTCGATGTCTTCAAATGGGATTCCTTCTAAAATTCGTTTGTCGTTTGTTATCCATTTTCTCAATTTGAAACCGCCAGAATTCAACAACTTAATGAGTTCGTCTCTTTTGATAATACATTCTTGTAGACTATTTCCTCCAGATAATAAGTCGTCTACGTAAAATTCTTCGAAGACTGCTTTACTTGCATTTGGATAACTTTCAATTTCATCTATTGCTAATTGGTGTAAAGTTCTGATTGCTAGAAACGGCGCTGAAGTAGTTCCAAAGGTTACGGTAGTCAGAACATAGTCTTTAACTAGATCAGCTGACTGTTGCCTCCAAACAATTTTCTGAAAGTTTGCATCTTCCGGATGCATATCTACTTGTCGGTACATTTTAGCAATGTCGGCCACCATTGCAAACTGCTTTAATCTCCATCTTATGAGAATTGATGTCATGGTGCTCTGAATGGTCGGTCCTGTCAATAATATATCATTCAGAGACACACCAGAACTCGTTTTCCTTGATGCATCAAACACCACTCTTAATTTTGTAGATGTACTTTTTTTCTGCACTGCGTGATGTGGAAGGAAGTTAGCTGTGCTGCGTATGTTTCCAGATTCAAACGTGACTTCTTTACAAACGGGAACTTCCTTCATGTGACCTAGACTTATATACTCTTGCATTACTGCTGAATATTCTTCTTGAAGACTTCTGTCCCTTTCGAAGCGTTTCTCCATCTGTATTAAACATTTGATTGCATTTGCTCTGGAAAACCCTAGTGAATGTTGACTCTCTGTGTTTATAAATGGCGACCGAACTTGATATCGACCGTTTTGCTGTCTCTTGACATTTACCTTATAGTGTTCTTCACATGCTTCTTCTTCTTGAGTAATGTTTTTTCCCGTTCCAACTTCCTCAATCTCCCAAAAATGTTTAAGTTGCTCTCTAATTTTCACGTCCTCCTCTATTTGCACATTAAGTGTGTGCACTACTTGCGCGTTGTTATCGCTGAATCTACCTGATATTATCCAGCCTAGCTTAGTAAGTTGTAGCACTGGACCTAGAGTCAATTTTCGAATTTTTCCAAGTAATAACTGAGCGTAAGCTTCAGCTCCCAATAAAATGTCAATCTTGCTCGGTCGGTCAAAGTGAGGATCAGCCAGATCTAAATTTCCAATCTGTTTTCGAATTGATGTGGAAATTGTTTGCGATGGGATGAAATTTGTCAACTTTCTCAACACGAGAGCATCTACTTTCAAATATTCGTTTGTTTTGGTGCGAAGTGTAATTTCCAAATTTTCGTTCGTCGAAATACCCTTTGTCTCTCCAATACCAGCTACAGTGATGTTTGTCGATTGCCTTTTCCCTCCAATTCTTTGAGCTGCACTCTCTGTAATGTTTGACGCCTGTGAACCTTGATCCAGCAAAGCGCGTAGTGTTATAAATCCAGTCGAAGACTCAACCGTCACTAATGCTGTTGCTAACAATACCGTTTTTGTAGCATTGCTAGTCGAAGAGTTTATCTTCGTGACTGTTGTCACTGAAGTCGAAGGTCTATGATCCAAAGAAGTCTAAGTCGATGGTCGAACATTGTGTGAAAACGAGGTTGAATGTTCTTGATTGAATTCTAAGATAGGAGGCAGATTATTTTGAGTGAATGAATTCGACGTCTGGTTTCGATGCCGAGATGAAGATTGAGAATGCTGCGGAAGGACTTCAGTTGTAGATACATCGGGTTTATGCAGAAGTGTGTGATGTGCCTTTTTACACTTGAAACATCTTGACGTGCTGGGACAGTTTCCGACTAAGTGTCCTTTGTTCAAGCAATTGAGGCACAAACCATTTCTTTTTACCATATCAAATCTCGTCGCATGATCTGATTGAAGAAAAGTGGTACATTGTCTCAAATGATGTGGCCCCTTACACGAAATGCACATAGTATGCTGCTCGTGTTTTGTCAAAAACACATTATGTGAAGATCGAGTGGGTTTATGTTTTTCTACCTCAGCAGCCTCTAATGCTCTATAACGACGCTGCAAGAACTCTGTGAGGTCTTTATACGATGATTCTTTGTGCGCAGCTTGCTGTTGTTCCCGAATTTGACGCGTCTCAGTTGGTAGTCGTTGAGTTGTTAAATGCACTAACAGTGCATCCCAAATATTCGCTACATCTAAATTGACGATTGGCTGAACGCTGTCGGTAGTTTTATCGAGTAACATTTTAATAGACGAAGCGGATTCATTTGCATTATTGATGGCCAGCAACCTTCTAAATTGAGTATTTAATAGAACGCGCTTATCATCATAACGTTCTATGAGCAATTTCCACGCTGAATTATAATTGGATTCAGTGATCGAGTAATGTTTGGGGAGTTGTTCAGCTTCCCCCGAAAGACTGCATTTTAGGTAGTGTAATTTCTCTACTCGAGATAAATTAGATTTGTTGTGAATCAACGATACAAACAGATCTTTAAAAGAAGTCCACTTCCCATAGTTTCCGTTAAACTTTGGCAAGTTTATGCGTGGAAGTCGAACATCCATGTCATCGTTTGATCGACTGGAATGATTTTGTATCTCATTGTCAGCCTGTGCTGCCTGTGCCCCTTGTTCCAATTTCAAATCTTCTAGATCTGTTTCGAAACTCAAATTGAGTTCTTCAAAAGATAGATACAGTTTATCCTTGAAATATTCTAAATCCAGATCGGTTTGCTCTTTGACTAATGCGAGTATCTTCTGATGCGTTTCCAGGAAAGTTTGCCGAATTTCTTGCACTCGCTGGAGCAATTTCGTGGCATAAGCAAGAGTTTTTCGTACTTTCGCATCCTTTCTAAAGTTACTTTGCATTTTATTTAATTGTTCGAGTAACAATTTCTGCTGAGTTAGTAACCGGTCCATTGCGTTGGATTATAATTTTTGCGAGTTTCGATATATTTTCAAGTATATTTTGCACTATAAATGTAAATATTGTACACTACAATTGATTACTGACACACTTAGAACTGAATGAATGATGGTGAAATCTTCCTATCTATCTAGCTACTATGCCTCAATGACTCAGCTTATTGATTTGCTGATATCACGGCGAAATTGTCTCAAATCTATGCTATATGATTTAACACCATCAATTCGCACCCAATTAGCGCTAGTATGCTTAGTGTCAGTCAATCACGAATTTTGCACTAATCAAATCAACCAATATATGTTCAGTCCTTTGTAATTGAGCAAGACTGATGTGTTTCCAGTATTTGATATGAAATGCGGGATCATGTATATTGGAATAGATGTAAAAGGAAAAATGCAATGGAATATAATATAGGGATGGAACAAGGACTTACCAGACCTTCTAATTGCCGTTGCGATCCGGTTCGAAGGACCAAAAAATTTTCTAACTAAACCACTATAACCACTAAACCATAAAATGTTCTAAATACAGCCAATTCTCCAATTAAACACCGTCACTGATTAATGATTTAACAAATTCTTTATTCTATTGGAATTTCAATTTTTCAATAAACGTATAGATTTTTCTAACAACCGATTTCCTTTCGCACCATCTAACTTCAAAGTCAACTGTAAAGTCAAAATTTCGGTACTTTCTTTTTCTATACAACTTTCTCTTAATTCTCTTAATATATATCCAGTTTTACCAGTATTTCTTTACTGCGAATATCAAGTAAAAAAAAACAATTGTCAATGGACATGTAACATATAGTGCCAAATGACAAATGTCAAGTGACAATTGTCAAAATCATCAAAACAATCATCAAATACAATGCTGACTTTATATAAGTATATATTTTTACTAATGTTCGAAGAAGAACATTAGTATTAAAATCACTTTGGCCAAAAATTCATATTTCTATATATATATATATATATATATATATATATATATATATATATATATATATATATATATATATATATATATATATATATATATATATATATATATATATATATATATATATATCATCAAAAAATTTCAGTGAAAAAATCTCAGGAACGCGCCATCCGATTGAGCTGAAATTTTTAGGACACATTTGTGTATATGCAGAATAGTGCCAGGTCTCAGAAAAAGTTAATAATTTTTAACCCTTTGGCGCCGGCGGCCTTTTTAGTGATTTTTTTAATATACCTATTATTCCGTACACAAATAATTTTTGCAAAAATTAAGTTGACGACATAAATTTCGAACAAGTTTTACATGTGAATCGAATAACGTTTTGGAATTTTTTCACCCCATGTGTGCGCTGGGTGCCTAAAAAGAGAACGGAAAAATTTGAAAATTTTCAAATTGCGATAACTTTTGACAAAGCTATTCAATCATTACGAAATTTTAATGTGCGTGCTGGTAACCCTGTAGCTAGGGCAGGCACTGAAAGTGAAAACCTCCAAATCATCGTCTCTCTTTAAAAAATGTCGTTTCTTTTAAAAATATCACTCATATGTAAATTTCGTGCTTTGTTTACATAAACAAAAAAAAAATTTGATATGGTATAACGGGCACGCCTGGTAACCCTTGCCCAAGTTACCTATATTTTTAGCATCAAAAACTTCTGTTCACGGAAACTCACGATATGATGAACAGAATTTATTGAAATTTGCAGAATGTATTGGTCTTAAATAGGACCAGGTCTGATAGAAGTGATTTTGAAATGCGGGTGATTCTGTGCCAGTGGTGCCATCTTGAAAAATCACTAAAAAAGATAACTGCTTTTAGCCCTATAAGTTCTGATCGAATCGTTCGATTTTGACGAAATTCGCACCGTAGCTGCACCTTACTTCAAACCACGTTTGATAGAAATTTGGTTGAAAACTTCGGTTGGAGCTGCCAGCTATGATAATTTTGGTGTCTTAAATTTGAAAAAAATAAAATTTGGAAGTGAAAACATTCAAACCATCGACTATCCTAAAAAATGTCCGTTTCTACAACAAAACTAATCTGTGTACAAATCCTTTGCTCAATCTACACAGTCAAAGCAAAACTTCGGAAATTTCATGTCGGACAAGAACGGTAACCCTTTCTCAGTTAACCTATATTTTTAGCTTCAAAAACTTCTGTTCACGGGAACTCACGAATCAATAATCAGGTAGAATTGAAATTTACAGAATGCATTGGACTTAAGTAGGGCCAGGTCTGATAGAAGCGATTTTGAATTGTAGGCAACTCTGTTCCAGAGGTGCCATCTTGAAAAATTACAAAGAAAAAAAAATGCTTTTTGCCCTATGAAATGTGAATAAAATACCAGATTTTCATGAAATTGGCACAGTAGCTGCACCCTACTCTAAACTCTGTTTGATAGAAATATGGTTGAAAAATTCGATTGGTGCTGCCAGCTTTGGTAATTTTTGTGTCTTTGGTTTTGAAAATTCGCTCAGGAAAATAAAACTTTTTCCCCTATAACTTCCAGTGCAGTCATGAAATCAATACGAATTTCATACAATTACTGGAACCTATTATAAACATTATTTAAGCCAAATTTGGTTGAAAAGCCATGATAGGGTTGCCAGCTATTGTTGGTTTTGTGTTTGTTTGCAATATCTTTATTAAGCGGTTTTATCGTAGAATTTTCAATTGGTTATGATATTGTAGTGACAATAAACAGCAAATATTAAGCTTTCAATTATTTGAAAAAAACTCGCTGCAGGTAACCCTAAATTTCTTTATACTCCTATAACTTCAAATGTTATATAACAACGTGAAGCAGATGTTATATATTCTTGGCTTTGATACTGGCGAAAGGTTGCCAGCACGAGTCGGTTGTGCTACTTTTGTATCAATAAATGCTTACAGTTAGTATTCATACCGGAAACATTTACAATGAAAATAAATAACCGATGTTTCAATTCCCAAAGTTCTGCCAATTTTTCGGATCGCAGCCCCAAACTCCAACTTCAGTTACAGTGCTGCAGGCACTGAGCATTTTCTTCATTGATGTCATATGAGATGCTGCTTTCAAAATTTTGTGAAATAAGCAACTGATAACGAATATAATTAACCCGTGTTTTGCTCTCATAAACGTTGAAATTCATGCCAGTTGTAATATCTGAAACCTTCTACCATATGAGTTATAATGCATTCTTGAGACAAAAGTAAAACGTGTCATTTGAAACAATTTGGCCGTAATAAGCAGCTCATGTGGTGGAATATGCACTCACGATTCTTCTACTGTTCTTCGAACATTAGTGTTTCTAGCGGTTCAGGTGCGCTAGAGTTTTTTTATCGTTGGATTCGATTCTTTTGTTGTTTTTCGTTTCAGGTTCCTCATCAAATATCTCATCGAATACTTTGTAAGCTTGCTTGGCAAAGTTCTGAAGATCGAACTTATAACGTGGTGTATTTAAAAGAAGCTCGCGCACACGTATCGGTGAACTGAAATTACGGACATCCAAGCTGATCGAGTATGGACACGAGTTAAATAAGTGGCAACCTCATGTTATTTATCGAAAAGTTGTAATATGAATTTATAAGCAGCACTTCCGGGATATGAGCATGTCAAAATAAATGATTGTGATGAATCGTTTGGAATTCGATCCACGGTCGACTGGAACGGCGACCGTCTGGACGATTCGGGCAATTCAAAACATTCAATATAACATTATCCTTTGGATCAACGTTAAAATATCCTTTCGACATCGTCGATAGACACGTGATTAAGCTGGGCATGGCAGTCGGCAGTAATTCACATAATACGGCGAAATGGTCATATCGTTGCCAATCAGTCAGAGCAATACCCTGAATTCCTTTCGAGAATCGCTTTTCTTTACCAGCAATGACCGCCAGCCATCGTAAGTTGTTTTCCAAGTGTTGCTGTATTGGCGGTGTTTTGGAGAGGCCGCCGTCGCGTCGCAACACTTAGTGACGAGCTTAATTAAAATTCCCGTTTCCAATTTACGTATTTCAATAACATTCGCGTTCTCTAAATAATTTATTCTTTTTGATCAAACTTCGACTCAATCGTTAACTCTTCAAAATTAAATACCGTTTTATCACCCCTTAGAACGTTGGTCACCAATTTATTACCGAATCTTTTCCTGTTTCGGTCTAAAACCCTTCATCCCCCCAGCTGGGATGCAAGGGTGGCAGTTTCCAGCGGCTCTAGCTCACGAGAAGGGTCGTGAGTGGGCGCCACTCGCTTCAACTGCGGAAACTGCCTTTGAATCGCCGCTTCGAAGCGAGAAGACGGCGGCGAAGGCTAGGTACGGCCCGCGATTGAAAAGAATTTAACCACGCGACTCACCGAAAAAATAACACCAGTTTACAAGGTTCACAATTTCTATTTCGCTTAGTTCTCAATCTAATTCTCGAATTCCCTACCGACGACGCCACGCTACCTAATTCATTTTCACTTAATATAATCACAACAAGAAAACTTATCCACTTAAGGGGGGAAATACATGTAAAATGGAAAAGAAATTGCTAATTTCAGATTGACTTAAAATATATATATTGTTTATTCAGAAAATTTTAAATATTAAATCCTCAAAGTACATATCTTATAGTAAATGAAAATATTTTTTTAATAACTTTTTAACACAAAATGGAGGCGATGCGAGCAAATGAAAAAAACACATCAAAAACAGCCTCGTACAACTTAACGCCTTTTCCGAGAAACTTGCAACGTTCAGAGAAAAAAAAATATGCTAATGAGATCTATAATTCATAGGTCAACCAATAAAATTTAGAAAAAAAATCAAATTTTTACACTAATATTAGATTTTAAAAAAAAATCGATTTTTTTTAAAAAAAAATCACGTTTTAAACATTGGTAAACTAATTATTTTTCCGAAATTACAAGAAAATGTAGATTCAACGATGAGATAATACTCTTTTGTACATGTGATATAAATTTGAGTCGAATAGGTTCAATATTTTCTGAGATATCTTGTACGGAAATTGAAAAAGTACTACTTTGAGAAGAACGCGTTTAAAGTTCTAAAGCTCCACCGACCTGGGGAACGCCGCGCTGTCTATAACTGGCTATAACTCGAGAACTAATACGAATATCGCTTCAAAACTTTTTTTGGTATATTTTAAAAGTATTTCGAACACTTTGATGCAATAAAAAAAAATCGTTTTTGTTTTAGCAGTTACATGTATCTCCCCCCTTAATCTAATTACAACAAGAAAATCTTAGCCTACCTTGGACCTTCTTCGCAAAATGCACTGCCGACACTCGCTCGTTCAGTTGCGAAACCGGTGCTTCCCCGAAGCGTCGTACCAGTGCCGCCGTTGTTTGACTGTCGATCTGCGCTGCTGCCTCCGATGATGAATTCCACCGATGCTCGCTTGCTATGAATCGTATTCTTCTGTCCGTTTTCACACCACCTGGCTTTCGTCGAATTTCCGCAGTTAAATTCCCTTTTCAATACTACTTGGCTTCTTCATACCACTCGGCTATCGACTAATTGCTGTAGTTAAGTTCCAACCTCAGGGCTACTTTTATTCTGCCTTATGGCCAGCACCAAGTTCTCGTCCAATCCAGACAGTTTTCCGACAAGAAAAAGAAAATCTATTAAGGAAGAGCTTGTGCCAATACGTCCGTGTCTCACCCTGGTTTTTCCAAAAAAGAGCTCACTAGGCTCCGTCGATTTACCACGAAACCTTTGCCGGACGTGGTAAAATTGCTGTCACTTGAATCATTATGGACGCCTTGCTGTTGCTGCGATTGCTGCACGACAACTTGATGCTGTTGTTGCTGCTTGATCTTGGCTTCGAGCTGGACTCAAATTTCCCCGTAAGTGATTAAGCTTTTCTTTTCCTTTTCCAACCAATAGTCAGCATCCTGTATATTTGCCGACTTGTTGTTGTTGCTGAAGTAGTGGCGGTGGTTGTTGTGGTCGTCGCTTCAACGTATCCTTTACAGATTATGGAATTAGTCGATTGGGAATGGCTGTCGGCTGCCACGATGGTCATTACCGCTTGGCCCCTTAGCTACGCTCGGGTTTGCTCGCTTCTAGGTCAAGTAATCGTCGATTGTCTAATGTAAATCGACGGCAATGACTTAGCTTGGCGGGGAGCGCTTATCTTCATTACAGGGAATCCAAGTTCGTCGCGACACAATTATAATTACAATTTTCATTACAATTTTTAATTGACAATACAATTTTTTTTTTTATTTATATATATATATATATATATATATATTTTTATTTATATATATATATATATATATATATATATATATATATATATATATATATATATATATATATATATATATATATATATACATATATATATATAAATATATATATATATATATATATATATATATATATATATAAATATTTATATATATATATATATATATATATATATATATATATATATAATATATATATATATATATATATATATATATATATATATATATATATATATATATATATATATATATACATATATATATATATATATATATATATATATATATATATATATATATATATATATATATATATATATATATATATATATATATTGTTTAGTTTCTCATACATAGCTTTAAACAAATAAAATAAGTCTATACTGCATAAATTTAAAGTTCAATGTTTTTTCGCTACCTAGAAAGAAAGTTCAATTGTGCATGCATACATTAAATCAGCATAACTTGATCAGTCAATCTGTTTTGTGAACTTTTATGAACTTATACAATTATTTAGCTGACATACATTGATCAGCATAAATAGATCAATCACCTTCGCATTTTGTGAAAAAGTATGATTGCTGACATGTGGCTGATTTTTTGTATGTAGAAATGAATATGTAGTTAGTAAGCAATTATGTGTAATAAATATCGAAGTATGAATCAAATAAATTAATTATCATTCGGAACGCAGTCGAGTACTTTATCTTTTCTCTCTCGTTTTTCTGGTGTGTGGTTTAAGTGCCGCTTACGCCAAATTCATTTGTAGGTTCACGGTTGATGTACCGTAGAACTAATTAAAAGACTAGGTACAAGAACCTTAGTCTCGCTTATTAACATAGTTTTTGGTGACCCCGACGTGATCGACTTGCTCCGAATCGATAACGTTTAAAGCGTAGCCAGGGCTTACACTGGCTAGTACAATTTTTCGCATTAATAGTTGAATTTCAAAACGTAGCCAAGGCTTTCACGGCTAGTACAATTTTTCACATTAATAGTTGGATTTTAAAGCGAAGCCAGGGCTTACACTGGATAGTTCCATTCGAGTGTCCATTGGAAATCATCATGTCGAATCTGGAGGAATTGACGCAGTTGCAAGAAAGAGACAGAAATCGCAATTCGGCGTCTCATTGCGAATTTTAAGAAAGATTCGGCGAGTCGAAAAACTCGAGAGTACTTGAGAAAGAAAATCGAGCGTCTAGACGAATTGTGGAAGGACTTCGATGAAATCGACAATAAGATACGTGAAGATTTGGTGCAAATTTATCGCATGATTATTTTGTAACCGATTACTACGGTGGCATTAAGCAATATACGACGAAACGTGTCATACTTTGGAAGGAATGCTAGCCGATTCTGAAAATAGGAAAAGAAAACAGAGAAGCAGGTTATTGACAATGAACCAAAATCAGAGCCGCCACAGCCATTCATTCTTAAGCAAATGCACGCGCTGATGGTTCATCTGTATAAGACGATAGATTCCGTGATGGAACAAGCAAACACGCAAGGGCCTTGCTTCTGTAAACTCAAAGGTAATCTAATAGAACAACAGTGGGGTTGCTATTCAGAAACTGCAACCTCAGATCTTGAGCTCAGAAGAATGTCTGCCAGTCTACGAACTGGGAAAATACTTCGACTTAGAAACAAAAACTAACGAAGTATTAATCAAACTTGTGGAGCAACCCCACCAACCTGAGGGTGAATTGTTTGTACGACCAATAGCTACAAACCAAACAATCAAGCTTCCGGAAATTCAATTGCCTAAATTTGAGGGCAGTTACTCTAAATGGCCACAATTTAGGGATTTGTTCCGTGAATTAGTCCACAATCAACCACTCAGTGGATGCCAAAAACTCTGGTATTTAAAAGGAAGTCTTAGTGGTGATGCATCGAAACTGGTACATCATCTCGCTGCATCCGACAGCAACTATGAAACGGCTTGGCAAATCAATTCTGATCGGTTCAAAAACAAACGGGTAGCAGTAACCACCATATTAAATCAATTACTAACTCAACCACAGATAACCATTGAACGTGCTACAGCCATAAAGGATCTTCACGACAACACGCAGTCAAGCCTACTGGCCCTCGAAGGTATAGGCGTTAACACTGCCAACTGGGATCCTATTTTAGTTCACGTCATTGTACAAAAGCTTGATCATAACTCAAGAGCTTTGTGGGAGCAAGGCCTCGCAGAGCCTAGATCGCTCCAATGCATAGCTACATTACTGAATTTTTTAGAAAAACGCTTTCAAGCTCTAGAAGCCATAAGCCATCAACACAAGCCTCCATCTACTAAACCAAGAAATTATGCAGCATTGGCGTCCAAATCATCTTGTCAATTATGCAAAGAGGACCATTGCATATATTCTTGCCGTGAGTTCCTCGACATGACAACAAGGAACCGTATTGATCGTATAAGGCAATTGAAACTATGTCTAAATTGTCTGAAAAGCGGGCATTTAGCTATGTCATGCTCCTCAAGAGGATGCAAGATTTGTGGACGAAAGCATAATAGTTTACTCCATATGAGCGCTGATAAAATGCAGTCTGCCAGGAGGTCTTCGGAGGAGGTTAATGAAGTTACAAAGTCAGCGAATGGGAGTGCGAGCAAGGTCAAAACAAGCTTAACGGCCAGCTCAATTTCAAAACCAAGCTATATATTGCTCAGTACGGTTGTTGTTAACTTGGAAAATGGCCCAAAAAAAGTCAGGTGTCGCGCACTACTGGATTCAGGCTCACAGCTAAATTTCATAACCACGAAGATGGTTAAGCGTTTAGGTCTGAAAGGAACCTGTCATAATGTCAATATTGAAGGCATTGGTCTCCAGAAGCAAGTATCCACGAAACGAGTAAATATTTCAATAGAATCGTGCATCAACGAATTCAAGGTCCGACTGGAAGCATTCGTGCTACCTCAAATAGTCTCGCATCAACCGTCACGATGTATCGACACCTCAAACTGGAACATACCAGCTTCCTGTGTTCTTGCTGACCCATATTTTAATGAGCCAAGTGCAATCGACATGTTAATTGGCGCTGAAATTTACTACGACATACTCGTAGCAGGTCAGTTAAAGTTAGGAGACGCTTTCCCAACGCTAAAAAATACAGTATTTGGATGGACTTTAGCCAGCAAGGTGGGAAATACAGGATCATTACCGAACGTTTGTGCAGTGTCATCAGCTGATGAATGGTTCCGAAAGGAAATTGAGTCATCTTGGATATTAGAAGCCAACGATAGTCCAATGAGCACTCTGACTCTAGCTGAGCAAAGGTGTGAAGAGCACTTTTTACAAACTACTAGCAGGAGCCCTGACGGTCGTTTTATTGTCAGGTTACTATTCATTGAGAATACTGAGAAACTCGGGGACTCGCGTGAGTTGGCCTACAAACGATTCTTAGCTGTTGAACGCAGACTTATGAGAAATCCGGAATTAAGGGAAGAATATGTGAAATTTATGGAAGAATACCAGCGTTAAGGACATATGGAAGAAATTGACACCCATTCACTTGAAGGACCTCACTATTTTCTCCCGCATCATGCTGTGATTAAAGCTCAAAGTTCGACTACAAAAGTCCGCGTTGTTTTTTATGCATCAGCAAAGACAACCACAAACATTGCCTTGAATGATATAATTGCTAAGGGACCGACAGTTCAAGATGACATATGTAAGATTTTACTACGATTTAGACTGCACCGATATGTGTTTGTAACAGATATCGAGAAGATGTATCGACAGATACACATCCACACCGACGATCGAAAGTATCAGTTGATCTGGTGGAGAAGTAGTCCTGGAAACAAACTAAAATGTTTCCAGTTAAACACTGTTACTTATGGTACAACATCGGCTCCATATCTTGCGATTAAAACGCTTCAATTTCTGGCAAGTAACAGAAGTGATAGGTACCCATTAGGGTCAGAGGTGTTTAAGCGTGATTTTTATGTAGATGATTGCCTCAGTGGGGACAATTCCCTAGCAACAGCGTTAGAAATGCAGAAGCAAGTAAGGGCACTTCTGGGCTCAGCTGGATTTAATCTTCGAAAATGGTGTGCGAATCATCCTCGGTTGTTGGAGGAGATTCCCGCTCAAGACCAAGAAGTAGAACTTGACTTCCGAAGTCATAAAGAGAATACTATCAATACTGTGGGATTGACTTGGTCACCAAAAAGCGATCAGTTTAATATCAAAACGACATGGGAATTCAGCAACGAAATAATCACCAAGCGAATAGCCTTTTCTGAAATATCCCGCCTATACGACCCTTTAGGCGTAATGGAGCCAGTAATTGTAACGGCTAAAATATTTATTCAGAAGCTGTGGATTTCTAATTCTGATTGGGACGTTCCACTTCCCGATGACCTTCAAAACGAATGGAAGAGTTTTCGTGCAAAGCTGCCTATACTAAACAGCATCAAATTCGATCGACATGTAAACGCACATAAAACACGTCTTCGAAAACAGCTACACATCTTTGCAGACGCTTCTTTGAAGGCTTACGGTGCAGCAGTTTACATGAGAGGAGTCGACGATTCCAACCTCGTCACGGTGCGGCTTTTATGCGCCAAATCCAGAATAGCACCGTTGAAACAAATAACATTACCACGCTTGGAGCTTTGTGCCGCAAAAACAGCTGCAGAACTCGCAAAGCGGTTGGAGGAAGAATTATTCCTTAAAGACATACCTATTTATTTATGAACAGACTCTGAAATCGTGTTGTCATGGATAAATTCGGAATCATCTTCCTTCCCAGTTTTCGTGGCAAACAGAGTATCTAGCATACAGCAACTATCAGTACCACAGCAATGGCGACACGTTCCATCAAAAGAAAACCCAGCTGACATTTTATCAAGAGGTCTTATGCCACCAGCATTAATCAACAACACATTTTGGTTTTACGGACCAATATTTCTCCATGGGTCTGAAAGCACATGGCCAAAACCCTACGTTGCAAAAAAATCAATTTCTCATGGTGAAAAGAAAATGGCACAAACGCCGCATGTCTCAACTACAACAACAGAGGCTACATCAGATCTTCTCACAACTTTAACCGAAAAGAGACATTCGTTTAGAGCATGTCAACGAATTCTGGGTTACATCCTTCGGTTCGCTGATGCATCACGAGGAAAACGACGTTCACTTATATGGTCAGAACAACTATCTCCGAAGGAATTAAAATCAGCCCAAGAGAAACTGATTTGGTTAATTCAACGCCGAGATTTTTCAGACGAACTAAAGCACCTAAAGCGATCTGGCGAATTACCTAACGGCCATCCTCTTTCAAACTTGACACCGTTCATCGATGACAAGGGTCTAATGAGAGTAAATGGAAGATTGGAAGCATCAAATTTAGATTATGATGCTAAACACCAAATAGTCATGCCCTACTCTAATCCATTAACTAAGGCTCTGTTGCTTGACATCCACAAAGAGAATATGCATGTTGGAGCCCAAACATTACTTGCGATCGCCCGTCAGTGGGTATGGCCAATAAGAGGTAAAACACTAACAAGATCTGTTGTTCAACATTGTGTACGATGCAGCAAATTCAAGCCGAAACTATTGTCCCAAAGAATGGGCAACCTCCCAAAGCATAGAGTATAGCCAGCAAGACCGTTTCTAAACAGTGGAGTTGATTTTTGTGGCCCATTGGAAACACATTTCAAGATTCGAGGCAAACGGCCACAAAAATCTTATATTGCAGTGTTCGTTTGCTTTGCAACTAAAGCAACTCACCTTGAACTTGTGTCTGACCTCACGTTTCTTGGGGCGCTAAGAAGATTCATTGCACGAAGAGGGCATTGTCAGAACATATACTGTGACAATGGGACTAATTTCGTTGGGGCAAGAAATCAGTTACAAATGATTGGAGACATGCTCAAATCAAAGACCGAATGAGACAGCTCAAAGGGGATTGAGTTCCATTTTATACCACCCCGAGGACCGCACTTTGGTGTGCTATGGGAGGCTGCAGTGAAATCAGCTAAGCATCTTTTGCATCGTACACTAGGAAACGCATCGCTTACCTACGAAGAATTAGAAACCGTTGTACTCGAGGCAGAGGCAATCCTCAACTCTCGGCCGCTCACACCCCTATCGACAGATCCACATGATTTTGCTGCCTTGACTCCTGGCCATTTCTTGATTTGTGAACCATTGACGAGTTTTCCAGATCCTGAGGCTATACATTCACGGAGCGGACTGCTCACCAGATGGCGTCTAGTTTCTCAACTCAAACACACGTTCTGGAAACGATGGTCAACAGAATACCTGAATCAACTGCAACACCGGTACAAATGGAAGCAAACACAAGGAAATGTTCCAATTGACACTATGGCTCTCATCAAATAGGACAATACACCACCATCTAAATGGCCTCTTGGACGTATAATAAAGCTGATAAAAGGGAATGATGGTCTAGTACGAGTCGCAGAGGTTCGCACAATATGAGGAACCATCTGCCGTCCTATACACAATCTTGCTCCTCTTCCAATTCTTGATGATGACCCAGCAGAAGATGAGACAAACATATCGACTGCCGTAAAAAATCAGAGAAGATCACCTTCAACATCACCTGCTAATAAGGAAGAGTCTGCACAGCCATCGAAGTGGAGGCGAATGTCTTTCGGTTCTGCGTTGACTGCGATACTTTTCGTTTGTTTAATCGTCCCAGCAAGCAAATGTTCGCCCATAAAAATCACCACGTTTTCAGACCAACCAGGAATCTATTTTGAGAATTTAGGAACAGCGAATATTTTGTCCAACGAATGGAATTTGGTAGTTTTTTATGGTATGAAACCGTACTGGAAGGAGTTTGCATTTTCAGAAAACTGTACTCAAACGCTGAAGAGGATTTGTAAAGAGTTAAGCCAACCAGAGCTGTGTACTGCCACTATTGAACACCTGGAGATGAATCAACATCAATTGTCGGAGAATAATGCCCTCCTAAAACGAAATAATATGCTCAAATGGTAAAGACGAGGTGCGATTAATCTAATAGGTAATATTGCCAATTTGTTATTTGGTGTTCTTGACTCCAAATACGCTGAAAAAATGGTGACAATAATCGACGACATAAACAGCAAAGAAGAACATCTTCGAGAGTTGGCTGCAAATCAAACGTCGTTAGTGGATGCCACATTGAATATTATAAAGCAGCAAGAAAAGGTTACTACCTCTCGTTTCAAACAAGTGATGAAAAGCATTGATGAAAATATGCACAACATTGTTGAAGAGCAGCAGAAACTCCACATATTTAACATGATCAGCATCGTCGCCTCATCAAGTGCTACTAACTTAATAAATAAAAATACAGAGTTGCATATTAGATACACTAGCGGACACGCAAAACGGAAAGATTAACCCAATACTCATAACGCCACACCAACTTCTAAATGAGCTCCTTAAGATAAAGACAATTCTGCCCCCAACATCAAAATTACCCATAGATGAATCTGCTATGCTCAACTATTTCAAAATCATGACTATAACTGGAACAGCCTCACAAGATTACATTTTATTCAAGATCGTCGTCCCACTGGCCAGCCTAGAGAATTTTGAACTGTTTAAGGTAACAGCTGTGCCCGTATTGCTGAATAGTACTTTCCCATCATCACCTTTTCTCATAATAGCCATCATCACCTTTTCTCATAATCAATTTACACCGTGATCAATACTACCCAATAACACAGTTGGAGCTCCAAACCTACATCATCATCACACCTGGCGAATATGTCTGCAAGCAACATCACCCATTGTACCGAGAAGGCTCTACAATTAGTGCTTGTGAACTTGATATTATAAACCAGTGTTCAGCGCCCAAATCATGTCGAATAATAGAGATCGGTGATGGACCTCATTGGATTCAATTAGTTAGGCCCAACCAATGGATTTTCGCTCTTAGAGAATCTATCACGATTAATGTCGTTTGTGCTCTGAATACCATACAATACACATTAAATACAACCGGGGTTTTGCAGATCCGAGACCAATGCACCATAAAACAACAACTAGTAACCATACAGAGCCATAATGTCTACCCATTAACTACCCGTTTATCCTTCATGCCTAATTTCAACATTAGCCAACTGATAGGATATAAAAAAGTTACTACTGACACGAACACCACTATGACCAACACTTTACTTCCAGACATAGATGCTCTACAAGAACAAGTCTCAAAGGTCAAAGCTGCCATCGGTCAAACGTTTACACATCACGACGCCCATCAAGTCGCCGTTGGCTATACATCGATGTTACTGAGGGTATCCCTGTTAATTGCTTTCATTATAACCTGCATCCGGCCTCGCAACCAGCTCAAATCGAAATATGCAATACCCACACCAGCACCAAGGCACCAACGCACCATAGCAGACACGGACAGATTCCGATTTGACACTTCCTGCTAAATACCTAGATGCAGCGGGGGGAGGATGTTTAGTTTCTCATACATAGCTTTAAACAAATAAAATAAGTCTATACTGCATAAATTTAAAGTTCAATGTTTTTTCGCTACCTAGAAAGAAAGTTCAATTGTGCATGCATACATTAAATCAGCATAACTTGATCAGTCAATCTGGGGTGTGTTCAATGTGCATGCTATAGCTGCTCCAAAAGCATAGCATAGCATCACTTTAGCAAGTGTCAAAATTCGCAGTAGCTAGGTGAAGCAGCTATGGACATTGGACAGCCAAGAGCTGCTACGAAGGTCAGCCTTTACACAGGAAATTCAAAAATAATTTTGTTCCAATTTTTTTATTGTAATTTTTGCATTTTCGGGGATCAGTTCAATACTTCCATTGCACTTTGGAAACTGTATGAAATTTAGGAGTTTTCAACATAGTTTTCAACATAGCAATAGAGTTTTCAACGTGCAAGTATGGCCGTGTACAAGCCAACTTAAAATTCGAGTTGAGTTTAAGTGTTTAAAAGCCCGTATTTAATTTATGCTGTCACTATTTTCAAATTTATTCCTCATCTCCTGTGTCACAAAAGCGCAAGAACTTCTTTTAATTTCAATTTCCAATTGAAAATGACGTTTAAACTGCATGTCAGCTGTGTACGCACGGCCATTTTGCCTTAGCTACTTTCTAGCTATCCTCCAGACTACGAGCAGCGAATAGCTGCTACCTTAGCAGCTATTCCGGAATCTTGGAAAACCCGACTGTCAAATAGCAAGCATCATAGAGAGTAGCTATTTCGTGACATTGGACAGCCAGAGCTGCTAAATTAGCAGCTAATTGCAGCTATAGCATGCACATTGAACACACCCCTGTTTTGTGAACTTTTATGAACTTATACAATTATTTAGCTGACATACATTGATCAGCATAAATAGATCAATCACCTTCGCATTTTGTGAAAAAGTATGATTTGCTGACATGTGGCTGATTTTTTGTATGTAGAAATGAGTATGTAGTTAGTAAGCAATTATGTGTAATAAATATCGAAGTATGAATCAAATAAATTAATTATCATTCGGAACGCAGTCGAGTACTTTATCTTTTCTCTCTCGTTTTTCTGGTGTGTGGTTTAAGTGCCGCTTACGCCAAATTCATTTGTAGGTTCACGGTTGATGTACCGTAGAACTAATTAAAAGACTAGGTACAAGAACCTTAGTCTCGCTATATATATATATATATATATATATATATATATATATATATATATATATATATATATATATATATACAAATATATATATATATATATATATATATATATATATATATATATATATATATATATATATATATATATATATATATATATATTTATATATATATATATATATGCATATATATATATATATATATATATATATATATATATATATATATATATATATATATATATATATATATTTATATATATATATATATATATATATATAGAAATATATATATATATATATAAAAGAAATATTAATTTTCAGCGAAACGAGTTTAATACTAATTTTTTTCGAAAATTAGTAAAAAGAACGAGAAGAACAACGAAAACAATTATTACAATTCTTGAAGTGTCAAGAAACTCTTTACACAATTGTTTTTGTTTTGCATTACTGCAACGATGCGGTAAATTTACCGTAATCTTTGGTCTGTATTGCTAAGTTCTATGAGTTTGGTCATTAGTTGGTGATTAATTTTTGGCTAGTACGCATAAGTATGTTAGATATTGTGTTTTGAAATGCCAGGCAAAATATTATCCTTTGAGTTGGTTCAGATGATATACTATAATCCCCATGTAGGTAAAAGTGCACAGGAACTGGCCGAAATGTTCTGTCTAGCACGAAAGACAGTCTATGACGTTATAAATCTTGCTGAAAATGAACAAAGAATGGAGCCAAAGGATGGAGGTGGCCCATAACTAAAAATATCTAAACGAACAGAGTGCCTTATGATAAGGAAACTTGGTAAAAAACCCTGGAGACTGTAATGCTGCTTTTTCCCATGAAACAGTACGACAGGTCATCCTAGGAAATAAGCTCTCACCAAAAGCTGCACGAAAGAAAATACTGCTTTCTGCACTAAACATCGAAAAGCGTTTTTCCTTCGCTATGATGCACCTTTCTCAACTCGTTTACTTTTGGAACGACGTCATATTCTGCGATGAGACAAAACTGATGTTGTACTACAATGATGGACTGACTAGAGTGTGGCGCAAGCCTTTTACATCATTGGAAAATCGAAATATCATTCCGACTGTAAAATTTGGTAAGTTATCCGTTATGATTTGGGGGTGCTTCTCAAGCATTCATCGAGTCAACCATGGACGTCCAACAATATTTGCATATCCGTAAAACAAATTTGACAAGCAGTGCACAGAAATTCGGGTTTATGCATAACAACAAAACAAATTTTAAGTTTTACCAGGACAACGATCCCAAACATAAGGCGCACATGGTGCGAATGTAGCTTTCACACAACTGCGGAAAAGTGATGGATACGCCAGCACAGAGTCCTGACTTAAATTCCATGGAGAATTTATGGACCTACTTAAAGAAACAAGTCGCTAAAAGGCAACCCAAAAACCGAACTGCCTTAAAAACTGCAATTCTCGAAGAATGGCAAAAAACACTAATCACGTAGGCAACATTGTTGCACATTTACGTAGATAAGTATGCAACATTGTCAACTGCAAAAGTTGATTCAATCAATGAAAAATCGGTTGCAATGCGTAATGGATGCCAAAGGTGGAAATACCAATATTAAATATACCAAATGTTAAATATCCTAAAAAATATGTTAATACTAAAAACAATAATAATTTGTGTAAAGAGTTTCTTGACACTTCAAGAATTGTAATAATTGATTTCGTTGCTCTTTTCGTTCTTTTTTTGCATTGAAGTTTACTTTTTTTGCATATAACGGTTGGAAATATTGTAAGTAACTATAATTAAGAAAAAAAATCAATTACATAAATAAAAAGTAGTATTTTGTAATTAAAAAGAGCAAAAATTAATTTTTTTTCCTATGTGTAAACTCATTCTTGACAGACTGTATATGTTAACAGAAAAATATGTTTATTTAAAACATCACTAATATGGCCACTGGCGTCAAAGGCTTAAAGATGTTCAACTTTTTGGCAGACTTGGCACTATTCTGCATATACGCCAATGTATCCTCAAAATTCCAGTTCAATCGGATAGCGCATCTCACAGATTTTTTCTTTAAAATTTTTTGATGATATAATATATATATGTATATATATATATATATCAGGGGCGGTGCATCGTTGGAAGCAAAGGAAGCAGTGCTTCCCCTGATGTTTTCACCAAATCATATATTTCAAATTCACAAATCTATTAAAACCAACGTTGCATTGAGACTTCCATAAATTTACTAGCTTCTTTTATGCATACATACGACACAGTACAGTTTCATTTCATATTCAACAAAATTCATACTTTGTTTATGCATAATTTTCATTCGTATTCTCTTACAATAATATTTTCATGCTCTCTTACAATCAATACACACTTTCATTCATGAATAGCGCAGTGAAAGCTGTCCAGATATCAGCTTCAGTTTTCAAATGCACTAATTTTAACATATTGATTTAACATATTGGCTTAATTTCATGCATATGATTTTTCTTATACTCTTTTGCTTCAGTTTGTCACAGATCAGAGCAAAGCTGTAAAAAAATCAGTAGGCACATTTTTGCTTTCGTCGCTCATAGAAGCAATAGAAGCTATTGAAATCATAGCTTCTAGTGTACCTGATATACTCACACTGCATTTGAGTGTTGCGCTTCAATGCTTGCCGTGCTGCTACGCTGCGTCCGTACACGTCCAGTAGAAGCTGTTGAAACCGCAGCTTCTGAAGCATTTTGTACGAAGGCTTTTGTATGGTATGAAGAGCATGTATACGGTAAAAAATATCGTTTCTCTTCTGAGTGTTTACCCAATTATGCTACTATGGTGTGTTCGAATATTTTCAGTAAAAGCTGATAAAATTGCAGCTTCTGAAACATTTTTATGAAGGGATTTTTGTGTATTGATGAGTATGTATTGTAGATGTTTCTTGATATTCATGGAGTTTATTTAGTAGAAATAGAGACTTACTGTTCGCGATTGTTCGTTACAAGTGAACGGAGTTTAAGTGGATTATCGAATCAAGTGATAAGCGTATAGTGTGTTTGTGCAAACTTTAAATAAATTAGTGAATTACCACATTGAATTTAATAGTTTGTAGAAACGGGATCAACCTGAACGATTTGAAATTCAAGCTAAGCTTAGATTTATTATATACAATTAACTGGACTTTTCTATTTATTTAATTTTAAAAAATTTGCAATGGCAACTGAAAGTAGTTGCCAGTGTATTATCGAATCATTATTTAAGCAATCATTTGCTTCAAGGTCTTTCGAAGCAAAGAAGGAAATAATTGATAACGGTCGGCCAATACCTTCTTTGGACCTAAGTCAGCCACCTTCGAAAAAAAACTTTGTTCGCCATTTTTCCGTCCGTTTATATCAAGAATTCGAATGGCTTACTGGCTGCAAGTTTGCTAAAAAACTTTATTGTTGGCCTTGTTTGCTGTTTTCTGGTGAAAATAATGTGTGGAGAAATTCAGGTTTTGATGATCTGAACAACCTACATAAAGCAATCAAACGCCATTCAAAAACTTCTCAAGATCATTTGCGCTGCATCTTATCTTTAAAAAAGTTTGGTAATTTGCCTAGAATTGAGCTGATGCTCGATAAACAGCAATTGTTTAGCATTCAAGCGCACAATGAGAATGTCAAGAAAAACAGGGAAGTTATCAAATGTCTGATCGATGTGGTTTCTCATCTTGGGTGTCAGGAGCTCGCTTTTCGCGGTCACGATGAAAGTGTTTATTCGGATAACAGAGGCAATTATATTGAAACAGTTATGCTTCTTGCGAAATATAATCCCGCTTTGAAATCGCATTTAGAAAATGCAAAAACTTTCTTGGGACTATCGAAGAACATACAGAATGATTTGATTGCTTCAATAGCTCACGTCATATCAAGCTCCATTCAAAAAGAAATCGAAAATGCTTCATTTGTGGGAATAATTTTAGATGAAACCTCTGACATCACTGTAAAGTCACAACTTTCAACAATATTTAGATATGTGAATGAAGATGGTATTGTTCATGAACGTTTTTTGGGTTTCCGCGATATTTCGACCGACAGAACCGCTTCTTTT
This sequence comes from Nemotelus pantherinus, assembly GCA_963978885.1. Taxonomy (NCBI): domain Eukaryota; kingdom Metazoa; phylum Arthropoda; class Insecta; order Diptera; family Stratiomyidae; genus Nemotelus; species Nemotelus pantherinus. The sequence goes on along the minus strand of OZ022264.1, from coordinate 108,932,235 downwards.
TTATACAGTCATGTATGTGAAATTGTTAAAAAATACAATTGTGAGAAAAAATTGATTTCACAAAGCTATGACGGCGCAGCAGTTATGTCTGGGGAGACCAGTGGATTACAGAAACGCGTAAGGGATGAATTCAAAAGTGCACTTTTCATTCATTGCTTTGCTCACAGGCTTAATTTGATATTAGAGAAATCTTGTGACAGAATTAAAGATTGTCGAATTTTTTTCTTAACTTTACAGGGATTTTCCAAATTCTTCAGTCATTCGACAAAACGAAGTTCCGCTTTTGATGAATTGGTCCATAATAGACTACCTAAAGTTGCTCCCACTCGGTGGAATAATAACGGACGACTTGTTGTTACTGTGCGGGATAATAAATGTGAATTAGAAGAACTGCTTTATAGTATTGTTAACAGTGGTTCTTGGGATTGTGAAACTTCTAATGCTGCAAGGGGTCTACTATCTGCCCTTACAGATTTTCAATTCAACTTCTTTTTGAATGTTTTCTCCTCAATTTTCCCTTTTACTGATCAACTTTTTAATATTTATCAAACCAAACAAAATGATATTACTTATTGCATTAAAAAAATTCATGATTTCGAAAAAAACCTGCATGAGATTAGATCGCAATTTAATTTATATTTTAAAAAAACAGAAGAAACTTGTGATCTACCATCTTTGCGTAAAAAATCTAGACTATCAATAAACGGGATTATAGATGTCGAAGGCAGTTTCAGGCAAATTTTCTCAGAGATAATGGATAACTTAGCTCAAGAGTTAAAAGTGAGGTTTCAATCACTTGATCAATTTATTTTCCTTGAGCTTTTAAATACATCAAAATATTCTTGTTATGCTCAAAATTTTCCAAATCAGATTTTCAATAAACTTAAAGAAGTTTATCCTGACGAATTCGATTTTTGCTCTTTGCACACAGAACTATCTGTTCTTTTCACTGATAGTGACTTGAAGGATAAAAGTTTCAAAGACTTGCATAGGTATTTCACTAGTAATAAGCTAGAAAGTTCGTTTCCTAACTTTTTTAGATTAATTACGCTAGTGTTGACTATACCAGCAACAAGTGCATCTGCTGAACGAAGTTTTTCCACTCTTAAAAGAATAAAAACTTACTTAAGAAACGCAACTGCTGAAGATCGTCTAAGTAGCTTGGCACTTTTATCTATTGAAAAAAGTTTTTTAAAAAATCTTCTCGCTATAGATGAAAACTATAATGGTATAATTGACCATTTCGCTCAATCAAAGGATAGGAGAATTGAATTGAATTACAAATATTAGCTTGAATTTCTACTGTTTGGAATATGTTCATAATAAGCTTGCTGATTAATAATTATTACACAATCTTGATGGTTTGCAGTGGCCAATAGATGATTTAAATTTAATTGTGCAATTAATTCCGTGCTAACAATAAACCTGTTTGAAGTTCCCTGCCATGTTTGGATTCCCTTTTATGTTCTTATTTTCCCCATCAAGGCTGTAATAAGCGTCACAGAATCGTCTCTTTAGCCTTGGTATGATGTGAATGTAATTAACTGGTTTATTACATCATATTATTTATTTTTATTTGTTTCTCTCTCTTAATAACTAACTTTTAAGACATTTAATGGCTTTTAAACTATCCGCAAACATTTGACCCGTATTACAACAATATAAAGATACATTGGATATTCAAAGTTTTCCTGAACTGCTTCCCTTCGTTTGAAACCCACGAGCCGCCACTGATATATATATATATATATATATATATATATATATATATATATATATATATATATATATATATACATATATATATATATACATATATACATAAATATACATATATATATATATATATATATATATATATATATATATATATATATATATATATATATATATATGAATATATATATATGAATATATATATATATATATATATATATATATATATATATATATATATATATATATATATATATATGTATATATATATATATATATATATATATATATATATATATATATATATATATATATATATATATATATATTTGTTTATTTATTTAATTTATTTATTTAATTCAAAGATTCATCACAACAGAATACAAATTCCAATTATGGCAATGATATAAGAAATGGATAAAAAAAATAAAGATTGATGTTTACAAAAAGAAAAACATAATTCAATAAACTAATGACCCAACGCTCAGGTCTAGAATAAATACTTTTAAATACCTTTTAAAGGTAAAGAACGATTGTGGCAGAGTTCCAAGCCCCAATTCATTATGACGTCTAGGGATTCTGACGAAAGGAGAAAAGAAGTATACATTTGTACGAGCGAACGGAACAGTGAAAACTTCCTGAGACCTGTTGCCCCGTAACGAGCTGCGAGGTCGGAATGCATCGGTGAAACCTGATATTATACCTCGCTGCGATTTGAACAGGAAGCACTCGTCAAGCAACAGCCGGCGTGACTCCAAGGTCGGAATTTGAAGGAAGGACAAACGGGAAACATACGGAGTGTAAGGGATATTATATTTAAAAAATAAAGAGCGTGTGAACCTACGCTGCACACACTCGATGGCCTCAGAAAGGTATAGGAAACGTGGAGACCACACTTGACAAGCATATTCGAGGACACAACGAACTATGTAACATTAAAAACAGACGAACACATGTACGGATGTCAACGAATTTAGAGGCGGAGCGAAGTTCCAATCCAGAGACTCGGGAGGCTTTAGCGGTGGCTTCCGCAATATGGAAATTAAATTTTAATTTAGGGTCAAAAATCACACCCAAGTCCCTAAATTGATTAACGGACGACAGATAGTTAGTGGAAATTGAATAAGAAAAAAAACTAGGAGATGATTTGAGGGAAAAAGTCATATGTTTACATTTGCTAACATTTAAGGACAAAGAATTGCGGTTACACCAATTAAGAAGAGCACACAAATCATTCTGGAGAATAATACAGTCATCAGCTGATCTTATAACTCGGAACAATTTTAGATCGTCAGCATACAGTAGACAAGGGGAATCGATAATGGAAGGAGGGTCATTAATAAAAATTAGGAAAAGTAAAGGACCAAGGATAGACCCTTGTGGAACACCAGAAGAGAGATGAAAAGGAGAAGAGGAGAGGTTGTTAATAGTAACTTTGCACTCACGGTTACTGAGGTAGGACGAAAACCAAGAAGGGATTTGCCCGAAACAACCGAACTGTGAAACTTTACTGAGTAATATACTATTGTCGACAGTATCAAAGGCTTTAGAAAAGTCTGTGTACACTCCGTCCACTTGTTCCTGACGATCCAAGGCAAGAGCAACTGTGTTTGAGAAAAGAATAATGTTAGTCAAAGTAGACTTACCCCTCACGAACCCATGCTGCTCTGGAGCTAGAATAGGATGAATGATAGGATACATTCTAGAGAAGACAATTTGTTCAAAGATTTTACTAAAACAGGGGAGAAGAGAAATAGGCCGATAATTTGAGACGGAGGAAACATCGCCAGTTTTGAAAATAGGGTAAATATTAGAAATTTTCCAAAAGGAAGGAAAAATACCGGATGATAGGCTTACATTGAAAAGGATAGAGAGGGGAACGCACAATGAAGAAGACATAGACCACGCAAAAAAATTGAGAATACAATCAGAACCACCACCGGAATTCCGATCAAGGCTGAGCAATAAATTCTCAACTTCGATCGGATTAGTTTGGATTAGAGAAAGAGAAGGAGGAGTGGAAGGAAAAATCAGGAGATGTACAAGAGAGGTAGAACTTTTAAAGGAGGAAGAAAAAAAGCTAGCGAAAAACTCACATACTTCTTGTGGAGACGAGGAGGTAGAGCCATTGAAAGTTACTTGGTTAGGGATGGAAGAATTTTTCTTCAAGGATTGAATGTAAGACCAAAAAGGTTTAGTATTGGAAGAAGAAATAGAAGACTCCAGACTAGCGAAATAATCTTGCATTGCCAGCTTCATTTCAATTTTAGCGGAGGATCGCATGGACCGAAACACGGCAAGATCAGAGGCAGAATTCGATCTACGAAACTTTTTCCGAGCAACATTTTTTAGATGGATTGCCCTCAAAACTCATTGGGTTAGCCAAGAAGGATCTGTAGATTTACGAGGATTGAAGGTAGGTGTATAGGTAGAGATAACGTCATAGATGAAGTAATAACATTTGGAGAGTGCATGATCAATATTTAGCCCACGAAAAAACGAAAACCAGTTAATTTTTTGAAATTCCGCTGTCATTCCTGAGTAGTTAGCCTTGCGAAAATTGTATCGAGGAGCCGCTGAGATTCCTTTCTCTGAGGAACATGACAATGCAACATAAAGAGAAAGAGGAGGGTGGTGAGCGTCTACTAGAACATAGGGATGGAACACCGTGGAGACAGATATATCAGTAAAGGGAACATTAGTAAGGATAAGGTCAAGAATACGACCATTAAAGTTACGTGTCGTGTTAATCTGCGCAAGGGAGTTGAGTGAAAGGAAGGAGGAAAGTACTAAGGAGAGCTGATCATTAGACCGGATGCAGTTTTAAACTGGATTCCAGTCAATAGAAGGCATATTGATATCGCCACAGATTATTAATGGGCCAAAAGGAAAAAATTTATGAAGGTAAGAAGATAGCTCGATAAAAAATTTTTCGTACACAGCACAAGAACTGTTACAAGGAACATATACAGTGAGAATTATTAAGTGAAAGTTATTAGGAAAACAAATACGAATCATCACGCATTCAACAGGAGGAGAAGGATGAAAGTTACGACAGAGTGCTCCATGAAGAGGTTCGCATAAGGCATTTTTTGGAAATAGAACAATTCCGATCAACACGAAATACCTGGTGCAAAGGAAGAACTTCACTGCTATTAATATCCCTAGAAAGCCAAGTTTCCGTGAGGCAGATAATATTATCTAAGGCGAGTGAAGAGTTAAGGGATATGGATTAGAGCCAGTGCTGCCAACTCTAGCTAAAAGTAAGTATATCTACTTACTTTTGCCCTTCATAACAAACCTACTTACTATGCTTCTCGATCTACTTACTTTTTCCTTCTATAACCTATCTACTTACTAATCTACTTAGATTTGCTCTAGGTGAGTTACTTTTGTTTTGTTGAAAGAAACAAACTTTTGTTGTTTGTTTCTTTCCTCTATGTATTTGCTACAAAACAGTTAGTGAAAGTTAAATTTATGATTTCTAATTCTAACTCAAATTTTCAATACAAATATGTAGCTCAAAACTTTAAAGCTTTCGCACAACACGACTCTAAAAAGCATAGCATGAGAAATATAAAGTGAAATAAATCCTGTGTTCTCCGGGAACCACCGTTTTGGATATAGACATTTAACATTATGACAAACCTAGTTGATCAGTATGTATTTAAGAAAACCAAAGAAAACTCATTCTTGAATTGACAGTGTCTAGATGGAACGTTATATTTCTCGAATAACCAGGTCGTCATCAACTGTGGCGTGTGCTATTGGAAACGACAGGGAGTCGCCTAGCTCAGCAACATATAATCAAAGACAAAAGACAAAGGTATGAGCAGAACTATCGGGATCAGTGAGAGGTAGTTTTCTGTTGTGTGTCAAAAAGTACAAGAGGTAATTCATATGCTCTTTGCAAAATTTGCTTGCATCATCTATATATTGCCAAACGGAACAAGCGGCACTTCACAAGCACGAAAAAACGCATTCACATATAGTACGTAGTAGTACAGTATGGAAACAACTTACGGTGAAGGAACCACTTTCAAATGGAAAACGGTATGCAAGCAAAAGTTTGTTCTGTTCTCTTTTTGGCAGAGCACAATTGATCATTTACTTTGATGGAGTATTTTCCGCGGTTTCTAAGTGCAATGGCATTGGACTCTGAAATTCTTAAACGATTTACATAGGTGCGGTTGTACGAAGTTTACTGTTATTCTGATGAATGTTTTGGGGGCAAATTATGTGGAAAAATTGGCTGGAATTTTAAATAAGTCTAAATTTTCACTCATTATAGATGAGGCTCCTGATATTTAAACACAAGGAAATGTGTCTGCCACTGGTTCCATATCTGTGCTTTTTAAGCATGTGAAAAGCTACCAGGATATATGGGAAATTTGGCGAGAGACCTATGTAATTATCTGAGAAGTTCCAAGCGCCTTTCGAACTTCAAGTCATTGCAAAAACTTTTTGATATGAAACTACTTCGATTTCTCTTCCCTTTGCAAACAGGATGGCTTTCACTAGAATGTGTTGTATCCAGTTTAGCTGACCAATTCAATTCACTTTAGTTCCGGATTATTACAAAATCTTAATGTAATTGTTCTTTAGAAGAAAGTGATTGGAATTCAGAGAACACAGAAGAATTTTGGACTCATATAAAGTCAATATTACAATAGTTGATCAGGGTGCATTTGATGCATTGTGTGCTTTTATATTCAATATATTAATGCTTCCACTCTTTTTTGCTTGCGCTGAGTTAATATTTTCTCATGACAGTCTAATAAACTAAAACTAGAAATAATTTTTGTAATGAAATAATTAGAGGCTGCCGGCAAGTAAAAGCTCTGTTGAAAATGAATAATTCAAATTAGACTTTAAAGTGACGCCTGATATAATTTTTTTTTATATAGTGCTTCCCAGACAACTGGTTTGCTGGTATAAGGGATAGAACAAAGTTTTTACTAATGTTCGAAGAACATTATTAAAATCGATTCGGCCAAAAATTCATATTTCCATATATATATATATATATATATATATATATATATATATATATATATATATATATATATATATATATACCTGTTTATATATATATATATATATATATATATATATATATATATATATATATATATATATATATATATATATATCATCAAAAAATTTCAGTGAGATAATCTCGGGAACACGCCATCCGATTGAGCTGAAACTTTCAGGATACATTGGTGTATATGCAGAATAGGTCCAGGTCTCTTTAAATGTCAGTTATTGTTAACGTTTTGGCGCCGGCGGCCATTTAAGTGATATTTTTAATATACCTATTATTTCGTGCACAAATAATTTTCGCAAAAATAAAGTTAACGAAATAAATTTTAAACGTGTTTTACATATGAATCGGATAATGCTTTGGAATTTTTTAACCCTATGTGTGCGCTGGGTGCCTAAAAAGAAGACGGGAAAATTTGAAAATTTTTCAATTGCGATAACTTTTGACAAAGCTATTCAATCATTACGAAACTTTCAGAACATATTGATATTATTTAGTTGCAGGTTTGTGTAGCTTTTAATGAGCGTGCTGGCAACCCTGAAGCTAGGGCAGGCACTGAAAGTGAAAACCTCCAAATCATCGTCTCTCTTGAAAAACTACCGTTTCTTCAAACAAAAGGCATTCATATGTAAATCTTGTGCTTTGTTTACATAACCAAAAAAAAAAAAAAAAGATATGGTATAACGGGCACGCCTGGTAACCCTTGCCCAATTTACCTATATTTTTAGGATCAAAAACTTCTGTTCACGGAAACTCACGATCCGATAAGCAGAATTAATTGAAATTTGCACAATGTATTGGTCTTAAATAGGACCAAGTCTGATAGAAGTGATTTTGAAATGCGGGTGTTTCTGTGCCAGTGGTGCCATCTTGAAAAATCACTAAAAAAGATAACTGCTTTTAGCCCTATAAATTCTAATTGAATCGTTCGATTTTGACGAAACTCACACAACTGCTGGACCTTACTTTAGGCCACGTTTGGTAGAAATTTGGTTGAAAAATTCGGTTGGAGTTGCCAGCTATGATAATTTTGGTGTCTTCATTTTGAAAAAAAAAATTTGGAAGTGAAAACATTCAAACCATCGAATATTCAAAAACATGTCCGTTTCTTACAATAAAACCAATCTGTATATAAATCTTATGTTTTATCTACACGTTCAAAATAAAACTTTGGAAATTTCATGTCGGACAAGAACGGTAACCCTCTCCCAGTTAACCTATATTTTTAGCATCAAAAACTTCTGTTCACGGAAACTCACGAACCAATAATCAGATACAGCTAAAATTTACAGAATGCATTGGACTTAAGTAAGACCAGATTTGATAGAAGCGATTTTGAATTGTGGGTAAGTCTGTGCCAGTGGTGCCATCTTGAAAAATTACAAAGAAAAAAAACTGCTTTTTGCCCTATGAAATGTGAATTAGTTACCAGATTTTAATGAAATTGACACAGTAGCTATACCTAACTCTAATCTCTGTTTGGTGGAAATTTGGTTGAAAAATTTGATTGGTGCTACCAGCTATGGTAATTTTTGTGTCTTTGGATTTGAAAATACGCTCAGGAAAATAAAACTTTTTGCACTATAACTTCCAGTGCAGTCATGAAATCAATACGAATTTCATACAATGAATGAAACCTGTCATAAACATTATTCAGGCCAAATTTGGTTTAAAAGCCACGATAGGGTTGCCAGCTATTGTTGGTTTTGTGTTTAATTACAATATCTTTATTAAGCGGTTTTATCGTAGAATTATCAAATGGTAATGATATTGTAGTGACAATAAACAGCAAATATTAAGCTTTCGATTATTTGAAAAAACTCGCTGCAGGTAACTCTAAATTTCTTTATACTCCTTTAACTTCGAATGTTATATAACAACGTGAAGCAGATGTGATATATTCTTGGCTTTGATACTGGCAGAAGGTTGCCAGCACGAGTCGGTTGTGCTACTTTTGTATCAATAAACGCTTACAGTTAGTATTCATACCGGAAACATTTACAATGAAAATAAATAATCAATGTTGCAATTCGCAAAGTTCTGCAAATTTTTCGGATCGCAGCCCCAAACACCAACTTCAGTTACAGTGCTGCAGGCACTGAGCATTTTCTTCATTGATGTTATATGAGATGCTGCTTTCAAAATTATGTGAAATAAGCAACTGATAACGAATAAAATTAACCCGTGTTTTGCTCTCATAAACGTTGAAATTCATGCCAGTGGTAATATCTGAAACCTTCCACCATATGAGTTATAATGCATTCTTGAGACCAAAGTAAAACGTGGCATTTGAAACAGTTTGGTCGTAATAAGCAGCACATGTGGTGGAATATGCACTCAAAACCTGCACGATTCTTCTACTGTTCTTCGAACATTATTTTTTTTTTTTTTTTTTTAGTTTTAATTAAGAAATTTTTCCGAAACATGTGTACTTTTAAAAAATAATAATAAATAAAATGTATCTGATTTGTTTTAATAAAAAAATTATGCCCGATATTTAAAGAAAATGAAAACTATTTTTCTACTTACCGTTTTTGCTGTTCTACTTACTTTTCTGTGGGAAATCTACTAACTCGCCGGATTTTTAGTTGGCAGCACTGATTGGAGCTTCAATCTCAAGCAGTGCTGCCAACTAAAAATCCGGCGAGTAAGTAGATTTCCCACAGAAAAGTAAGTAGAACAGCAAAAACGGTAAGTAGAAAAATAGTTTTCATTTTCTTTAAATATCGGGCATAATTTTTTTTTTAAAACAAATCAGATACATTTTATTTATTATTATTTTTTAAAAGTACACATGTTTCGGAAAAATTTCTTAATTAAAACTAAAAAAAAAAAAAAAAAAAATAATGTTCGAAGAACAGTAGAAGAATCGTGCAGGTTTTGAGTGCATATTCCACCACATGTGCTGCTTATTACGACCAAACTGTTTCAAATGCCACGTTTTACTTTGGTCTCAAGAATGCATTATAACTCATATGGTGGAAGGTTTCAGATATTACCACTGGCATGAATTTCAACGTTTATGAAGGCAAAACACGGGTTAATTTTATTCGTTATCAGTTGCTTATTTCACATAATTTTGAAAGCAGCATCTCATATAACATCAATGAAGAAAATGCTCAGTGCCTGCAGCACTGTAACTGAAGTTGGTGTTTGGGGCTGCGATCCGAAAAATTTGCAGAACTTTGCGAATTGCAACATTGATTATTTATTTTCATTGTAAATGTTTCCGGTATGAATACTAACTGTAAGCGTTTATTGATACAAAAGTAGCACAACCGACTCGTGCTGGCAACCTTCTGCCAGTATCAAAGCCAAGAATATATCACATCTGCTTCACGTTGTTATATAACATTCGAAGTTAAAGGAGTATAAAGAAATTTAGAGTTACCTGCAGCGAGTTTTTTCAAATAATCGAAAGCTTAATATTTGCTGTTTATTGTCACTACAATATCATTACCATTTGAAAATTCTACGATAAAACCGCTTAATAAAGATATTGTAATTAAACACAAAACCAACAATAGCTGGCAACCCTATCGTGGCTTTTAAACCAAATTTGGCCTGAATAATGTTTATGACAGGTTTCATTCATTGTATGAAATTCGTATTGATTTCATGACTGCACTGGAAGTTATAGTGCAAAAAGTTTTATTTTCCTGAGCGTATTTTCAAATCCAAAGACACAAAAATTACCATAGCTGGTAGCACCAATCAAATTTTTCAACCAAATTTCCACCAAACAGAGATTAGAGTTAGGTATAGCTACTGTGTCAATTTCATTAAAATCTGGTAACTAATTCACATTTCATAGGGCAAAAAGCAGTTTTTTTTCTTTGTAATTTTTCAAGATGGCACCACTGGCACAGACTTACCCACAATTCAAAATCGCTTCTATCAAATCTGGTCTTACTTAAGTCCAATGCATTCTGTAAATTTTAGCTGTATCTGATTATTGGTTCGTGAGTTTCCGTGAACAGAAGTTTTTGATGGTAAAAATATAGGTTAACTGGGAGAGGGTTACCGTTCTTGTCCGACATGAAATTTCCAAAGTTTTATTTTGAACGTGTAGATAAAACATAAGATTTATATACAGATTGGTTTTATTGTAAGAAACGGACATGTTTTTGAATATTCGATGGTTTGAATGTTTTCACTTCCAAATTTTTTTTTTCAAAATGAAGACACCAAAATTATCATAGCTGGCAACTCCAACCGAATTTTTCAACCAAATTTCTACCAAACGTGGCCTAAAGTAAGGTCCAGCAGTTGTGTGAGTTTCGTCAAAATCGAACGATTCAATTAGAATTTATAGGGCTAAAAGCAGTTATCTTTTTTAGTGATTTTTCAAGATGGCACCACTGGCACAGAAACACCCGCATTTCAAAATCACTTCTATCAGACTTGGTCCTATTTAAGACCAATACATTGTGCAAATTTCAATTAATTCTGCTTATCGGATCGTGAGTTTCCGTGAACAGAAGTTTTTGATCCTAAAAATATAGGTAAATTGGGCAAGGGTTACCAGGCGTGCCCGTTATACCATATCTTTTTTTTTTTTTTTTGGTTATGTAAACAAAGCACAAGATTTACATATGAATGCCTTTTGTTTGAAGAAACGGTAGTTTTTCAAGAGAGACGATGATTTGGAGGTTTTCACTTTCAGTGCCTGCCCTAGCTTCAGGGTTGCCAGCACGCTCATTAAAAGCTACACAAACCTGCAACTAAATAATATCAATATGTTCTGAAAGTTTCGTAATGATTGAATAGCTTTGTCAAAAGTTATCGCAATTGAAAAATTTTCAAATTTTCCCGTCTTCTTTTTAGGCACCCAGCGCACACATAGGGTTAAAAAATTCCAAAGCATTATCCGATTCATATGTAAAACACGTTTAAAATTTATTTCGTTAACTTTATTTTTGCGAAAATTATTTGTGCACGAAATAATAGGTATATTAAAAATATCACTTAAATGGCCGCCGGCGCCAAAACGTTAACAATAACTGACATTTAAAGAGACCTGGACCTATTCTGCATATACACCAATGTATCCTGAAAGTTTCAGCTCAATCGGATGGCGTGTTCCCGAGATTATCTCACTGAAATTTTTTGATGATATATATATATATATATATATATATATATATATATATATATATATATATATATATATATATATAAACAGGTATATATATATATATATATATATATATATATATATATATATATATATATATATATATATATATATGGAAATATGAATTTTTGGCCGAATCGATTTTAATAATGTTCTTCGAACATTAGTAAAAACTTTGTTCTATCCCTTATACCAGCAAACCAGTTGTCTGGGAAGCACTATATAAAAAAAAATTATATCAGGCGTCACTTTAAAGTCTAATTTGAATTATTCATTTTCAACAGAGCTTTTACTTGCCGGCAGCCTCTAATTATTTCATTACAAAAATTATTTCTAGTTTTAGTTTATTAGACTGTCATGAGAAAATATTAACTCAGCGCAAGCAAAAAAGAGTGGAAGCATTAATATATTGAATATAAAAGCACACAATGCATCAAATGCACCCTGATCAACTATTGTAATATTGACTTTATATGAGTCCAAAATTCTTCTGTGTTCTCTGAATTCCAATCACTTTCTTCTAAAGAACAATTACATTAAGATTTTGTAATAATCCGGAACTAAAGTGAATTGAATTGGTCAGCTAAACTGGATACAACACATTCTAGTGAAAGCCATCCTGTTTGCAAAGGGAAGAGAAATCGAAGTAGTTTCATATCAAAAAGTTTTTGCAATGACTTGAAGTTCGAAAGGCGCTTGGAACTTCTCAGATAATTACATAGGTCTCTCGCCAAATTTCCCATATATCCTGGTAGCTTTTCACATGCTTAAAAAGCACAGATATGGAACCAGTGGCAGACACATTTCCTTGTGTTTAAATATCAGGAGCCTCATCTATAATGAGTGAAAATTTAGACTTATTTAAAATTCCAGCCAATTTTTCCACATAATTTGCCCCCAAAACATTCATCAGAATAACAGTAAACTTCGTACAACCGCACCTATGTAAATCGTTTAAGAATTTCAGAGTCCAATGCCATTGCACTTAGAAACCGCGGAAAATACTCCATCAAAGTAAATGATCAATTGTGCTCTGCCAAAAAGAGAACAGAACAAACTTTTGCTTGCATACCGTTTTCCATTTGAAAGTGGTTCCTTCACCGTAAGTTGTTTCCATACTGTACTACTACGTACTATATGTGAATGCGTTTTTTCGTGCTTGTGAAGTGCCGCTTGTTCCGTTTGGCAATATATAGATGATGCAAGCAAATTTTGCAAAGAGCATATGAATTACCTCTTGTACTTTTTGACACACAACAGAAAACTACCTCTCACTGATCCCGATAGTTCTGCTCATACCTTTGTCTTTTGTCTTTGATTATATGTTGCTGAGCTAGGCGACTCCCTGTCGTTTCCAATAGCACACGCCACAGTTGATGACGACCTGGTTATTCGAGAAATATAACGTTCCATCTAGACACTGTCAATTCAAGAATGAGTTTTCTTTGGTTTTCTTAAATACATACTGATCAACTAGGTTTGTCATAATGTTAAATGTCTATATCCAAAACGGTGGTTCCCGGAGAACACAGGATTTATTTCACTTTATATTTCTCATGCTATGCTTTTTAGAGTCGTGTTGTGCGAAAGCTTTAAAGTTTTGAGCTACATATTTGTATTGAAAATTTGAGTTAGAATTAGAAATCATAAATTTAACTTTCACTAACTGTTTTGTAGCAAATACATAGAGGAAAGAAACAAACAACAAAAATTTGTTTCTTTCAACAAAACAAAAGTAACTCACCTAGAGCAAATCTAAGTAGATTAGTAAGTAGATAGGTTATAGAAGGAAAAAGTAAGTAGATCGAGAAGCATAGTAAGTAGGTTTGTTATGAAGGGCAAAAGTAAGTAGATATACTTACTTTTAGCTAGAGTTGGCAGCACTGATCTCAAGCCACGCACGTTTTGGTAGTATAACGATTTTTTATAATATTTTACGTTTAGGTTGGAACAGGTGCTTTCCTTTTCCGTTGAAAATTTGAACGAGGTCTTCTGATGAAGGTTTTGGCAATTATACCGGGGGGCCAGAAATTGGCATCCAATAATTCCTTGTTATCAGCGGTGGTTGTTATTTTAAATGAGCTGATCAATCTTCCAGCGATGTTGTCAGGAGTGAGCTTAGTGCAGGTACAAATCCAAGTTTGTGATGGATATAGTTCTTGATAGCAGCAGTACTAGTCTCATAAGTAAGTCTAGTCACAAAAACTTGTAGAGGAGGAGTAACAGCAATCAAGGTTGGTGCCGAAGGCATCTGATGTAGCGTTTGAGCAGAAGTAGCAGGTTGCATAAGTAGGCCAGTAGACACAGGCAAAGGATGAGCCACTGGCAGTAACGAGCTTGGTAGCTGTTGCTGTGCATTACGAGATTGTTGCAACACTTCCATATTATCCAATGATAAAGACTGCCCAGATAAGCCAGTTGACACTGGTTGAGGCGAAGGCAGTAATGGGCTTAGCAGTTGTTGGCAATTACCTGGTGGTAATTGTTGTTGTTGATGAGTACCGTTCGTTGTTGACGCAAGGTTCTGGGTCTGCAATCGAGTTCGCATGGCAGCAGAAGATCCAGGTGGGCGTACAATGGCTGTAACAGAGTAGTCAGCTGACGTTCCATGTGGTGGTGCAGAAGGCTGCTCAATTATTACAGTAGGAAGCAGCTCATCAACCTCATCGATAGTTGAGCGAAAATCCTCAGTCAATTTCGAAAGGAAACGAAAGAGACCGTCGATAACAGATTTCGCCGAGCGCAGCCGAGAGGCATAAGAAACCATTGAGTGTTTTCTGCATTTATCGCAGAACCAGTAAACACCAGAATCGCGTTTTAAGATCTCATCGCAGCATTTTCCAAGCAGCGAAACGCATTTAGAATGGAACGTTTGCGCACAGAAACCCGCACAGATAACGAAGGGGAAAGTATCCTTCTTATCCAGGCAGTTGATGGCTGTACAAAGTGCCATAATATCAAATTATTATTATGTGATAAACCGCGACAGAGAAAAAGATGAATGGTTAATAACGATACTAATGGAGGGTTAATAACGAAAGTTAATGAAAAGTGTCCACGCTACGCGATGTCTCGGATGGCTTATGGCAAGTATCTCCGGCAATAAGCGGTAAGTGTCTCGGGTAAATTTGGTATGAGTCTGTGTCAGATTTAGATAGCACCCTCTTGTGGGATTCTGGCACGGCAATGATGTAGTTAACAAAGTTAAAATTAACGGCTTTGAAGAAAAAACCAGTACTCGCGCACTCAATAAGAAAATAAACACAAGCACGATAAAGAAAGAAAAAAAGTCACCAAACAATATGACCAAAGCACTCGCGGAAATTAAGAAAACCGTCAAGATTAACAAGATCTGATGGGTCACAGTAAGTAGCCGAAAAATACGTATCCACTGGGGAGCTCCACACTGACGTTGTTGACAGGTGAAACGTTGCGTGTTGTTTTTTTATATATATGTATAAATATATATATATATATATATATATATATATATATATATATATATATATATATATATATATATATATATATATATATATATATATATATACATATATATATTCATATATATATATATGTATGTATATTTATGTATATATGTATATATATATATATATATATATATATATATATATATATATATATATATATATATATATATATATATGTATATATATATATATATATATATATATATATATATATATATATTTATGTATAAATATGTATATATATATATATATATATATATATATATATATATATATATATATATATATATATATATATGTATAAATATGTATATCTATATATATATATATATATATATATATATATATATATATATATATATATATATATAAATATATATATATATATACATATATATTAGAGATGGGCAAAATGCCTCGCGACACGTGAGGCATAGCTCTTTCTTACAGTGCAGCGCCTGAAAAAAGCACAGCATAGTCTGTGAGCGAAAGATTTCGTTTGAATAAACTTAATGATATGCGCAGCGGACAGTGTACTGAGAGTACGGCGCAATACTGTAAAATATAAATATATATAAAATATATATAATATAATTTATATATAAAATATATATAATAAAATATATAATAATAACTTATAATATATAACTTATATAACTTATATAACTTATATATAATATATATATGTAATAAAATATATAATAATAACTTATAATATATAACTTATATAACTTATATATAATATATAACTTATATATAAAATATATATAATAAAATATATAAATATATATAATAATAAATATATATATATATATATATATATATATATATATATATATATATATATATATATATATATATATATATATATATATATATCACAGGGCGTAGCTCAAGCTACTGTGGGGGTCATAGGTGGCGGATCATGGACGGCCTACAGTAATGTAGGTTAGCTGTGAATAACAAATGACCGAGAGCGGTAGAGAAGGAGGGTGGGGCTGAAATGCCTTAGAAACCCAATGAGCTCTCTATGACAGGACGAGTTGGCGCCATGCTTCAACTATGCATCTAACCTGGCCGCAGGTATAAAAGGCTATGTGAAGGAACCCAGAATAATAAACCAACGATGGAAGTAAAGGAGCAGAAAATTCGAACGGGGATATAGGTTCAAACGTCGGAAGGAACCGTGACTTCCGGCGGGCTCTCTTCCAGCATAGCTGGAAGGGAGTCGCTAGCGGACCCTAACGTTAAAAGAGCGGGCAGCTTGGCTCCTTCAACGCTCAATACTACAAGGCAAAACACCAGTGCACAAATGGAGAATCCGTTTCAACGCATGGAAAACCCTTTCACTCGGAAATCGCTGATGGCTCGAACACCACCAAGAGTAGGAACTGAACGAGAGAAATTCCAGATGACTCCAGAAGCACGATGCAGCAAATGATTGTAGCACCAACGGAGCAAAAGCTCGATGCCTTTGCCAAACTAGGCGAAATGATTAGAGCCCTAGCAGATTTTACGGAATCGCGAACCAATCTGCACCATGCGATTAAGGATCAGGTTAGGGCCATCCGAGTGGCGTATTATAAAGCTCGAGTAGAAAGGGGACGGCGCAAGCCTGGACGAATGGAAGTGGCAACGGAGGTCACACCAACACTATTTACATGTGAAAATGCTCGCCGGTGTAGACCAAGGGGCAGCGACGCGGCTGGTGAATCTCCAAGACCATCCGAGGTCAAAATGCAGAAGCGATCTAGAGAAGCGGAAACCGAAGTACAAACCTTTGGACAGACCCCCAAAAAGAAGATGGTTAAGACGCCAACCAAAATCCCCGCGCAGAAGGAGTGCTTGCAAGAAAAGGCCCAGGACCCATGGATTAAGGTGACTAAGAAAGAAAAAAAGATGCCCTCCGTAAAGAGAAATCGTCCGGACGTCATGATTATTTCCCCGAAAGGTGACGTGACATATGCAGACATCCTACGCCAGATGAAGGCTGACACGAGTCTGAAGGAAGTAGGCGAAAGGGTGACCCACATCCGCAGAACACAGACGGGCGAATTGCTGCTACAGATGAGATCATCTGTTCCAGACGTAGTGCTGAAACTCCAAAAGCAAATGGAAGAGGCATTAAACGGGAAAGCCGAAGTCATATCCAGATGTGATATGACGAAGATTGACATCAGGGATCTGGATGAAATCACAACGAAAGCTGACATCTGCAAAGCTTTCCAGGAACATTTCAACCTAAATGGCCTGAAGGAAGAGTCGGTGTTTTCGTTAAGGCAGTCGCATGGTGGAACACAGGTGGCCACGATGACCGTTCCAGCAGCACAAGCAAAAATGGTGATTGCAGCTGGAAAGACACGAATCGGTTGGGTCGTTTGTCGGCTTAGAGAGCAAATCCAGCTGAAAAGATGCTTCAAGTGCCTGGAATATGGGCACTTCGCTAGGGCATGTAAAGGTGAGCAGGATAGGTTGGAAATGTGTCGACGCTGCGGAGAAAAAGGCAATTTTGCAAAGGATTGCGTAAAAGAGCCAAAGTGTCTATTCTGCTCTCAGGCACAGGGAGCCGACACAAATCATGTTGCTGGCAGCGCTAGATGTCCAGTGTTCAAAAGAGCTCTCAGCAACAGAAAATGAGATTTATCCAGTTGAATCTCAAACATTGTGTGGCAGCGCAAGATCTGCTCTCCCAAAACGTATACGAGATGAAAATCGATATAGCGATATTGTGCGAGCAATATAGGAGACCGAACAAGGGCTCCTGGGTTGCTGACAAATCCAACAGAGCGGCAATATGGGCTTGCGGAAATATCCCATTTGGAGAAGCCATGAAAGAGAGCGTAGACGGTGTCGTTTGGACTAAAATAGGCGGCTGTTATGTGTACAGTTGTTACATCTCCCCAAACTCGACGAACGATGAGTTTTCCCAATTTCTGGATAGGTTGGTTATGGATGCCAAACAGCACACTCCACACATCATAGCCAGCTACTTTAATGCGTGGTCCACGGAATGGGGCAGTAGGGAAACGAATGTACGAGGCCGCAGTCTTACATAATCATTCTCCCAGCTGGAAGTGGTTCTGTTAAACTCCGGAAATGTACTTACTTTCCGTAGCAGAGGTATGAGCTCTGTAATTGACCTGACATATGCTTGTACGAAGGTGGCGAGAGACATAACATGGTACGTGTCTGAGCATTACCCCCATAGCGATCATCAAGCTATTATGTTTGAGACCCACTACAAGTTGGGCAGTTGATCACAACAACTAGCCAAGGAAAAAGTCGGCAAGGGCTGGTCAGCCCGCAAATTCGATGAAAGAGCCTTCGTAGAAACACTACGATAAGCTGAAATGCCTCGAGGAACCGCGGAGGAAAAGGCTGCACAGGTTATGGAATTGATATCGCGCGCATGTGATGCCTCGATGCCACGGCGAAAACAGTTACCGTATAAGAAACCAAATTACTGGTGGTCCGATCAACTAGAGAAGCTCTGGGCGCTATGTCTGAAAGCAAGAAGACAATGCCAACGTGGTGTAAATCAGCTCAATCATGTGGAGCTGCAGCGATCATACCAGGAGGCGCGGAAAAAATTGCAACTGGCTATTCGAAACAGCAAGAAGGCTTGCTTCATAAAGCTGTGTGAAGAGGCAAGTATAGACCCATGGGGAGGTGCGTACCGAGCAGTCATGTTACGCATAAAGGGCCCTTGCTCAACGCAGGCCAGTTGTCCCGTACTACTCAAGAAGATAGTTGAAACGCTGTTTCCTCATCATCAGGATGGTGTCATCGTACCTGAAGCAGGGAAAGCGACGGAGGATGTGCACCCGGTCACCGAAGCAGAACTTTTGGAGGTGTGCAAGGGACTGAAGGACAAAAAGGCGCCTGGGCTGGATGGAATCACAAACAAGTGGCTTAAGATAGCCATCAAGTCAAGGCCGGAAATGTTTGTAAGTGTCTTCAACACATGCCTGAATGATCGAACTTTCCCAGCATGTTGGAAGAGGCAGAAGCTAGTGTTGTTGCCAAAACCAAACAAACCGGTTGGAGAACCGGCATTTTATCGCCCCATCTGCCTGCTGGACGTCCTAGGCAAAACACTGGAGTGGATCATCTACAACAGGCTTCTATCTGATCGCCAATACGGTTTTCGCAAAGCACGTTCGACGGTTGACGCTATCAGTGTGATAATCGAGCTAGCCAAGCCCGCGCTTGAAGCGCGTGGAGCATCCCGAAACTACTGTGGTCTTATCACGCTCGACATCAAAAACGCGTTCAACTCGGCAAATTGGAACCGAATAGTAACTAAGTTACTCAAGCTGAAAGTTCCTTACTATCTGACGGAGTTAATCGCTGACTATTTTCGGAACCGAGTTTTATGGTACGACTCCGATGACGGGCCGAAACGTCACTGCGTTACAGCAGGTGTCCCACAGGGATCTTTCTTGGGGCCTCTACTCTGGAACGTTATGTACAACGACGTGCTTACCCTAAAATTACCAAGAGGGGTAACAATAATCGGATTCGCGGACGACATAGGTGTGTTGGTATCTGCTGAAAATCTGGAAGGAATTGAACTGCTGGCGGACGAGGCGGTGTACCAAGTCAGGGAATGGCTAGAAAGTTCTGGTCTAGAGCTCGCAGGGCACAAGACTGAGGCGGGATTGATAAGCAGCCGGTGAAAAACAGATTGCTTTGAAGTCACCGTCGGAGACCAGAGAATCAAATCCAAAGCTTCAAGCAGGTACTTGGGCGTCATGATTGACTCAAGGTTTAGCTTCAAAGCCCACGTTGAGCAGGTGTGCAACAAAGCCGCAAACGTAAGCGTAGCACTATCGAAGATGCTACCGAATATCGGCGGCCCCCGACAAAGCAGCAGAATTTTAATATCCAGAGTCGTGAGCTCTATCCTTCTCTACGCGGCGTCAATATGGACACACAAGCTGACAGCAAAAGCGAATAAGAAGAAAATGTGCTCGACATATCGATTAAGTGCTCTGAGAGTGATTCGCGCCTACAGAACGACACCAGGGGAAGCAGCATATGTGATAGC
Organism: Nemotelus pantherinus; assembly: GCA_963978885.1. Classification (NCBI taxonomy): domain Eukaryota; kingdom Metazoa; phylum Arthropoda; class Insecta; order Diptera; family Stratiomyidae; genus Nemotelus; species Nemotelus pantherinus. The sequence continues at coordinate 108,911,794 of OZ022264.1, read as the reverse complement.
GGGCATGATTCCGATAGAAATCCTAACAGATGAGATGCAAAGGCTCTACAAAAACAACAGCGCGGATTCAAAGGCAGAGACGCAACTCTTTGTAGGAATATGGCAAAGGAGATGGGATCAATGCGCAACTGGTAGATGGACCTATACGCTTATCCCCGATATTGCTAAATGGACCCAGCGGAAGCACGGAGAAATCACCCACAAACTTACTCAGTTCTTAACTGGGCATGGCGTATACCGGATATATCTGCATCGGTTTGGCCTGGACGACTCTCTCAACTGCCCGATATGCGGAATAGACGAGGACCCGGAGCACATACTGTTTCAGTGTCCACAATTTGCGCGACACCGAGCTAAGCTGCAAACTTCTACCAACCTGCTCTTATCGGCAGAAAATGTGGTGGAGATGATACTGGCATCAAAAGAAGCTTGGAAAGCACTGACGGGAGCACTAGCTCAAATTCACGCCGTTCTTCGGAAAGAGGATGCCAACAGAGCGAGCACTAGGCGGCAGCCCGTGAACAGCTAAAGCTGACCCCACCCCACGAAGTAATTCCTGTCGGCAGTCCCGTGGGGCGGTGGAGGATAAGGAGGTTAAGTCGGTTTGCGCCCGACATAACCTTCGATTAGGTATCCATGCGGATTTTCCCCTCCAATAAAAAAAAAATTTATATATATATATATTTATATATATATATATATATATATATATATATATATATATATATATATATATATATATATATATATATATATATGTATATATATATATATATATATATATATATATATATATATATATATATATATATATATATATATATATATATATATATATATATATATATATATATATATATATATATATGTATCTATATATATATGTATATATATATATATATATATATATATATATATATATAGATATATATATATATATATATATATATATATATGTATATATATATATATATATATATATATATATATATATATATATATATATATATATATACATATATACACATATGTTCTTTTTCGAACATTAGTAAATATATAAATGCCTGTTAAAATGAAAAATGTTTTTTGTTTGATCACCAAACATCTTACTGAAAGCATGTCCATGTTCATTTTCGATATTCAATTTGTTTCTGGAAATCAGGGTCAGTATTTTGCAAAAGAGTTAGCCATACTTCCTTACGACTTGACTTTATCTATAATTTACTAATTCTCTTCTTCCTATCCTTACCAGAGATTGAGTGGTAAAGCACGAAGGCAAAATGAGCTCGAAGCAAAGAACTTCAACGGATTGCGATGGGATGACGGTGTGTCTAACTGCAACAATCTTCGAAACATCCTAATACCATTCAGCGAACCTGCGATCTACGTTGTAAGCAATGGAAAAGCAAATTTTTAAAGACTTATCTACCTTCCGCAACCATAGTTCATCTGGAGATACCGAAACTACGATATCTCAAGAATTTTAAGACCATCTGAAAAATTCATGATACATTTCGGGGGACACGATGTGCTGCGGAAAATTGTGTGAATCTTTTCATGTATTATCTTTTTATTTTACAATATTATTGAATTACAAACATGTTTTTTTCTTTTTACATCAATTAATTTCATTTCATTAAATATAAGGCTACAGGTGCATAGTACTGGAAATTCATAAAAAAACTTCGAATTATTAATATTGATATGAGACGTTCGAGGTGTTATAAAAAATTGTCCTCGTTTTTCAGCTTCAATAAACCCTTTTCCCTGCATCTATAGCTTTACTGCTTGTAATGCTCCTTACCATATTGCGAGGCCAGGTTGTTGTGGTGCATGACAATATTAAAAAAGGCTAGCGCATCAAAAGCGCTAGAAAAATAATTTTCGAAGAAATTGTCTTTGAGTGACAAAAAAATGTGGACAGACGTACTACACTTTCTTGTAGAATCATATCAACCATTCTTTTTCCAAAGCAACAAAACTTAACTATAACACAAATGATGAAAATGTTCAGTGCTGGCAACACTTTCCCAACGAAGCAGCAATAAGTTTACCTTAACAAGCTAATACTTAAATCAACTTATCGTTTGAATTTCGTTCTCATCGCAGGATTTCATCGAAAGTTTCAGCAGTTAAACGTTATTTGAGGCTGCCATCGGAAAAATGTTCAAAACAAAGAAAATTTAAAAATTGGTTTCTAAATTTTATTGCACATGCTTTGCATATGAGTACGTAATTTGAAGCATCCGTTGGTGCAATATTTACAAAAATGGCTAATGCTGGTTATTCTGTGTCAGCAGCTAAGCAAAATATATACCAAATCTGCTTCAGGTTAAGTTAAACCCAACCAGTAAATTTCGTTTCGATTGAATCACTGCGCTGGGAGTTAAACGGGTGAAAAGAATTTTAGGGTAACAACCCTCAAAACTTTTCAAATTTAAAAAGCGTTAATATTTGTTGTCAATTTTCATTGCAGGATCATTTTTATTTGCAAATCTAATGACATAGCAGTAAAGAAATTCCAAAAAATTACAAAAAAGGTCATAGCTGGCAGCCCTATTATGAGTTTTGTACGAAATTCCTACGACATTTGGCTCACACTAAGGTCCATTTACTGCATAAACTTTGTTTTGATCTCATGTTTGCACCGGAAGTTAAAGGGAAAAAAGCTTTATATTGCTGACACAATTTGCAAGATTTAGGAGACAAAAATCACCATAGCTGGCAGCTCTATTCTAATTTTTCAGCAAAATTTCCATTAAATGTTATCTAAAGTAAGATCCAAATATTGTGCGAATTTTGTTTAAATGTGATGGCTGAATCGGAAGTTATAGGCCAAAAATCGCTTTTTTTCAGCGACTTTTCAAGGTGCTACCACTGCAACAGTCAAATCACTTCTATCAGACTTGGTCCTAGCTATACCAACATGTCCTGTAAATTTCATTATGGTCGGATGATTCGATCATCAGTACTCGTGAACATAACTTTTGAGTGCTGAAAATAGAGGTAATTTGGTGATGGGTTGCCGTTCTTGTGCAAATCGGAATTCTAAAAATTTCAACTTGACATCAAGGACAAAGGAAAAAAATTTATCAATGTTCTGAAATTGTTTTCAAAAATCAAAGGTCAATGACTTGAAGGATTTTTTTCAGGAGCCTGCCGCAGCTACAAGGTAACCCGCTTTATCCTGAAAATCGACATGTATTAGATTTTAGTCAACATCAATACGCTCTATAATTTTCACAATGATCTATTGTTTTTCTTACAAGTAATGACAAATCAAAATTTGAAAAAAATTCCTTGTCTACTTTAAAGCACCCTGCACCCACACACGGCTAAAAATTTCCAATTCTTTATCATAGACAAGCTTGAAACACAATAAGTTTACATTTTCAAAGATTTAGATTTAGATAACTAAAATTTACACCGCTTGGATATATAGGAGTACCTGAAAATTCTCTTAAACGCTCGCCGCCGCCAAAAGCTTAAGGATATCTAAATTCTAGCAAATCATCGATCTACCTTTTATATACATCTACGTCCTCCGAAAATTTCACTTCAATCGAATCTCTATTAACCATTTTGCTGATATATATATATATATATATATATATATATATATATATATATATATATATATATATGTATGTATATATATATATATATATATATATATATATATATATATATATATATATATATATATATATATATATATACATATATATATATATATATATATACATAAAGTATATTTATATATATATATATATATATATATATATATATATATATATATATATATATATATATATATATATATATATATGTATATATATATATATATATATATATATATATATATATATATATATATATATATATATATATATATATATATATATATAAATATATATATATATATATATATATATATATATATATATATATATATATATATATATATATATATATATATATATATATATATATATATATATATGTATATATATATAAATAAATATATATATATATAAAAATATATATATATATATATATATATATATATATATATATATATATAAATATATATATATATATATATAAATATATATATATATATATATATATATATATATAAATATATATATATATAAATATATACATATATATATATATATATATATATATGTATATATATATATATATATATATATATATATATATATATATATATATATATATATATATAAAAATATATAAATATTAATAAATATATATATATATATATATATATATATATATATATATATATATATATATAAAAATATATATATATATATATATATATATATATATATATATATATATATCTATATATAAAAATATATAAATATTAATATATATATATACATATATATATATATATATATATATATATATATATATATATATATATATACAGTGGCTCACAGCTTATTTGATACAGTGACTATTTAAAAATGCAAATCACTGTAACTTTGAAATTAAGAACCCTATCCAAAAAATTTAAACGTATTTGACTAGATGCATGTTCAGCAAATACAATGCAAACAAAAAAGGTTCCAGCAATATTCTTCGGCGTCCGGTAAAAGAGAAATACCACTGGCGCAGAAAAATTGCAGCTCACAGCTTATTTGATACAGACACTTCAATGCGAATAAACTTCTATTTGTCGCACCGTTAATCTGTCTTGTTTTTGTTTCTTGAATTTTCGACTGTGTCAGACATTGGCTTAGGTAATTTTTAGCAAGATCTTGTAAGCTGAAGTGCCAAAATGAGCCAAAATTGTAAAATGGGTCATGGCACCACAATTGAACAGCGCGAGTTGGTATTAAACCACTTTAAAAAAGGACAAAGTGTTCGAAAAATTGCTGAAAGTGTGAGTTTGAGTGTCTCTACAGTGCAGCACATAATTGAGCCCTTCGTACACGAAAATCGGGTAGAAAATAAGAAGAGAAATGCGCCAAACAATATTTTCACCGTATCCGACGAACGATACATTGTAAGGAAAATGAAAGCAAACACAAAGATTTCCGCTCCAAAATTGGTTACTGAGGTTTATCGTGAATTAAGGAAGTCATGTAGTGCTGAATCCGTCCGATGAGTGCTTCGCGACCATGATTTCAGGGTCCGAGTAGCTCGTAGGAAGCCTTTCATTTCCAAAAAAAAATACAATAAGCCGATTTGCCTTTGCCAAAGAGCATGTGGGAAAGCCATCCGCGTTCTGGAATACGGTTATTTTTGCAGACGAGTCCAAGTTTAACATTTTTGGCTCCAACGGAATGTCATATGTCTGGTGGAAGGCAAACACTGAGCTAAACAAGGAGAACCACAAAGCTACTGTGAAGCATGGTGGTGGTAATGTGATAGTTTGGGCCTGCATGTCCGCAGCCGGAGTCAGAAATTTAAAGTGTATTGAGGAAACAATGAACCAAACAATGTACCTTGATGTACCCAAAAACAATTTCCTGCAAAATGCTAAAAAACTGGGTGTTCGCGACCAATTTCGGTTGTACCAAGACAACGATCCAAACCACAAGTCGGGAATTGTGCAGTCCTGGCCAATTTGGGATTGCCCTCATTTGATGTCTCCGCCGGCACAGTCACCAGATATGAACGTCATTGAGAATCTGTGGACTTTGTTGGATAACAACATTAGAAAACACAAGATTTCTAATAAACAAGACCTGAAGAAAGCACTGCTAGAGGTATGGCAAAAAATTACTCCTGACATCACAAAAAAACTCGTTGATTCAATGCCGAATAGGCTCCAGGCTCTGCTTAAGGCAAAGGGCTATCATACAAAGTATTCAAATCAACTGGAAACCTCATAATTCACAACAATTTTAATGTTTAATCAAACTGTATCAAATAAGCTGTGACATGAAATTTGTTATTACTTTTAGTTTTTTTGTTTTTTAAGATGTAAAACAGCAACTTTGTAACAAATATAAACTTGTTTAATAAACAACAAACAATTGCCTTCAAAATGGTGTTCAAATTTTTTTGATATTGTTATTATGTTTTGAGTTATTGCAACTTAATATTTTAAAGAAGCACTGTATCAAATAAGCTGTGAGCCACTGTATATATATATATATATATATATATATATATATATATATATATATATATATATATATATATATATATATATATATGTATGTATTTATATTTATATATATATATATATATATATATATATATATATATATATATATATATATTCTATTCTATTCTATTCTTCGAAAATTAGTAAAAAGTTTAGCGCGACAGAACTGCTAAAAAATGAATTTTCGAAGAAACTGTATTTGAGTTACAATGTGGAAAGACGTTATACACTTTTTTGTAGAATCATAGCCACTCCTTATTCAAAGCAACAAAACTCAACTATAACACAAATGATGAAAATGTTCAGTGCTGGCAACACTCTCCCACGAAGCAGCAATAGATTTAGTTTAACAAGCTCATACTGTTTTATCGCGGCCTCTCAGCCGAGCCGCCGTCAATGCAGCATATTTTTACTAATGTTCGAAGAACATTAGTATTAAGGGGTTATATACAGTTAAAATCGATTTTTTATTTATTGCATTTTCAGAATGTATACTTAACTGATAATATTCCCTGAAAATTTCAAATCGATCCGACAAGTTTTTTCCGAAATATACGCATATTTGCAATCACATTTCGGACTGTTAGAAAGTAGGCGGAGTACAGATCGAAGCGCATGGGAGTAAGCGAGAGGGAAGAATGGCTCGTAGCCAGCATCAAATCGAGGTATTAGAAGCTGGTGAGGCTACAAAAGGTACATCTTATGGCCCTAAAACAGATGACTCCATGTAACTAAAAAAAATATGATATATGTGTTAATTTCTTCCGAAACTTTAAACGCGTTTTTCTCAAAACTATGTTCCCAAGACGGTGACCACGATTTCTAAAAAACGGCTCGACTAAACGGTTTGAAATTTTAACACAACTTTCTCAGATATATTTCTCAGGTATTAAACGAAGGAATAA
>OZ022264.1:108778584-108896084 GCA_963978885.1 Nemotelus pantherinus | reverse complement strand
TAGTTTTGAGAAAAACGCGTTTAAAGTTTCGGAAGAAATTAACACATATATCATATTTTTTTTAGTTACATGGAGTCATCTGTTTTAGGGCCATAAGATGTACCTTTTGTAGCCTCACCAGCTTCTAATACCTCGATTTGATGCTGGCTACGAGCCATTCTTCCCTCTCGCTTACTCCCATGCGCTTCGATCTGTACTCCGCCTACTTTCTAACAGTCCGAAATGTGATTGCAAATATGCGTATATTTCGGAAAAAACTTGTCGGATCGATTTGAAATTTTCAGGGAATATTATCAGTTAAGTATACATTCTGAAAATGCAATAAATAAAAAATCGATTTTAACTGTATATAACCCCTTAATACTAATGTTCTTCGAACATTAGTAAAAATATGCTGCATTGACGGCGGCTCGGCTGAGAGGCCGCGATAAAACAGTATGAGCTTGTTAAACTAAATCTATTGCTGCTTCGTGGGAGAGTGTTGCCAGCACTGAACATTTTCATCATTTGTGTTATAGTTGAGTTTTGTTGCTTTGAATAAGGAGTGGCTATGATTCTACAAAAAAGTGTATAACGTCTTTCCACATTGTAACTCAAATACAGTTTCTTCGAAAATTCATTTTTTAGCAGTTCTGTCGCGCTAAACTTTTTACTAATTTTCGAAGAATAGAATAGAATAGAATATATATATATATATATATATATATATATATATATATATATATATAAATATAAATACATACATATATATATATATATATATATATATATATATATATATATATATATATATATATATATATATATATATATATATATATATATATACAGTGGCTCACAGCTTATTTGATACAGTGCTTCTTTAAAATATTAAGTTGCAATAACTCAAAACATAATAACAATATCAAAAAAATTTGAACACCATTTTGAAGGCAATTGTTTGTTGTTTATTAAACAAGTTTATATTTGTTACAAAGTTGCTGTTTTACATCTTAAAAAACAAAAAAACTAAAAGTAATAACAAATTTCATGTCACAGCTTATTTGATACAGTTTGATTAAACATTAAAATTGTTGTGAATTATGAGGTTTCCAGTTGATTTGAATACTTTGTATGATAGCCCTTTGCCTTAAGCAGAGCCTGGAGCCTATTCGGCATTGAATCAACGAGTTTTTTTGTGATGTCAGGAGTAATTTTTTGCCATACCTCTAGCAGTGCTTTCTTCAGGTCTTGTTTATTAGAAATCTTGTGTTTTCTAATGTTGTTATCCAACAAAGTCCACAGATTCTCAATGACGTTCATATCTGGTGACTGTGCCGGCGGAGACATCAAATGAGGGCAATCCCAAATTGGCCAGGACTGCACAATTCCCGACTTGTGGTTTGGATCGTTGTCTTGGTACAACCGAAATTGGTCGCGAACACCCAGTTTTTTAGCATTTTGCAGGAAATTGTTTTTGGGTACATCAAGGTACATTGTTTGGTTCATTGTTTCCTCAATACACTTTAAATTTCTGACTCCGGCTGCGGACATGCAGGCCCAAACTATCACATTACCACCACCATGCTTCACAGTAGCTTTGTGGTTCTCCTTGTTTAGCTCAGTGTTTGCCTTCCACCAGACATATGACATTCCGTTGGAGCCAAAAATGTTAAACTTGGACTCGTCTGCAAAAATAACCGTATTCCAGAACGCGGATGGCTTTCCCACATGCTCTTTGGCAAAGGCAAATCGGCTTATTGTATTTTTTTTTGGAAATGAAAGGCTTCCTACGAGCTACTCGGACCCTGAAATCATGGTCGCGAAGCACTCATCGGACGGATTCAGCACTACATGACTTCCTTAATTCACGATAAACCTCAGTAACCAATTTTGGAGCGGAAATCTTTGTGTTTGCTTTCATTTTCCTTACAATGTATCGTTCGTCGGATACGGTGAAAATATTGTTTGGCGCATTTCTCTTCTTATTTTCTACCCGATTTTCGTGTACGAAGGGCTCAATTATGTGCTGCACTGTAGAGACACTCAAACTCACACTTTCAGCAATTTTTCGAACACTTTGTCCTTTTTTAAAGTGGTTTAATACCAACTCGCGCTGTTCAATTGTGGTGCCATGACCCATTTTACAATTTTGGCTCATTTTGGCACTTCAGCTTACAAGATCTTGCTAAAAATTACCTAAGCCAATGTCTGACACAGTCGAAAATTCAAGAAACAAAAACAAGACAGATTAACGGTGCGACAAATAGAAGTTTATTCGCATTGAAGTGTCTGTATCAAATAAGCTGTGAGCTGCAATTTTTCTGCGCCAGTGGTATTTCTCTTTTACCGGACGCCGAAGAATATTGCTGGAACCTTTTTTGTTTGCATTGTATTTGCTGAACATGCATCTAGTCAAATACGTTTAAATTTTTTGGATAGGGTTCTTAATTTCAAAGTTACAGTGATTTGCATTTTTAAATAGTCACTGTATCAAATAAGCTGTGAGCCACTGTATATATATATATATATATATATATATATATATATGTATATATATATATTAATATTTATATATTTTTATATATAGATATATATATATATATATATATATATATATATATATATATATATATTTTTATATATATATATATATATATATATATATATATATATATATATATATATATTTATTAATATTTATATATTTTTATATATATATATATATATATATATATATATATATATATATATATATATATATATATATATACATATATATATATATATATATATATATATATATATATGTATATATTTATATATATATATATTTATATATATATATATATATATATATATATTTATATATATATATATATATATTTATATATATATATATATATATATATATATATACATATATATATATATATATATACATAAAGTATATTTATATATATATATATATATATATATATATATATATATATATATATATATATATATATATATATATATATATATATATATTTATATATATATATATATATATATATATATATATATATATATATATATATATATATATATATATATATATACATATATATATATATATATATATATATATATATATATATATATATATATATATATATATATATATATATATATATATATATATATAAATATACTTTATGTATATATATATATATATATATGTATATATATATATATATATATATATATATATATATATATATATATATATATATATATATATATATATACATACATATATATATATATATATATATATATATATATATATATATATATATATATATATATATATCAGCAAAATGGTTAATAGAGATTCGATTGAAGTGAAATTTTCGGAGGACGTAGATGTATATAAAAGGTAGATCGATGATTTGCTAGAATTTAGATATCCTTAAGCTTTTGGCGGCGGCGAGCGTTTAAGAGAATTTTCAGGTACTCCTATATATCCAAGCGGTGTAAATTTTAGTTATCTAAATCTAAATCTTTGAAAATGTAAACTTATTGTGTTTCAAGCTTGTCTATGATAAAGAATTGGAAATTTTTAGCCGTGTGTGGGTGCAGGGTGCTTTAAAGTAGACAAGGAATTTTTTTCAAATTTTGATTTGTCATTACTTGTAAGAAAAACAATAGATCATTGTGAAAATTATAGAGCGTATTGATGTTGACTAAAATCTAATACATGTCGATTTTCAGGATAAAGCGGGTTACCTTGTAGCTGCGGCAGGCTCCTGAAAAAAATCCTTCAAGTCATTGACCTTTGATTTTTGAAAACAATTTCAGAACATTGATAAATTTTTTTCCTTTGTCCTTGATGTCAAGTTGAAATTTTTAGAATTCCGATTTGCACAAGAACGGCAACCCATCACCAAATTACCTCTATTTTCAGCACTCAAAAGTTATGTTCACGAGTACTGATGATATATATATATATATATATATATATCATCAAAAAATTTCAGTGAAAAAATCTCAGGAACGCGCCATCCGATTGAACTGAAATTTTTAGCACACATTGGTGTATATGCAGAATAGTGCCAGGTCTCAGAAAAAGTTAATAATCTTTAACCCTTTGGCGCCGGCGGCCATTTTAGTAATATTTTTAATATACCTATTATTCCGTACAAAAATAAGTTTTGCAAAAATAAATTTAACGAAATAAATTTCGAACGTGTTTTACATGTGAATCGGATAATGTTTTGGAATTTTTTAACCCCATGTGTGCGCTGGGTGCCTAAAAAGAGAACAGGAAATATTGAAAATTTTTAAATTGCGATAACTTTTGACAGAACTATTCAATCATTACGAAATTTTCAGAACATATTGACATTATTTAGTTGTTAATTCGTGTAGCTTTTGATGAGCGTGCTGGCAACCCTGAAGCTAGGGCAGGTACTGAAAGTGAAAACCTCCAAATTATCGTCTCTCTTGAAAAAAAGCCGCTTCTTCAAAAAAAAGCCACTCATATGTAAATTTCGTGCTTTTTTTACATAGACCAAAAAAAAAATTTGATATGGTATAACGGGCACGCCTGGTAACCCTTGCCCAATTTACCTATATTTTTAGCATCAAAAACTTCTGTTCACGGAAACTCACGATCCAATGAGCAGAATTAATTGAAACTTGCAGACTGTATTGGTCTTAAATAGAACCCAGTCTGATAGAAGTGATTGGGAAATGCGGGCGATTCTGTGCCAGTGGTGCCATCTTCAAAAATCACTAAAAAAGATAACTGCTTTTAGCCCTATAAATTCTGATTGAATCGCTTGATTTGGACGAAATTCACACAGTAGCTGGACCTTATTTTAGACCACGTTTGGTAGAAATTTGGTTGAAAAATTCGGTTGGAGCTGCCAGCTCTGATAATTTTGGTGTCTTAAATTTGAAAAAATAAAAATTTGGAAGTGAAAACATTCAAATCATCGAATATCCTAAAAATGTCCGTTTCTTACAATAAAACCAATCTGTATACAAATCTTATGCTTTACCTACACGTTCAAAGTAAAACTTTGGAAATTTCATGTCGGACAAGAACGGTAGCCCTTTCCCAGGTAACCTATATTTTTAGCATCAGAAACTTCTGTTCACGGGAATTCACGAACCAATTATCAGATACCATTGAAATTTACATTATGCATTGGACTTAAGTAGAACCAGGTCTGAAAGAAGCGATTTTGAATTGTGGGCAACTCTGTGCCAGTGGTGCCATCTTGAAAAATTACAAAGAAAAAAAACTGCTTTTTGCCCTATGAAATGTGAATTAGTAACCAGATTTTCATGAAATTGACACAGTAGCTGCCATCTACTCTAAACTCTGTTTGATAGAAACTTGGTTGAAAATTTCGATTGGTGCTGCCAGCTATGGTAATTTTTGTGTCTTTGGTTTTGAAAATTCGCTCAGGAAAATAAAACTTTTAGCCCTATAACTTCCAGTGCAGTCATGAAATCAATACGAATTTCATACAATTAATGGAACCTATTATAAACATTATTCAGGCCAAATTTGGTTGAAAAGCCACGATAGGGTTGCCAGGTATTCTTGGTTTTGTGTTTGTTTGCAATATCTTTATTAAGCAGTTTTATCGTAGAATTTTCAATTGGTAATGATATTGTAGTGACAATAAACCGCAAATATTAAGCTTTCGATTATTTGAAAAAACTCGCTGCAGGTAACCCTAAATTTCTTTATACTCTTATAACTTCGAATGTTATATAACAACGTGAAGCAGATGTGATATATTCTTGGCTTTGATACTGGCGAAAGGTTGCCAGCACGAGTCGGTTGTGCTACTTTTGTATCAATAAATGCTTACAGTTAGTATTCATACCGGAAACATTTACAATGAAAATTAATAACCGATGTTTCAATTCCCTAAGCTCTGCAAATTTTTCGGATCGCAGCCCCAAACACCAACTTCAGTTACAGTGCTGCAGGCACTGAGCATTTTCTTCATTGATGTTATATGAGATGCTGCTTTCAAAGTTTGGTGAAATAAGCAACTGATAACGAATATAATTAACAAGTGTTTTTCTTTCATAAACTTTGAAACCCATGCCAGTGGTAATATCTGAAACCTTCTACCATATGAGTTATAATGCATTCTTGAGACCAAAGTAAAACGTGGCATTTGAAACAGTTTGGCCGTAATAAGCAGCTCATGTGGTGGAATATGCACTCAAAACCTGCACGATTCTTCTACTGTTCTTCGAACATTAGTGTTTCTAGCGGTTCAGGTGCGCTAGAGTTTTTTTTCTTTAAAGTGCTCCTTTTTAGCTTGCCCAGCGTGCCTTATTTTGCCGGATTGCGCAGTCTGGCGTGGGTTCTTGGTTTTTTTTCTTTGGCAAAGAAGGAGACTTTCGTGTTACGGCACGCGGACATCACACTTTACATCACAAAAACATGCAAGGACAGACAATGGTGAGGTGAAATCATTATTGTTTTGTTTGTTTAACAAATTTATTCAAGCATCGTTATATCCAAGAACATGCAGTTAGAGAATTTTTTTTATTTTTTTTATAACATTCTATTTATTCAATGTATCTTACTACAAAGTAAATAACATCTCGTTTACAAATCTTACACACTAAAAATAACTAACCTTGGCCCTCGCTACCAATGTTTTGAGGACCTTCGTTTTAGCAGAGGTTGCCATTTACACCAAAAAAAAAAAAACAAGAAGTAGAGGAAAAAGGAAAAAATTATTGAGTTAACCCATATATGGTACTAATAAGTTTTGGATTATAATTCAACTAGGTTTGACAATATTAAAGTCTCCTCTTTTTAAGCCATCGATGTCTGTACGGTTCAGCTATTTGTTTAGCTACCAGCTGGTTGGGGTGTTTCCGCAGCCTATCCTTATATCGTATGTCAAGCTCTTCCATAACATCTACCACGGGTGAGATCTCCAGATCCCTGCTGATGACTTCGTTTTTCTCATAGTATGGGGCCGCTGTAATTATTCCCAGAACTCGCATCTGGGCCCTTTAATCTTCTTAATATTCGTCTTGGATGCCGTCTTCCAGAGCTGAACGGCGTAGGTCCATATGGGCTTGATGACTGCTATATATAGCAAGCGTTTATATTGCAGTTCCAAAGCCGAGAATCTGCCCAACAGCCAGTATAGTGATCTGGCTTTATTTCGTATCTGTTGGCATTTTGCTTCAATGTGTGTGCTCCATGTTAGCCTCTTGTCCAGATGCACTCCTAAGTACTTGACTGATTTCTGATGCGGACTGGCTACATTATTCAGTTTGATGGGAGCAGTGTTGCCTCTTCTTAGTGAAAATGTGACATGAACGCATTTCGGTTCACTGAGTCTTATTCTCCATTTATTCATCCAGGTCTGAATGTTGATAAGGTGCTCTTCGAGATCTCTTGAAGCGATCACTGGACTCTTATAGGCGTAAAGGATCGCTGTGTCGTCGGCGAATGTTGCTGTCATGATGTATTTGCCCAACGGGAGATCTGTAGTGAAGATTGAGTACAACAGAGGCCCCAGAACGCTCCCTTGAGGAACTCCTGCTTTTATTTTCCTCACATCTGATATTGCGTCTCTATGTCGAACTGCGAATGTCCTATCACACAAGTAGGAATCCAGAATATTATGACATGGCTGAGAGAGATATAGCTTGATTTTGTGCTTAAGCCCTTCGATCCATACTTTATCGAACGCTTGTGCGACATCAAGGAAGACTGCCGAGCAGTATTTTCCGTCTTCAAATGCCTTCCTGATATATACAGCCACTCGGTGCACTTGTTCTACCGTGCTATGATCTCTTCGAAATCCGAATTGGTGGTCTGGCAGTATCCGATCGTTTTCCAATGAGCTTCTTAGTTTGGCAAGTAGAAGCTTTTCAAATAGTTTTGATTTGCAGGAGGTGAGACTAATTGGTCGGTAGGAAGCTATTAGGTTCACATCCTTTCTTAGTTTAGGTATCATTATGATCTGGGATATTTTCCAGATATTCGGGAAATATCCTATTCTTAACATGCTGTTGAAGAGCCATAATAGATACAAAACGGCGCAACCTGGGAGTTGTTTTAACATAGGTCCATTGATTTTGTCTGGTCCTGGTGATTTTTTGTTGTTGATGTCCTTCCCAATGGATGACAACAGCTCATTGTGACTCAATTTAAACGGCTTTTGACTAGCTAGTTGGACTGCTGGAGGGTTGTAGATTGGCGCTACACCATAATTCGGAGTGAATACTTTCTCCAAATGATCTGCATACACTTTCGCTTTGGCTTCACTTGATTTTGCCCATTCCCCATTGGGCATGCGCAACGGAAAATCTTGTATCATCGGGCGCGTGAGGCTCCTTGCTGCTTTCCATAGAGAGTAGTTGGACTCCTCATTCGGTGATAGTTGCTCTAAATAAGTCGTGATTTCCTTGGTTTTGCGCATTTTGAGGAGGTTTCTGAGTTCTTTAGTAGCTTCATTAAGCGCATTCTTCGTTTCGGGTGACCTATGTACAATCCACCTTCTTCTTGCTTCCCTCTTTTTCTTGAGGACTGCAATGGTATCATCAGGGGTGCAAACCACATCAGGTGTATTTTCCGGGGTGGCTACTTCTGCCGCCTTTACCATTACTTCGCCAAGTGACCAAACTGCTTTTTCTATGTCAACAGGAGTTTTAAGCGCTACGTCTAAGTTTAAATGGGAGCTAATATACATTTTATATGCTTTCCAGTTGGTGCGCCTGTTCGTCAAATTTGAATTATAGGTATTATTTGCAGTATTGCTGTAGACAGTGAATTCCACTGGAGAGTGGTCGGATGAAAGATCAGCCCCTGTGTTTGTAGTGATGTGATGTGCAGCAAATCCTTTAGAGAGCCCGAAATCAATTAGGTCAGGGATCTTTCGGCTGTCTGTTGGCCAGTAGGTTGGCTTTTCAGGTGAGCATACTTTGAGATGTAAGCTTTGTATGGCGTTGTACAGTTGTCTTCCCTTTGGCGTGATGAGTCGTGAGCCCCAGTGGGTGTGCTTGGCATTGTAGTCTCCAGCTATTAGAAATTTATTACCCAGCTGTTTAAATAAATTGATGAGCTCCTCGGACGTAGTAGAGTACTTAGAAGGGCAGTAAATTGAAGCAAATGTTATTTGTTGATGGTTGCTCGTGATTACGATTGAAGTAATTGGCATGTTCACTTTTGCTATGTTCAGTAGATGATGATGCTTGATCTTGCTCTTTATTAGGATACCAGTACCACCATGGGCTCTATCATAAGGATGAGGTGTACTGTAGAAAGTGTATCCCAATATCTTGAAGTTGTTTTTTGAAGTGATGTGTGTTTCAGATATGAGAAGAATATCTATAGAGTTCATTTTGAGGTACTGCTCTATCTCCAGTTTATTATGGGTTACTCCGTTTGCATTCCATGAGCTCACCTTATATTGATTCATGGTTTATTGAGCAAGTGTTGTATAAGAAGATTTTGATTCCTAATTAGGTCTTGCATCATGCTTTGCATCGTATCTATGAACTTTTCCATAGTGCTTATTAAAGTATGCAGTCCCTGAGGAGAGACAAGTGTCGATTCCCTTGATTTTTCGGCTACTTGGTTGGTATTGTTCGCTCCTCTGACTATGTTTGCAAAGGAAGTAGCTCCTGCAGTCCAGGCAGGAGTCCGGGAAATATCCTGAGGTTGCTGGTTGAGTGGTACATATTTTCCACTTGTGATGGCTGACTGTTGATTGACGCTGTTCAAATTTGTTTTATAGTGCTTATACACCAAACAACCCCTGTAGTTAGCGGTATGGTTTTCTCCACAATTATTGCAGAGTTTTGATTCCGGCTTTTTCGGCTTGTTGCAGTTTTTGGAGAGATTACGGTCTCCACATACAACGCAAATCGTCGGCAGTCTACAATAAGATTTGGTATGACCGTACTCTTGGCAGCTGTGACACTGAGGAGGACCATTCCTCTTTAACGGTTCTTCTACCTTAATCTTTCTACTAAGAACATACTGTACATTATATATAGGGGGTACAGCACCTTTTTTCAATTTTGTAGACTCAGGTTCTAATTCAACCTTGAACATCGGTTGAGGTTTCTTTTCCCTGTTCAAGATGTTAAAAACGTGCTTCACCTTGAAGTTTTGCCTCTCAAGATCAGCCTTTATTTCGTCGGTCGGTACTTCATAATCGATTCCTTTCAGGACCACCATTAACCCTCTACTTTTCTTCATCTGGAAAGTGTAGAAGGGTTTGTTTTCAGCTTCCAGGTAAGATTGAATTTTCCTAAAATCATCTTCATTTTGAGTTTGGATTTTTGATTCATCCAATTGCTCTTTCTTCATGCCGGTGACGTGGAATCGATTGCCAATAATGGCTTTAATGGATTCAATCAGTTTGTTGGTAGCTCTCTCGCATATATAAATAGGCGGCGGCTTTGTCTGCTTAATACTTTCCGACCCAGACTGCTTTTCATTCTCCTCTAGCGTAGACAGAATCTCGAATCGATTCTGCGTTTTGGTTGGCGGCAACTTTACAAATTTCGCAATACTCTGCTGAGGTGGCGAGCTCGGGTTACGTCCCCTTTTCCTCGTAATGAACTCGTACTTCTGCTTTCCCGATGGGATGGAATTATGTGCACTCACAGCGACGTCCGTTAGGATTTTTTCATTGGCTGTGGCCAGTATTTCATTTTTTTTTGGCGTCAGATCATAATCAACATCACCTGAAGACGGTCGTTTTATTGAGTTTATGGCCGTGCAATTGCCAATACATGATGATTCTGATTCCCCTTTCGGGTTGGTTTTGGGGGGAGTTCTTCTCAGAGCCATCCCGTTTGCATATATTATTTAGCAATTTACACTTGCACTAGATTCGCACTGGCTGCCGAGTCGAGCGCGCTGATACTGGTCCACAACGGATTTAGCTGTTTATAATTGCTTTTATTCAATAATACGATCCCGATTCACTGTTATAAACTGTTCTGGTAATTAAACTGCTCTGGCACTTATCGACACTCGGAAAAGTTGCAAAAATTCAAACGCGTAACATACATGAGAGTTTCGAAACACGTCCACTCACTGCGACGATTCGATTTGAGTATATATATATATAAATATATAAATATATATATATATATATATATATATATATATATATATATATATATATATATATATAGTGTTCAAACTCATTCATTCAAGTTAAAGTTTTCACATAATCATGTTTTGTTTATTCGTTCAAGTTCACGTAAAGTAGATCATACAAAACACAGTACGTATGTACATCAACAACTTTTATTCGTTCTACTTTTGTTGACATTGGTATAGCGTGCTTTCATTTATTGACCTATATGTACGCGACAATATTTTGTAATATTGGTAAAGTAAGCAAATATTCTTCTGTGCATATGACTCAATGTAAAAATGCAATTTGTAAGTTTTTCTTCCTAGTATTTTTAAGATAGTATAAATTGAGTACAAATGTTAAAATAAAGTCAGTCTACAACAAACTTCGAGACTTTCGCTTTTTCAACCTATCTCGTCGAATAGCACAGCGATTCAAGTGCCGTATGTGCTCAGTGGTTTGATATACTGAATAAAACGAATCATCGGTTTGTGTAACGGTTCAAATGCCGTGTACAGTAGACAGTGCAACACCGTATCTGCATCATTCGTCGAGTAACGCAACGGTTTCAAGTGCCGTATGTGTTTTAGTGGTGCAGTGCTGCAAATCAAACAGTTTCAATAGTGTAACGGTTCAAGTGCCGTATACACTTCACAGTGCAGATAAAAGAATCTGCTCTTTAACATTTGGTGACCGTTACAGGACAACAGTCCAATACAGAACAACAGTTTCTACGAAAGTTTGTAATAGTCCAATTAGATTGCTGTAATGATGGAGCATTTAGCTGAGCAGCAAGAGGCAACTGGATAGAAGATCCAGCAGATAGTATCCAATTTTAATAAAGATCCTAAAGAGCGAAAAGTGCTAGGATATTATCACGAACGACTTCAACGTTTAGAGTCGAGCTGGGATGAATTTGAGTCGACAGACTCTTGCATACGAGAATTACCTGGGGTCTCTGCAACCCATAAATACTTTGCAAGCAGTTACTACGATTCAATTGCAAGTATTTACCAGAAATACAGAGAGATTTTCCGCACCGAAATGGATAACATTGCTGCAACTGTGGACCCAAAACCCATGCGGACAACATTAGAGAAGTCAAGCAAAGCATTATTGGGGAAAATCAGAGCTGCTCAATCACAGCTGATTCATGTATTAAATGGAATCAAAGACATGCCTAGGCGTCCGTCGCTGTCTTACTGCAAAATAACTATTAAATCCATTAATGAGCATTGGCAACGTATTCAAGATTTAAATAAGGAAATTTACGGAAGCATAGAAAACCCTGAGGCATCAGGCTACGATACTACAGCATTTCTTGATTTGCAAGACCAAGTACTGCAAGCAACAATCATGCTTTCAGAACATCAGGAATTTGCTGTTGTACCCAGTTCACCACAAGCAGCCAATCCAAATATACGGATGAAACTGCCTAAAATAGAATTGCCAAAGTTCGACGGCAGTTACTTGAAGTGGCACCAATTTCACGACCTGTTCATTGAAATTATCCATAAACAAGACATTCCTGCGTGTGAGAAGCTCTGGTACCTGAGGGCTAATTTAACTAACGAAGCAGAAGCATTGATTTAACATCTGCCGCTTTCAGAAGAAAATGATCAGGCTGCTTGGCAATTGCTGAAGAAACGATTTGAGAATCCTCGTTTGTTGGTGAATGCGTTGATCACAAAATTAATTTCCCAACCATCGTACAATGTCGAGACTTCTGCAACAGGAATAAAACATTTGCATGATACAACACGTGAATGTATCATGGGGCTGGAGAACATGGGAGTGTCTACGTCTACATGGGATCCATTGTTACTCCACATACTAACACGAAAGATAGAAAGTCAAACAATCACTTTATACGAACAATCATTAGAGCATCCACGGAGCCTTCAGACGTTGAAGGAATTTCTAGCGTTCCTTGAAGCTCGATTTCAGTCGCTTGAAGCAATCGGATCCAAAACACGTGGATACGACAGCAAAAAATCCTGTTCAGCTAAAGCACTGGCATCAATAGTTACAGGGAATGATTACTGCATTAGTTGTAATGAGGCTCATCCTTTGTATGCATGCAAAACTTTTAACAAGTTAGCATCTGTAGACCGGTTGAAATTAATTCAAAGGCACAACTATTGTGTCAATTGTATGCAGCCAGGGCAAACTTCAGAACAGTGCACCAAAGGCAGCTGCAAACAATGCCCGCAAAAGCATAACACTCTACTGCACTTGGCGTCTTCGAAAGAAATCGTGGTAGGTGAGCAAGCCAAAGCTTCATGGAGCAAGTCTACGAAGCCATCCAAACCGATGCTTACAACCGACCTTAAGCCTACTGTACTATCAGCGCAAGCAAGCCAATACAAAACACAATATATGCTGCTAGGAACAGCTGTCGTAACAATTCAAGGCAGTAACGGATTATCAGTAGAGTGTAGAGCAGTTTTGGATTCCGGCTCACAAATAAATATTTTATCAGAGCGAATGTGCAAGAAATTAAAACTCTCTCAGGACTCAAAAATTATCCAAATCGAAGGAATCGGAATCAACGGTCAATTAGCCAAAGGACGAGTCAACGTTCAACTATTTTCAAGGGTCACCGCATTTTCTTGTCAGCTTGAAGCATTTGTGTTGCCAAAGATAATCTCTGAACAACCATCAAGAGAAATTGATATCGGCGAATGGAATATTCCACATAACATACAGTTGGCTGATCCAGCGTTTTATAAGCCCAACCAAATTGACCTTCTGCTGGGAGTAGAATTCTATCACCAGTTACTATCCATTTAAAAAATCAGGGTTGGAGATGGACTTCCAATTTTACAAAATACCTTGTTAGGTTGGTTAGTAGCTGGCAAAATTAACAACGTAAATAGCAAACGCTTGTTGTGTGGAATAAGTACTGCAGAAGAATTGCTAGAGAAACAAGTTGAGCAATTTTGGGAATTAGATAAGTCGCCAGATAACAAACAGCACTTGTCACCAGCCGAAAAGCAGTGCGGAGCGCATTTCGATAATAATACCGAAAGAAGCCCAAACGGGCGATTTATTGTTCGGTTACCGTTAAGCTCAAACCCAAGCAATCTTGGGCATTCACGGGAAATAGCAATTAGGAGGTTCCACACATTAGAACAGAAGTTCAAACGGCAGCCAGAAATACACAGTGAGTATGTCAAATTCATGAATGAGTATTTGGCTTTGGGACACATGGAAGAAGTTAGCAATATTGCGACGCCACATTATTATCTACCCCATCACTGTGTATTGACACCTGAGAGCAGCACGACCAAGCTCAGAGTAGTATTTGACGCATCAGCCAAGACTTCGAACAATATTTCTTTAAACGACGTGCTAATGAAAGGACCAACAGTTCAGAAAGGTCTATTCTCTATTCTTCTGCGATTTCGAATGTCAAAATTTGTGCTAACAGCTGACATTGAGAAAATGTATCGGCAGGTCGAATTTAACGAGGATGACCGAAATTTCCAGCTGATAATTTGGCGAAGTCACACAAATGAGCCATTGAAAACGTTTCGACTGAAGACGGTAAGATACGGTACTAGAGCAGCACCATACCTTGCTTCAAAGTGTCTTCAAACTTTATCAAAAGAGAACCAGTCGAAATACCCTCAAGCGTCCTCAGCAATACTACGTGACTGCTATGTGAACGATATTATGACAGGAAGTAATAGTATAACGGAGTTGTTGGCCACACAAGCCATATATGCAAGCAACTTAACTCGTTACTCGCTGAAGCAGGGTTCAAACTAAGAAAATGGTGTGCGAATCATGCGAAGCTGCTTGAACAAATTCCTAACCAGGACTTACAAATTAGCCTGGAGCTAAATGACAACCAGGAACAGCCGATAAAAACCCTAGGAATGGTATGGTTACCCAGATCAGATTCATTTAGAATCAATGCTCAGTCAACAGAGGCAACAAGGATTACAAAACGCACAATAAGTTCGGAAACATTTAGAATATTTGACCCGTTGGGAATCGTGGCTCCCATTGTAGTGACAGCAAAAATCATTCTTCAAAGGGTGTGGAGACTCAAACTTGACTGGGATGCTGCATTGCCAGCAGAGATCCATACAACTTGGACCAAGTTTCGAACTGAATTGTCAACAATGGGAGACATAGACTTACCAAGACATGTTTTTGCCCAAGGCACTGCAAAGTCAAAACAAATTCACGTATTTGCTGATGCTTCCACAGAAGCTTATGGAGCCGCAATATACATCCGATCGATCAACGAAGATAATACAGTTATAGTCCGACAGTTATGTGCTAAATCACGAGTGGCTCCGATCAAACAAATCACGTTGCCAAGATTGGAATTGTGTGCTGCAAAGTTGGCTGTTGAGTTGGCAGATTACGTGAAGAACGCATTAAGCATGACCGACACTCCAACAAATTTCTGGACAGACTCAGAAATAGTTCTGGCATGGATCAATTCTGAATCATCAGCGTTTCATACCTTTGTTGCAAACCGCATTGGTGTTATTCAGGAGTTATCGCAACCCAATCAGTGGCGACATGTGGATACCAAAAGGAATCCAGCTGATTTACTCACAAGACCAATATCACGTAGCAAGCTGAAAGCAGTTGGAAACATATGGTTCTATGGACCAATGTATTTGCATGCATCAAAACAATCATGGCCACCAGAATATAAAGGGAGTGCACTTAACGCTGACCCTGAACGTAAGTTGGCATCACTTTCAGCATCAGTATCTAGTGATGGACCTTTTTTATATAAAATTCCACATGGAAATTCATTTGATAAACTGATTCGTATAATGGGTTATGTGTGTCAGTTCATTAACCAATGTCGAAATCAGAGTCGCAAAACACCTGTTGGTTTATCCCACATGGATAAAATAAAACAAATTATGAGACAGGGTCGTCAAGCTGAATTTCGTCACAACGCACTACAAACCGTAATAAAAATAATTCAGGATGATGAATTTCACGAAGTAAAAACTGAACTTCGCCAGCGCAAACAACTTCAACCTTCAAACCCGCTAAGCCATTTGACACCATTTTTAGACGAAGTTGGTATTATTAGAGTTGGAGGGAGACTTGAGTCAACGAATCTCACATTTGACGCCAAACATCAGATGCTGTTGCCATATCAAGATCCAATTACAAAAATTATAATGGAGGATTTGCACAAAAAGCATGCTCATGTGGGATCACAAGCTCTTCTATCCATAACGAGGCAACGATTCTGGCCATTAAAGGGCAAAATCATCGCCAGATCCATCGTTCATAATTGTGTACGATGCACCCGAGCCAAGCCAAAAATGTTGTCCCATCTCATGGGTAACCTACCTGCTTTACGAGTGCAGCCAGCAAGGCCATTCATCAACACAGGTGTCGATTTTTGTGGCCCAATGTACGTTCATTACCAAATCAGAAGTAAACATCGACAGAAGGCATATGTTGCAGTCTTTTGCTGCTTCGCTACAAAGGCTGTTCATTTAGAACTAGTTTCGAATTTATCCACCAACGCGTTTTTGGGAGCTCTTAAACGATTCATAGGCCAGCGTGGACATTGTAACAATATATTTTGCGACAACGCAACGAATTTCGTAGGAGCAAAAAATCGGCTTGAAGAATTAAAGGAAACGTTGTATTCGGAACAAGCTCAGAACTCAATCATATCAACATGCAGCGAAAACGGAGTTACATTTAATTTCATCGCACCTAGAGCTCCACACTTTGGAGGGCTATGGGAAGCTGCTGTTAAAAGCGCGAAGACGTTGCTATGGAAAGTTCTGGAGCCAGCAGCACTAACACAAGAAATGCTACAAACCGGTTTGGTGGAAATTGAAGCCATTCTGAATTCCAGACCACTAACCCCCATGTCATCAGATCCAAATGACGCAACCGCTTTAACACCGGGTCATTTTTTCATCGGAGAACCGTTAACTGCTCAAGTTGACCCATCAGCTCATTCAAGCGGAACGGGACTATTAGACGATTGGAGACAAATTCAAAAAATCAAAACTGAATTCTGGCAAAGATGGTCTAAAGAATACTACAGCATCGTTATGGGTGGAAGACAGCATCTCCAATCGTCGAAATAGGCACCATTGTTATTATTAAGGACGACGATTAACCAGTCATGAAATGGCCATTAGGTCGAATCATCCAAGTGCACAAAGGGATTGATGGCTTGGTGCGTGTAGTAGACGTTAAGACAAAGGACGCTGTACTTACCAGGTCAATACACAGATTAGTGCCTTTGCCAATTGAAGCGCAAAACGAATCGGGAGATCAGATAATTACCAACGCACCCAAAGGTAGTACCAGCGGTACCAAAACCCCAAGAAGAGTGGCAAATGATTCAGAAGCAGACGAAACACCCCGTAAAAAGGGAAAAATATCTCGGGTATCATTATTAACGACATTATTCATAGCGTGTCTCAGTCTGTCGATAAACCCCGTTAAATCGTCCACGGAGGTCATCAACCAGCCGTTTCGTAACCATCACGGAATATACTTCGAAAACATAGGTACCCTAGTGCGCACTGTCAAAGAATGGAAAATGATAGTTTATTATGATCTATCACCTTACTGGCAAGAACTAGAATCATTACGAAACGAAACAAAAGCATTACAAGAAATTCGCAAGGCCACACACTCCACCACATGTGAACATTTAGCTCTGCATTTCCAACAACATGAACAGAAACTGCAAATAGACAACAGTCTCTTCACAAGAAAACGCATAAGACAAGGAGCATTTAACATTGTGGGCAATTTTGCTAAGTCACTATTCGGCGTTCTGGACAATGCTAATGCCAAAGAGATGTCGTCTAAAATTGATGCCATCAAAACTGACGACACTTTCCTACACAAATTAATAAAAAACCAAACATCGCTAATAGACTCCACTATCAATATTTTTAAGATGGATCAAATGGAAGTCGAAAGAAGATTGAACCGGCTTGATCAGAAAATTAGCTTAATATTCAACAAAATAAACGGAAATGGCACAAATGCGTACAATATTATGAACACTTTGGCGCTAGAGTTAATCACACCAGAGGACCTAACTTGGTGCAGCACCAGCGAACCTCGAACATTATTATGCGAAAAAACAGGACCCACATACCACAAAGGTGCCCAAGTCGCCTCCTGTGAGTTCAGTGCCTTTGTGAACAAAACATCGCCCAAGTGCCAGACAACAGTCTTACCAACAGACTATGTCTGGAGTCAGCTCTCCGACACAAATAAATGGATTTATGGACTAAAGAATTTTACACGTCTTCGAGTAGTCTGTGGGGCCGAGAAATTTCAAATTCCATTAAACGGGTCCGGCTTGTTAACTATAGGACCAAGCTGCATCATTAAACTGGATCAACTCACAATAACAGGGCATGATAACATATGCACTCAACAAAGGGCTGGGTTCTCCTCGACGGACATTCTTGTCGAGCTTCCTACACCAACTCATTGGACAGAACTGATTGAGACACCTTACCATTTCAACCTGGAACCACTTAATGCTCTCAGACAAAAATTGTTTGACGAAACGTTGGCTGAACTACCATCAACATATTCACAACAATTAAATAGTTATCATATAATACCCGGTTACTTATCAATAACCGCCATCATCGTTATTCTCGTCATGATCTCATGGAAATATTGGCATCAGGTATGCAAGTCCAGACACAAGCCAACACCGGCGCCAAGGCATAGCAGAGCACCAGATTTTTCCATTACAGTTTAAGTCATAGCTATTTTTAAACGATTGAATTCATGTTAATGTGTTAGATTAAAGTTTTGTTTGTTTATTTTTTGAATAAGATTCAACGCGGGGGAAAATGTACAAACTCATTCATTCAAGTTAAAGTTTTCACATAATCCTGTTTTGTTTATTCGTTCAAGTTCACGTAAAGTAGATCATACAAAACACAGTACGTATGTACATCAGCAACTTTTATTCGTTCTACTTTTGTTGACATTGGTATAGCGTGCTTTCATTTATTGACCTATATCATGTATGGATGCACCAAGAGATTGGTATTCTAACTACCTCTCTGACCATTTTATATGCTCTGACTGCCAAGACACCAAAGGCTTACTAAGATGTATGTTCGACGATATCAGCAATCGTATTGCTAGCATCAATGCGGATAAAGATGACATCATAACCAAACAGTTAGCGCAATCGAAAGCTACTGCTGAGAATTTTTCGGAAATGGCAAGTTGTTTTGATGGGCTGGTGCACACAGTCACGAACTTCCACAACAAGCAGAGTATCGAAATGGCAATATCGACACTCGATAGAAAATTGACGACGATTATCTCAAATCAGAAGAAAGGTTGTGTAGATCCACCTTCGCCCCGGAAACACGATACAATCCTAAATAAAGACAAAGATATCGTGGTTGAACTCCTGACAAAAATTTGTGAAAAATTAGATAGCCTCGACAGCGGCTTCAACTACCTTTCCGACAAGTGCAATAAGCTTGCCGAACTTCCATTTGTGAAAGAAGCTCCCAATCCCAACTCAGCTCAACCGGAAACTTACTGTCCTAGGGAGCAGCAGTTAACATCATCAAACAGCACCTCCACACCAACAGTTTCGAAAGTGCCGGAGCGTCCTATTCTTAAATTTGGCACTACGTGGTCTCGTGAAGAGTGGGACAACAGGATCAAGAGGATTGAAAATGTCCAAAAATCCTACAATAATAGCAGTGTAAATTATGAAAGAGCGAAAAGTGCTTACGTAGCAGACGTTTCCACAACAAGTTTTTTTGTTAAAGGTGCTCCTAGTTTCGCCGACGAGGCCTGGCTTTCTAAGGTGTTGAAGAAAGGGCTCAAAATGAAAAATTGTACATGCAAAGAATTACCAGCCCGTTTACGTGGAAACAAGCATAAATCATTTACTTGCTTCAAATTATCTGTACCAGCTCAATATGCTTGGATATTTCTCAACCACGAGCGTGATGGACATAACTTTTTTACATGGAAAGGAATGAAGTTCAGCCCATGGATTGAAAGAACCAACAAACGAGTCTCCTCCGGACGTCAAAAACCAGCTTTACAACGTAATAAAAATAAGAATTCTTATTTAGGTAATTTCTCTATCCCTCCTTTACTTCCTCAATCCTTACCTTCTCCTAGCTTGCCTAAAATTGCAAAACAAAATATTCCTTCTTTCACTTCAACATCACTCGCATCTCTTTCTACGTCACACGACCCGCTCACTTCCCACAAGATTTCGGGAAAATTCACTTTAAGCAGTAAAACTAAGTCCTCGTGTCCTACTAATTCAAAAGAAAGTCAGCCCTCCAGCAGTTCACAGGTAACTGAATCTCTCGGTGCAATCGATCCCGCGCCCAATACTGCTCATATGCAATTAAAACCTACCGAAGCCATGTCGAAATCAATATATTCTAATTTTGTTCGTGGCGATGATCTGATACCATCTCAATCTGGTGCAATCATTATGCCAAAAACTTCTGTCAATCGACCATCTTCACCCAAATACCTCGACCCACTTGTACAACCTGTCGTAAAGCTGACTGCAACCTCTAAAGATGATCTAGAGAGCAGATACCTCTTGTCTCGTTTCAGAGATCATAAGATTTACGACAATGTCCGTCTTTTCCTTGCATACATGCATGAAACACATGAAACCACCTGTTTTGATGGGAAAACGAAGACTAGGCTCAAAGTTATGATTCAACAAGAGGGTCTTCCCACTGACCTTGAATCTTTAAGAATTATTTTTAATCGCTACCATGAAGAACTTGGAATGTCTCCGGAGCAAGTCAAACGAGATCTTCTGACTTACCGCTCCTATGTCAATTCCAAACATATTTCTCTATTACAAAAATCACGCGACGACCAGAAGAAATATTACTCCTAACAACAAAGTTGCTTCTATTCGCCCAAGGTTTCTCTACCACAATTGCGGTGGTATGAGAAGTAAATTAAACAAGCTTTTTCTTGACGCTAAATCTTGCCATTTTAATATACTAACGATCACTGAAACGTGGTTGAACGACTCACATATAAACGAAGAAATTCTTGACACTGATTGGACCATCTATAGAACCGATCGCGACTACCTTTATACTGGAGTTTCAAGAGGAGGCGGTGTACTTATTGCGATTCGCAATATCCTCTCAAGTGAACTTGTTGTGACCAGTTCTTACAAACTTTTTGAACACAAATTCGTCAGAGTCTTATTCGACAAGTATTACCTCTATATTGGTATCGTTTATATCCCACCTCATTCTGATGAAACTACTTACATGGACGTTTGTGACTTGATATCTTCAGTAACAGCTTCCCTACATGACGATGACAAAATAATTGTTCTGGGGGACTTCAACCGTCCAAAAATCAGTTTCGTTCTCGACGAAAATGATGACCGTCTCCTTCCAATCAACCTTTCTGACTCCATTGACTTCAACCTTATAAGTACGTTCTATGGCAACGATTTACAGCAAATAATTCCTATCCCTAACCAAAATGGCAATTGGTTAGATCCTATTTTTACTAACTTTTATGACGAAGTGGTGGTTAGCCCAACTATTGACGCCGAGAATCTTTTCTCAAACACTCTCCATCACTCCGCTTTTACAGTTGAGCTTTCCGCTACAAATATTTCTTTCACCCAATCGTACAATAATGAAATTGTATATGATTTTCAAAATGCTGACTACTTAAGCATTAGAAACTATTTGGACACAGTAGACTGGACAATTTCTCTTTCATTATTAGATTTAGATGAATCAGTGTCTTCCTTTTATAAAATAATTTTCAATGCCATTCACTTATTCGTACCGAAGCTGAAGAAAAAAAAACAAACTCTCAGAGCCTTGGCTCGACAATAATTTAAGGCGTCTCAGAAACCGTAGAAATAAATTATCTAAAGCAATTAAAAATGAAAACTTGCTCAATGAGGGTCTAATCAGATTATACGATCAGCTATCCAACGAATTTTCCATCAAATCCCGCGAAGCGTATGAGTTCTATGTTAACTCAATGGGGGAAAAAATCATTAGTGATCCCAGGAAGTTTTACGATTTCGTTAACTTGAAACGTAAAACAACCGGCTATCCCTGTTCGATGTCCCTTGGTAACATGGTTTCTTCCTGCCCACAAGCCATTTGTAACTTTTTTGCTGATCACTTTCAAAATTCTTTTTGCTCGCCAATAACGTCCACTTCTACTATGTCTGCAAGAATCACCACGAGACCTCTTATCGCCGGGTTTGTTCTTACACAAGAGGCTATTATTGAAGCTATTCATCAACTAAAGATCGGCAAAGGACCAGGCCCTGATTTGGTTTCTCCTTCCTTCGTCGTGCAATTTGCTGACCAATTGATCACACCTTTGCACATGATTTTCAATAAATCCCTCTCCATAGGTGTTTTTCCATCTCTCTGGAAATCTTCATACCTTACGCCTATTTTCAAAAGTGGTGATAAACGATCAGTCGATAACTATCGGGGGATTGCTATTCTATCTGTTATCCCCAAACTTTTTGAGAAGTTAGTTTGTGAAAAACTTACTCGCATAATCGACCCTCTTTTAAATGAGCAACAACATGGATTTCGTAAGGGTAGATCGACTTCTACTAATCTCATGATCCTGGTCTCTGATGTGCTCTGTGAAATGGAAAAAGGAAGTCAAATTGACGCAGTCTATACGGACTTTAGTAAGGCTTTCGACCGGGTTGACCATCAAACTCTAATATACAAGCTTCGCAACTTCGGTATATCAGGGTCTCTTCTTGATTGGCTCCAGTCTTATCTTCGCGATCGAACTCAGCTTGTTAAATTCCAGGGCCACTTATCTAAAAGAGTTTTCGCATCTTCTGGAATACCGCAAGGCAGTCATCTAGGTCCCCTGCTTTTTAACATCTTCATTTCTGATCTTTCTGAGACATTGCTTGGTATACCCCATCTCTTTTATGCAGACGATTTAAAAATTTACCACAGCGTAAACACGCAATCTGACGCAATTCTTCTACAATCAAAGCTTCAATCTCTCGAATAGTGGTGCAATGAGAATCATTTGAATCTTAACATTAACAAGTGTCATGTAATAAGCTTTTCCCGTAAGAATACGATCAAAAAGTATTCTTACTGCCTTAACAACACCATATTGAATAGGGTTGATCATATTCTAGATCTCGGGGTAGTATTGGACAACAAGATGCGGTTCAATCTCCACTATGACAAAATCCTTGCCAGGGCTAATAAACAGCTCGGATTCATTAAGAGACGTGCTAAAGAGTTCAAGAATATATGGGTTACCAAGTCATTATATATCACTCTGGTGCGTCCTTTATTGGAGTATGCCTGCATAATATGGAACCCAGTTTTTGAGCTACATAGTGAGAGAGTAGAATCTGTTCAGAAACAGTTTTTACTTTTCGCTTTGAGGGACCTTTATGATCCAAAAGACTTCCAACATCTTCCTTCTTACAAAACCAGACTGAGCCTACTTAATTTAATGCCTCTCTCTTCTAGAAGAACACTGTTAAGTGCATGCCTAACCTTTGATATTATAAGTGGTGCAGTCAATGTTGAAGCTCTCTCCAACAAAATTATTTTCAACGACCAACCAAGACGCACTAGGCATGCAACTCTGCTCAAGGAGTTCAATCACCACACTAACTATGCATATAACGAGCCCATAAATAGGTGCTGTAGAATTTTCAACTCTATAAGCAGCAACTACGCTTCGGGGATCTCTAAACACACTTTTAGAACAAACTTATTAAAGACCCTATCAACATCCTAATCCCACTTAATTTGCCCATCAATTTAGCTAAAATCAAAATAAAATATATTAAAGTAAAGTAAAGTAACTAAAATAAAAAGTTGTGTTGTATTTTGTTTTCTACTGTGTTGGAAAATTTGTATGTAATTGTTATGTTGTTATATTGAATTGTTAATGTATGTTGCCTTGTTTGGTAAATAAATTAAATTAAATATATGTACGCGACAATATTTTGTAATATTGGTAAAGTAAGCAAATATTCTTCTGTGCACATGACTCAATGTAAAAATGCAATTTGTAAGTTTTTCTTCCTAGTATTTTTAAGATAGTATAAATTGAGTACAAATGTTAAAATAAAGTCAGTCTACAACAAACTTCGAGACTTTCGCTTTTTCAATCTATCTCGTCGAATAGCACAGCGGTTCAAGTGCCGTATGTGCTCAGTGGTTTGATATACTGAATAAAACGAATCATCGGTTTGTGTAACGGTTCAAGTGCCGTGTAGAGTAGACAGTGCAACACCGTATCTGCATCATTCGTCGAGTAACGCAACGGTTTCAAGTGCCGTATGTGTTTTAGTGGTGCAGTGCTGCAAATCAAACAGTTTCAATAGTGTAACGGTTCAAGTGCCGTATACACTTCACAGTGCAGATAAAAGAATCTGCTCTTTAACACACACACATATATATATATATATATATATATATATATATATATATATATATATATATATATATATATATATATATATATATATATATATATGTTGCATGCATCAAAACAAGTTTTTTTCCAAATTTCCCGTTTGAAATGCTATTTCCCGAACTATAAGGGCATCACCAGGCCTGTTTGTACAAGCATGCGACGCCATCTTTGCTGCCATAAATTGGTGGGAAATTCCAAGAGCTTTCGCTGAACAGCTGCATCTCGCCATCTCATCTGCCAATAATGACAGATGTGGAAAGATCGGATCACAACTGTCAGTTCACCAGTTCTACATCAACTAGATTTTCGAACATAGTTCGTGATATGAACAATTTCAAGACAGTGTTCGTTACAGTTGGGATAACAAAACTCGCTTCTCTCATTAAAACAAGATGTGGTACAGAAGTACTTAGTATATTTCGCAAAATATACTACAAAGTTCTATCGACTTGTGATTTTAGCTGTTTGAAGAGTATTACATGTTTTCAGACATAGCTAAGAACTCATCTGCCTACAACAATCGTGGGGACGACCCAGACCCTCAGAACTCAAAGCCGGGCAATAATGGGATTGTGCAGTCTTGGTTCCCTTTTTTCACGACTTGATATCTTTTAAGTGATACACTCCCAAAGATTTTCCTTCCGTATTGCTCAGCTCATAGGACACATGACCCACTTTGCGTTTGACGGTAGCCCTGACAAACTTCGGAGCAAGTTTAGCAGAGAACCGATCAGCTGCACGACTCAGAGTATAGTTCCGCACCCAAACAACCTGTCCCAATTCAAGTTTCTTTTCCCGAGACCTCAAATCGTATCAATTTGCTCCCTTAGCGTATGCCTCAGCAAGTTTACTCCTGACTCGATTGTGCGCCATTCGTAACCTGTCATTATTGGAGCGGAGTCACACCTCACCATCCTCAAAAGCATTCAGGCTCCTTAATAAAGCGTATTCGGAGCCATGCCGGATAGGATGATATCCAAACATCAAAAAATGAAGTGAAAACCCAGTGGTCTCATGTACAACATTGCGGCATGCTGCACACGACTTCGCCAAACATTCATCCCACTTTCGATGATCTTTTCCTATATAGGCTCGAATTGCTGTGAGAATCGACTGATTTACTCTCTCGGATGCATTAGCCTGTGGCGAATATAGAAGATTGCGGTCATGTTCGACTCCATAGTGTACCAGGAAGTCCGAGAAAGCTTTTGAGGTGAATTGGACTCCATTGTCAGAGTGAACTGTCTCAGGAACACCAAACGTGAGGAAAATATGTTGGGCTAAAAACTTATCCACATTCTCAGTAGTGGTTTTGGGTAAAGCCTAAAGCCATACAAACTTTGTGTAATGGTCCAGGACGACCAGTAGTTGGGTATTTCCAGACTTGGACCTTGGATACGGGCCCATAAAATCTATAAACAAACGCTGCACGGGACAATCTGTGACCCTAGCCGCGCCCATCGGAGGTCTCATGATGGTGTTTGAGCTCTCCATTTGTTTGCATACTTGGCAGCCTGAAATATAGTTCGCCACATCTTGGCGCAGCCTCGGCCAATAATAGTATCTTTGTAACAGTTCTACAGTTTTACGGATACCACAATGAGATCCCAACGGACTGTCGTGCACGCGCTCTAAAAGGACCTGTTTATAGGCATCAGGCACCCATATCTTTACGCTTGGAATATCCAGGTCTTCGCTCCTCTTTCAACGAAACGATATGTATATAATCAACAAGTTTTCAAATTTATCAGGATTCTCTCTAACTTTAGCAAGTAAACGTTTATACTCAGGATCTTCACAAAAACTTTTTGGAATATTGCTTCCCCAATGCTGATGCTCGGGCATACATACTACTGCACAAACTGGTTCATTCTCAGAAGCGCACGCCCTCGACAGTGCATCCGGTACCACATTCTGAGAGCCTATCCGATGCTCGATG
Organism: Nemotelus pantherinus; assembly: GCA_963978885.1. Taxonomy (NCBI): domain Eukaryota; kingdom Metazoa; phylum Arthropoda; class Insecta; order Diptera; family Stratiomyidae; genus Nemotelus; species Nemotelus pantherinus. The sequence goes on along the minus strand of OZ022264.1, from coordinate 108,869,549 downwards.
GTAAAATTCTATCCCTGTAATTTTAGGCTCCACAGTGCTAGCCTGCCAGACAGGTCTCTCTGGTTCATCAACCACTTCAAGCTGGCATGGTCCGTGATGACGGTGAAAGGCAGCCCCTCGATGTATGCCCGAAAGCGTTTCACACTATGCATTGCCGCCAAGCGTTCTAATTCCGTTACGCTGTAGTTGCGTTGCGCGGCATTTAGCTTCGTAGATATAAATGCAATGGGATGTTCCCTACCATCATCGTCCTTTTGAAAAAAGACACTGCCAATGCCAGTGGCACTTGCGTCGCATTGAATGTAAAAGTGCCGAGAGAAGTCCAGATTTAACAGCACTGGCGCAGACACTTAAAGTTACTTCGTTTGATTGAAGGCATCATCAGCTGCCTTCGTCCACGCGAACTTACGTTTGTCCTTTAGCAAATCCGTAAGCGAAGAAGTTATTGACGCGAAATTTGGTATAAACCGTCGAAACCAGCCTGCCATCCCCATGAATCGTCTCACGTCCTTAACCGATTTAGGCTGTGGGTAGGCTATGATGCTTGACACTTTCTCTTGGTCGGTTTCAACGATACCATCACCAATTACATAACTGAGGTATTTAATCTCTTTTTGGATGAACTTGCTTTCTTCAACGTTGATCGTCAGATTTGCTGATGTTAACAAACTGGCCACTTTGGCAAGTAGCGCCAAGTGCTCATCAAACGTTGAACTCGTTACGAGCAAATCATCCAGATAGACGAACACCCGATCATGCAATTCATGTGGAATTACCTTATGCATCAGCCTGCACATTGTTTGAGGGGCATTGCACAGCCCAAATGGCATAACGGCAAAATGATACAGGGGACGACCTGGGACACAAAAAGCGGTTTTTTCTCGCGATTTCTCCTCTAGCGGAATTTTCCAAAACGCATCTTTCAAGTCAAGGCTTGTTATAAATCGGGTGGACTGAAGACGAGCCAATAACCCTTCAATTAGTGGCAAGGGATAAGCATCTTTAACGGTGACCTCATTCAGTCTCCTGGAGTCCAAACATAGCCGCACTTTACCTGGCTTCCTGACGATGGTGACTGGCGAGCCCCACGCACTTCTGCTTTCTTCAATTACCCTCAGAGACAACATGTGATCTAACTCATCATACATCAGTTTCTGCACGACAGGTGAAACTGCGTAATGACGTTGTTTAATAGGTTGGGCCTCTCCTGTGTCGATGGCGTGCGACAGAAAATTGGTTCTGCCCAAACCTATTTTATTACAGTACGGAAACTTACAAACCGCCTTGCTGAACGCATACGCATTCTGGACGTTTTCTCAAGTTCACAGTTAGTTGATGATAAAGAGGGTTGCGAATCTGTTGTATTTGATGAACTTGGTCGATTCTTTTCTTTATTTACGGTCGTCGTTTCAACTCCAGGTCCACGTTGGTAGCGGCCTCGGTCATATTTGGTCGGGTTGCCGGAGAAATGTCAGCAATGCGCGACCTCTCCGCTGGAACCGCATTCCTGCCAAAGTTTCCTGACTGGCATCTAAGACACTTGGTTTTTACTACTCCCTTTCTACCACAACCGAAACAGAAAACTCGCTGAACTGATTCTTGACAGTCAATCAATCTATGCCCCAAATCTTTGCAGTTCCAACATACTCGATTACTTGCTTGTCCATCAGCTCGTTGACTCCTAACTGGAACGGGGTTGGCACTAGTCTGCAATGCTTCAATTCTCGGTCTGGTGAGTGCCTCTGCTGCTGCTAATCCTTGGTACCAAATGGGATGTTGAGGTCCTACAGTTCTAAAATCTGAGTAATCACAGTCCTCTGAAGCCTCCTGTACACTTAGTTCATGTACCGTACGGGGTCGACGATGAGTGTCGCGATCTGCATTCCACCCCAAAAGTTTCCACTCAGCCTCCACTATGCAGCAACGTTTAACTAAATCCCTCGTGGACCTAAAATCAACTTCAACTAAATGAGCTCTTAGTGCTGGCGCCATATTGCAAAATACTACACACTGAAAATCCAGATCAGACAGTGGCACAGTTAATTGTAAGGAAATACCTTCCAGTGCATCATAAAAATCCTGAAAATCTTCCCCAGGTTTCTGAATTCGTGCATCCAACATTCGCCGAACATCTACATCTGAATGGCACGAGCTAAACCGTTCCAGAAACTCCTGACGCAAGTGGCCCATAAAAGGGGGTTATTCAACTCCCGAAATCGCCAATACCAATCAGCGGCCGGCCCCTTTAACAATAAATGAAAGTCTTTTTGCCAAAGTTTTAAACGCAACCTTATAATCTTCAGCCAACGACAAGACTCAAAACATAAATTGTCTAGCAGGCAAACCAGAATTTGAACCATCGAAGATAAGGTTCCATACTGACATAGGCAAAATAGCCCCTAAACTATTATTCGTTACTGTAGGCTCTCAAAAGACTACCCTTGGAGGTTCCTGACTGCCGGAATCACCTATATGATCCACCAAGTTCGATTGATTGGTGGATCTCTTTTCTTGCTTTTGCTTCTTTTCTAAACGGTCAGTATTGACCATTTGAGTGGCTTGAGCAACCGAAGGTGATAAGCTCAGGCGTTCAATTTGGTGTTGAAAGGGTATATAGCTGGGATCCCAGCTATTAGTTCTACGCCGCATTACACCCGATGTTGAATAAAACAAAATTCAAATAGAACAGGAAAATGCTTGCCTCAAAGATTCTACACAATAGTGGGACCAATTCAGCTGCAGAAATGAAACTTATTATTTCGCAGAGCAAATGTGATAATCTTGACAGTTCGAAGAGAAAAATAAAAAAATTTAATAAACTTAATGTTTATTAGCGAGGGAAATATAATGTAAATTTGTATCAATAACTTGAAAAGTTTTCTTTTCTTAACAGACAAAAAGATTCAGCATAAAATAATAAAAAAAAAATAATGATTTCTACCCTTCACCATCAGGATTGGGACAGGAGATAGGACGGGAGTAGGATTAAAAGTTTGACACAAAATGATTAAATGGGAAAGGAAATATTTAGGACTTCAGATTGTTATGATTGTCTCCGAGATGATCACACAACCATTTGCATCAAGTCTGGTTAACGAGTTGATATTTCTAAAGCTATCTTGGAGCTTGATAGTAAAAAAGGCCCTGGACCTGATCTTCTTCCTCCAATGTTTCCTATTAAATGTGCCGCACAGTTAATCAATCTTCTTCAAATTATATTTAATACATCTCTTTCTCCTGGGTACTTTCCGTCGTATTGGAAAACCTCTTACGTGACACCAATATTCAAAAATCGCGATAGAAGATCAACTCAAAATTATAGAGGTATTGCCATTTTATCAACTATTCCTAAACTCTTCGAAAAAATCATATGTGCTAAACTATCTCCTCTGGTCGATTCTCGACTAAACGAACAGCAGCATGGTTTTAGGAAAGGACGTTCTACCACTACCAACCTAATGGTGCGGGTTTCGCATGTTCTTTGTAAAATGGAGAAAGGTGATCAAATTTACGCAGTCTACACAGACTTTAGCAAAGCATTTGACCGTGTTGACCACTCCATTTTGATTTCCAAGCTACAGCAATTCGGAATTGCCGGATCTCTACTAAAATGGCTTAGCTCTTACTTACACAACCGCTAACAACATGTGAAATTTCAAGGGCTTATTTCTAAAAAAAAATCATGTCAATTCAGGTGTACCTCAAGGTAGCCATCTTGGCCCTTTACTTTTTAATATTTTTATATCAGACTTGTCAGAGGTTTTATCTGATGTGCCTCATCTACTCTATGCGGACGACCTGAAAATTTACTATAAAGTTGTCTTCAGATGCCAGCTTTTTTCAATTAAAACTAAATTCCCTCGAACATTGGTGCAGCGTGAATAACCTACCTCTCAACATCGCAAAATGTCATGTGATTAGCTTTTCTAGAAAAAGTACGCGCACACGTTATACGTACCTTTTAAGTAATACGGCACTTAGTAGAGTGGACAATATTTTAGACCTCGGTGTGGTGCTGGATGAAAAGCTTCGCTTTAATTTTCATTACGACAAAATGATTTCTCAAGCAAGTAAGCGACAAGCCAGGGAGTTTCAGAACCTTTGGGTGACAAAATCACTTTACACCGCGCTAGTTCGCCTTCTTCTTGAGTATGCTTGCATTGTCTGGAACCCAGTTTTCGAAATTCACAGCCAGAGATTTGAATATATTCAGAAGCAATTCTTGCTATTTGCTCTTAGAGGTCTTTACTATCCAAGTGATTTTAGCAATTTACCGTCGTATGAATTTTGCCTTAGACTTCTAAACTTATTACCTTTTGCATCCAGAAGATTAATGTTATCTGCCTGCTTCAGTTTCAATGTCATTAGAGACGCTGTTAATGTCGACTATATACAGGAAAGATTTGTGCTTAATCAGCCCTTGAGAGTCACTAGATCCTGACAAATGCTAGTTGAATATAAGCATAGCACCGCATATGCTGATAATGAGCCAATTAACAGATGCTGCAAAATATTCAATAGTATGAGCATACACTTTTCCCCCACGATATCCAAAGTGTCCTTTAAAAATAGAATTACCAAGGCTCTCTTATCCTACCCTCCCTAGTCTACCGGCCTAGTATCTTCTTTGACTTAGGACTATTTTTATAATTGTTTAATTAGATAATTAATCAATTTCGTTTTGCGTTTTGCGTATTTAATATTGTGACCTACATGTAAATTAGTTATATGTATTTATTTATCGAATGTTTATTTATTTATATTATATTTGTTTGTATTTTATACCTATTTTGAACCTGTTTTTTTTTAAATTTGTCTAGTTTTTTTATGTTTTATATTTATTTCATTTATATGTATTATTATACCTTGTTTGGAAAATAAATAAATCAATAAACGAGCAACACCTCAATGGGTGGACACAGACCGAAATTAAGCTGTTAAGACATGCCAGCAAGGAATTTATTCACGATTTCCATCAAACAAAATCAGTACTGTTTTCATACATACATAAAACTATCCTATCATTAGGAGATATTTTGTGATTCCCTCTGACTAATCATCTCAACAACCACCGCAATCTGCATTTATTAAATATTGGAAAAACAAGTTTTATTTTACATTTAAAACAGACACAGTAGCACAAGACGGGTGCCAATGCTGCATTGACGACCGCTTGGCCTGATTGATAATCAATGAACTACTTGTACAATAGCTTGGCAAAGCAAGAGTAAAAGCAAAGCTATACGCGAAAGCAGATAGAAACGATCCAACCATATTGCCGATAATTGTTCTGGCGCCATTTGTTGCATCGCGGCCTCTCAGCCAAACCGCCGTCAATGCAGCATATTTATTCTTTAAAGTGCTCCTATTTAGCTTGCCCAGCGTGCCTTATTTTGCCGGCTAACGCAGTCTGACGTGGGGGTCTTGGTTTTGCTTCTTTTTCGACTTTTGTGCTACGGCACGCAGACATCACACTTTACATCACAAAAACATGCAAGGACAGACAATGGTGAGGTGAAATCATTATTTTTTTTGTTTAGCAAATTTATTCAAGCATCGTAATATCCAAGAACATGCAGTAATGCAGTAAGAGAAAATGATGTAAAAAGAAAATGATGTAAAAAGAATATATAATTTCAAATTATGAGACAGAGGTCTCTATGTATATATATATATATATATATATATATATATATATATTATATATATATATATATATATATATATATATATATAAGTTATGAGAACTAAATGATCCTTAAAAGAAAGAAACGAAAAGGAAACAATTCAATAGCTGCTTAATTCAGGAGTAACTCACATGAGTGATATAAATCCTTTTTCTTTCTAATGTCCCAAACCCGGCCGGGATTGGTTTACACCAATCATGACAGAAAATTTGTTTTTTTTTTCTTTGTCTTACTCAACACAAACTAGAAATCTGATATTCAAATCTAACTGATTACAGTAATTCAATGAGCCACAGCAATGGTAATATTAAAATGTAATAGATGAAAATATTGTATATAATACGAAAAAATTGTAATAAATGAGATTCATATACAAACGTAAGCAATTTCAAATTCAAGTAATTAGCATGTCATGTTCTTATGCAGTCATACATTATGCGTAGTACGTAGATATTCAAATAGTCAGGGGCGGATTTGCCACTAGGCCCGGGCATAGGGCGGCGAATTTCGGGGGCGGCAAATTTTCTATTTGTTTTTTATTTTTTCGGACATTGAACAGTTTGACTTATAATAGTTGCGTTGTTTTGCTCCCTATACAGAACAATGATAGCCAGTGGAGACGCACTAGAAACAACAACAACTTCTGTTATGGATAGGGGGAGTTGTTGTTGTTTCCTATGCGTCTGCAGTTGATAGCATTGTTCTGTTATAGATAGGGGGAGCAATAAAACACGCCTAATAAATATTGAAATGCGATCACAGTGAAGGACTCAAGAAACTCAAAAATACCTAAAAAGTACCAAGAAGGTATCTGAAAATACCTAAAAGAACCACAAAAAAGTATAATAAAAACCTAAAAAGATCCTAAAAAGAACCTAAATAATAACGCTTCAATTTACGAAATGCTTATCAAAAGTAAATATTTGAGAATTTATTATTATTATTATTATATATAACCTATGACTGCATTGTCTCTATTGAAATCGATTCGAGAAGATGGGTTTCAGACTGTGTACATCGCATTACGCATTTGTGTCTGCACTCCTGCTCTGGAGAACAGAGCTTCTCGTGTTTACGTAGAGTTAAAAATTATCTGCGTTCTAAATTGAAAGAAGATTGGCTCGATGCTCTCGCTATTCTCAGCATCGAGTCCGCATTATTACAATCTCTCGATTGTGATGAATTGATAACTATGTTCGCAACCCAGAAGGCAAGACGTGTGGCGATATAGGGTATATCCCAAAAAACTTTGTCTCTCGTTTACGAATTATAATTTAATTGGCAATGTACGAGTATAATTGTAATGGTTTATAAATGAATGATTGATGATTTAATAAATTTATAAATTGTTCGTTTGTTTGGCATTTTTTTTTCTCTTTTCGTCGAAAATCTTCACATATAACAACAAGGCTGCAAGGTGGAACCTTGCAAATTAATACTTTGAGATTTTTTTAGGTACTTTTGGGTTCTCTACCGTGTGCGTATATTAATTATTTGTGCCTCAAGGGCGCAATAATAGGAAATTTTAACGAACAAACCGGTGCCGGTTTTATTCTGATATTCCTTTTTTGTGAGCTCGGGCGCAATGACAAACAGCGAAATATTCTAGGGAATCGAAAATAAATCGCATATTATTGCATATAATATAATTAACGAAAAGGGCGGCAAATATTTCTGAGGCCTAGGGCGGCGAAATGTTCAAATCCGCCCCTGCAAATAGTGTTAAATTGCTTGCCGAATAAAAATTTACTTATATAAGAAAGATGTACTTAGCTGTATTGTTCCCAATATGATGTGTACTTTTTCTTATTTGCTTTCCTTATTACTAATTTTCGAAGAAAATTAGTATTAAACTCGTTTCGCCACAAATTCATATTTCTTTATATATATATATATATATATATATATATATATATATATATATATATATATATATATATATATATATATATATATATATATATATATATATATATATATATATATATATATATATATATATATATATATATATATATATATATATATATATATATATATATATATATATATATATATATAAATATATATATATATATGTACACTCAGAAAAAAGTCGCATAGTAAAATCAAGAATTATCAATGTAAAGCCAGGGCCATAATAAAAGTACAGCCTCTTTGTATATTCATTGCTGTTTCTTTCATAATAGCAACGAATTTTATGGAATTAAAACGACTAATGTAAATTCAATACGTATGTTGTAGATACAACATGCATTATGGGTTATTTTAGTCATAAACACAAATCAACTACTTGATCTGTCGATTTGAATAGATGCACTTCAATTTCTTTTGTTTTGTTTGATCATTACTAAATCTCAGCAGCATTCATTTCGAGACACAAATCGCGCATATATGTAATTTGTAGTGCATGCAGTGTGTGTCGTTCGGTGTGCTGAATAGTTTATTTTATGTTACTTACCTTTAGTCATAGCTGCAGTGGTTGGGAACAAGTGAAAAAGCAATGGGAGAATTCTTTTCTTCTAAGGCAGATAGAAATAAATCTTAAAGCATGGCCAAGGGTATAAAGATACCGAAGGACATCAAATAGGTAGATAGTTTTTATAAAATCAGACTCAAATTGTGTTATAATTTAAATTCCAGATACATATCAACTTCCGGCTATTACAGCCAGCCCCAGGAAATGAAAATTTGCTCCCTGCGAAATTGGCATCATTTAAGACCAAAATCTCGCCATACTTATTAAACAATATACGCGATAAAGCTTGTTAGGAGCTGTTGCTTGCCAGCAATAAGACACAAAACAGCACAATTTTAATGTTAAGATGTTTCAAAAAGCTCAACTTAAAATACCAATGCAAAAAAGAAACTATTTAATGCTTTACAAAGTTGAAGCACCCAAGAATTTCTAGAATTATAAATTGTTGAAATTCTTGGGTCTTTCAACTATTCAAAGCATTAAATAGTGTCCTTTTTGCATTGGTAATTTAAGTCGATTTACGACATTTTTGTTCATATTTTAAGTATGCAGCCACACTTCCCTTTCCATGTTATTAAGATCCAATTTAATTGTTGGATTTCCTATTCGCGGCTTCAAAATTACAGGCAGCGCTTGTCGATTCAATAGAGAAAATTTTTGCCAATAAAACTCACGCACGTATTACTATGTAGTAGTTAATTCATAGAGAAACCTCTATGGCGCCATTTCATAGTGAAAAATATATGAATTAACAATGTTTTTCCCCAATTTTACAAAGTTTATTTCTGAGTGTATATATATTTATTTATATATATATATATATATATATATATATATATATATATATATATATATATATATATATATATATATATAGATATATATATAATTGCGCTGCTACATCAACTGCTAAATAAATATATATATAAATTGCGTAGATATATATATATATATATATATATATATATATATATATATATATATATATATATATATATATATATAAATATTTGCCGATCCGATATCCTAAACTTTTTGGCGGCGGCGAGCATTTTTGTGAACTTTCAGGTACCCCTGTATTTCCAAGCAGTGTACATTTTTGTTAAAATAAATAATTGGAAATGAAAACTTATTATGTTGTATGCTTGCTTATGTTAAAATGTTGGAAATTTTGAGCCGTGTGTGGGTGCAGCATGCCTTAAAGTAGGCAAGGATTTTTTTTCAAATTTTGATCTGTCATTACTTCTAAGAAAAACAATGGATCTTCGTGAAATTTGCAGGGCGTATTGATGTTGGCCAAAATTTGGCACACGTGAATTTTCAAGATAGTGCGGAAAACCCTGTAGCTACGGCAGGCTCCTGAAGAAAAACCTTCAAATCATTGACTTTCCTGAAAAATTTTTGATTTTTGACAAAAAAATCAAATCATTGATAAATTTTAACCTCTGTCCATCATGTCAAATTGAAATTTTCAAAATTCCAATTTGCGCAAGAACGGCTACCCATCACCAAATTCCCTCTATTTTAAACTCTCGAAGTTCTGTTCACGAGAACTGACGACTGGATTATCCGATCATAGTGAAGTTTATAGGACATGTTGGTATTAGGTATTAAGTACTAGGACCAGGTCTGGTAGAAGTGATTTTGAAATGCGGGCAACATTGTGGCAGTGGTACCATCTTGAAAAATCACTGAGAAAAAAAACTGGTTTTCGGCCTATAACTTCCGATTCACCCAACACATTTTAACAAGATTCAAACAGTATTTGGATCTTACTTTAGGTAACATTTGATGAAAATCTGGTTGAAAAATTAGGATAGAGTTATCAGCTTTGATGATTTTTGTATCTCCTAAATCTTGCAAATTTGCTCAGCAAAATAAAACTTTTTCCCCTATGACTTCCAGTCCAGTGTAGAAATCAGAACGAAGTTCACGCAATAAATGGAATTTTATGTCAACCAAATGTCGTAGAAATTTCGTAAAAAAATCATGAAAGGGCTGCCAGCTAAGACCATTTTTGTAATTTTGTTTAATTTCTTTACTGAGCGATTATGTCATTAGATTTGCAAATGGAAATGATCTTGCAATGAAAATTAACAACAAATATTAACGCTTTAAAAATTTGAAAAGTTTTGAGGGTGGTAACCCTAAAATTCTTTTCACCCGTAGAACTTCCAGCGCAGCTATTCAATCGAAACGAAATTTACTGGTTGGGTTTAACTTAACGTAAAGCAGATTTGGTATGTATTTTGCTTTGCTGCTGACACAGCCTAACGAGCATTAGCCATTTCTGTAAATATTGCACCAACAGATGCTCCAAATTACGTTCTCATATGCAAAGCATTTGCAATAAAAATAAGGAATCAATTTTTAAATTTTCCGAGTTTTGAACATTTTTCGGATGGCAGCCTCAAACAACGTTTAACCGCTGAAACTTTCGATGAAATCCTGCGATGAGAACGAAATTCAAAGGATTAGTTGATTTGAGTATGAGGTTGTTATGGTAAACTTATTGTTGCTTCGTTCGGAAAGTGTTGCCAGCACTGAACATTTTCATTATTTGCGTTATAGTTGAGTTTTGTTGCTTTGGATAAGGAATGGTTGATATGATTCTACAAAAAAGTGTATTACGTCTGTTCACATTTTTTTGTCACTCAAAGAATATTTCTTCGAAATTTAGTTTTCTAGCGGTTCTGATGCGCTAGACTTTTTACTAATGTTCGAAGAAGAACATTAGTATTAAAATCACTTTGGCCAAAAATTCATATATCTATATATATATATATATATATCATCAAAAAATTTCAGTGAAAAAATCTCAGGAACGCGCCATCTGATTGAGCTGAAATTTTCAGGACACATTGATGTATATGCAGAATAGTGCCAGGTCTCACAAAAAGTTAATAATCTTTAACCCTTTGGCGCCGGCGGCCATTTTAGTGATATTTTTAATATACCTATTATTCCGTACACAAATAAGTTTTGCAAAAATTAATTTGACGAAATAAATTCTGAACGTGTTTTACATGTGAATCGGATAATGTTTTGGAATTTTTTAACCCCATATGTGCGCTGGGTGCCTAAAAACAGAACGGGAAAACTTGAAAATTTTTAAATTGCGATAACTTTTGACAAGGTTATTCAATCATTACGAAATTTTCAAAACATATTGATAATGTTTAGTTGTAGGTTTCTGTAGCTTTAAATGAGCGTGCTAGCAACCCTGTAGCTAGGGCAGGCACTGAAAGTGAAAACCTTCAAACCATCGTTTCTCTTGAAAAACTGCCGTTTCTTCAAAAAAAAAGCCACTCATATGTAAAACTTGTGCTTTGTTTACATAAACAAAAAAAAAAAATTGATATGGTAGAACGGGCACGCCTGGTAACCCTTGCCCAATTAACCTATATATTTAGCATCAAAAACTTCTGTTCACGGAAACTCACGATATAATGAGCAGAATCTATTGAAATTTGCAGAATGTATTGGTCTTAAATAGGACCAGGTCTGATAGAAGTGATTTTGAAATGCGGGTGATTCTGTGCCAGTGGTGCCATCTTGAAAAATCACTGAAAGAGATAACTGCTTTTAGCCCTATAAATTCTGATTGAATCGTTCGATTTTGACGAAATTCACACAGTAGCTGGATCTTACTTTTAACCACGTTTGGTAGAAACTTGGTTGAAAAATTCGGTTGGAGCTGCAAGCTATGATAATTTTGGTGTCTTAAATTTGAAAAATAAAAATTTGGATGTGAAAACATTCAAAACATCGAATATCCTAAAAATGTCCGTTTCTTACAATAAAACCAATCTGTATACAAATCTTATGCTTTATCTACACGTTCAAAGTAAAACTTTGGAAATTTCATGTCGGACAAGAACGGTAACCCTTTCCCAGTCAACCTATATTTTTAGTATCAAAAACTTCTGTTTACGGGAACTCACGAATCAATAATCAGATACCATTGAAATTTACAGAATGCATTGGACTCAAGTAGGACGAGGTCTGACAGAAGCGATTTTGAATTGTGGGCAACTCTGTGCCAGTGGTGCCATCTTGAAAAATTACAAAGAAAAAAAACTGCTTTTTGCCCTATGAAATTTGAATAAGTAACCAAATTTTCATGAAATTGACACAGTAGCTGAACCTTACTCTAAACTCTGTTTGATAGAAATTTGGTTCAAAAATTCGATTGGCGCTGCCAGCTATGGTAATTTTTGTGTCTTTGGATTTGAAAATTCGCTCAGGAAAATAAAACTTTTTGCCCTATAACTTCCAGTGCAGTCATGAAATCAATACGAATTTCATACAATTAATGGAACCTACTATAAGCATTATTCAGGCCAAATTTGGTTGAAAAGGCACGATGGAGTTGCCAGCTATTGTTGGTTTTGTGTTTGTTTGCAATATCTTTATTAAGCGGTTTTATCGTAGAGTTTTCAATTGGTAATGATATTGTACTGACAATAAACAGCAAATAATTAGCTTTCCATTATTTGAAAAAACTCGCTGCAGGTAATCCTAAATTTTTTTATACTTCTATAACTTCGAATGTAATATAAGAACGTGAAGCAGATGTGATATATTTTTGGCTTTGATACTGGCGAAAGGTTGCCAGCACGAGTCGGTTGTGCTACTTTTGTATCAATAAATGCTTACAGTTAGTATTCATACCGGAAACATTTGCAATGAAAATAAATAACCGATGTTTCAATTCCCAAAGTTCTGCAAATTTTTCGGATCGCAGCCCCAAACACCAACTTCAGTTACAGTACTGCAGGCACTGAGCATTTTCTTCATTGATGTTATATGAGATGCTGCTTTCGAAATTTTGTGAAATAAGCAACTGATAATGAATATAATTAACCCGTGTTTTGCTCTCATAAATGTTGAAATTCATGCCAGTGGTAATATCTGAAACCTTCCACCATATGAGTTATAATGCATTCTTGAGACCAAAGTAGAACGTGGCGTTTGAAACAGTTTGGCCGTAATAAGCAGCTCATGTGGTGGATTATGCACTCAAAACCTGCACGATTCTTCTACTGTTCTTCGAACATTAGTGTTTCTAGCGGGTCAGGTGCGCTAGAGTTTTTTTATTTTAACCGATCGACAACTCGATCAACTGCCGACTTGGTTGCTTCGACATATTTTGCCTCAGACACCAAACAATTAGCCTTCACCTCCAGCAGCGATTCCCTTGTTCACCAACTTCTCTTGAATTCACGCAGGTTCGTTCTTTTCCAATTCAGTTGTTCAGCCTCCAATTTTGATTTCAATCCAGACACTTTTCAGTTTTCCAGTTTGCGATACTTTTTACTAATGTTCGAAGAAGAACATTAGTATTAAAATCACTTTGGCCAAAAATTCATATTTCTATATATATATACAGTCTGTCAAGAATGAGTTTACACATAGGAAAAAAATTCAATTTTTCATCTTTCTAATTATAAAATACTACTTTTTATTTATGTAAATGAATGTTTTTTTCTTAATTATAGTTATTTACATTATTTCCAACCGATATATACAAAAAAAAAGTACAACTTTAATGCAAAACAAGAACGAAAAGACCAACGAAAACAATTATTGCAATTCTTGAAGTGTCAAGAAACTCTTTACACAAATTATTATTGTATTTAATATTTACATATTTACAGGATATTTAATATTATTTGGTATATGTAACATTTGGTATGGCCACCTTTGGCATCTACCATGCATTGCAACCGATTTTTCATTGAATGAACCAACTTTTGCAGGTCATACGTGGTTGGTATTTTTTGCCATTCTTCGAGAATCGCAATTTTTAAGCCAGTTCGGTTTTTGGGTTGCCTTTTAGCGACTTGTTGTTTTAAGTAAGCCCATAAATTCTCGATGGGATTTAAGTCCGGACTCTTGGCTGGCGTATCCATCACTTTTCCGCAGTTGTATAAGGGCCACATTCGCACCATGTTCGCCTTATGTTTGGGATCGTTGTCCTGGTAAAGCTTAAAATTTGGTTTGCTGTTATGCATAAACCCGAATTTCTGCGCACTGCGTGCCAAATATGTTTTAAGGATATGCAAATATTGTTGGGCGTCCATGGTTGACTCGATTAATGCCAAGTCTCCTACTCCTCTGCTTGAGAAGCACCCCAAATCATAACGGACAACTTACCAAATTTTACAGCCGGAATGATATTTCGATTTTCCAACGATGTTAAAGGCTTGCGCCACACTCTAGCCGGTCCATCATTATAGTACAACATCATTTTCGTCTCATCGCAGAATATGACGTCGTCCCAGAAGTCAACGGGTTGAAAAAGGTGCATCATAGCGAAAGAAAAACGCTTTTCGATGTTTAGTGCAGAAAACAGTGGTTTCTTTCGTGCAGCTCTTGATGAGAACTTATTTCGTAGGATGGCCTGTCGTACTGTTTCATGGGAAACAGCAGCATCACACTCTTCCTTGAGTTCCCTAGCAAGTGTTCTGGTCGAAATCCAGGGGTTTTTATCAAGCTTCCTTATCATAAGGCGCTCTATACGTTTAGATATTTTTGGTTTTGAGCCACCTCCACACTTTGGCTCCAATCTATTCTCATTTTCAGCACGATTTATAACGTTATAGACTGCCATTCGTGCTACAAAAAACATTTCCGACAGTTCCTGTGCACTTTTACCTAATTGGTGATTATAGTATATCATCTGAACTAACTCAAAGGATAATCTTTTGCCTGGCATTTTAAAACACAATATCTCACTTATTTATGCCTATTAGCCAAAAATTAATCACACACTAATGATCAAATTTATAGAGCTTTACAATACAGACCAAAAATTATGGTAAATTTACCGTATCGTTGCAGTAATGCAAAAAATAAACTTTTGTGTAAAGAGTTTCTTGACACTTCAAGAATTGTAATAATTGTTTTCGTTATTCTTTTCGTTCTATTTTTGCATTGAAGTTGTACTTTTTTTGTATATATCGGTTGGAAATAATGCAAATAATGATAATTAAGAAAAAAAAAATTATTTACACAAACAAAAAGTAGTATTTTATAATTAGAAAGATGAAAAATTGAATTTTTTCCCTATGTGTAAACTCATTCTTGACAGACTGTATATATATATATATATATATATATATATATATATATATATATATATATATATATATATATATATATATATATATATATATATATATATATATATATATATATATATATGTATATATATATATATATATATATATATATATATATATATATGTATATATATATATATATATATGTATATATATATATATATATATATATATATATATATATATATATATATATATATATATATATTTATATATATATATATATATATATATATATATATATATATATATATATTATCAAAAAATTTCAGTGAAAAAATCTCAGGAACGCGCCATCCGATTGAACTGAAATTTTTAGGACACATTTGTGTATATGCAGAATAGTGCCAGGTCTCAGAAAAAGTTAAAAATCTTTAACCCTTTGGTGCCGGCGGTCATTTTAGTGATATTTTTAATATACCTATTATTCCGTACACAATTAAGTTTTGCAAAAATAAAGTTAACAAAATAAATTTCGAACGTGTTTTACATGTGAATCAGATATTGTTTTGGAATATTTTAACCCCATGTGTGCGCTGGGTGCCTAAAAAGAGAACGGGAAAATTTGAAAATTATTAAATTGCGATAACTTTTGGCAAAGCTATTCAATCATTACCAAATTTTCAGGACATATTAATATTATCTAGTTGTAAATTCGTGTAGCTTTTGATGAGCGTGCCGGTAACCCTAGAGCTAGGGCAAGCACTGAAAATGAAAACCTCCAAATTATCGTCTCTCTTGAAAAAATGCCGTTTCTTCAAAAAAAGCCACTCATATGTAAATTTCGTGCTTTTTTTACATAGACCAAAAAAAATTTGATATGGTATAACGGGCACGCCTGGTAACCCTTGCCCAATTTACCTATATTTTTAGCATCAAAAACTTCTGTTCACGGAAACTCACGATCCGATAAGCAGAATTAATTGAAATTTGCAGACTGTATTGGTCTTAGATAGGACCAGGTCTGATAGAAGTGATTTGGAAATGCGGGCGATTCTGTGTCAGTGGTGCCACCTTGAAAAATCACTTAAAAAGATAACTGCTTTTAGCCCTATAAGTTCTGATTGAATCGTTCGATTTTGACGAAATTCACACAGTAGCTGGAACTTACTTCAAGCCACGTTTTGTAGAAATTAAGTTGAAAAATTCGGTTGGAGCTGCCAGCTATGATAATTTTGGTTTCTTAAATTTGAAAAAATAAAAATTTGGAAGTGAAAACATTCAAATCATCAAATATCCTAAAAATGTCCGTTTCTTACAATGAAACCAATCTGTATACAAATCTTATGCTTTATCTACACGTTCAAAGTAAAACTTTGGAAATTTCATGTCGGACAAGAACGGTAACCCTTTCCCAGTTAACCTATATTTTTAGCATCAAAAACTTCTGTTCACGGGAACTCACGAATGCATTGAATTTACAGAATGCATTGGACTTAAGTAGAACCAGGTCTGATGGAAGCGATTTTGAGTTGTGGGCAACTCTGTGCCAGTGGTGCCATCTTGAAAAATTACAAAGAAAAAAAAACTGCTTTTTGCCCTATGAAATGTGAATTAGTAATCAGATTTTCATGAAATTGACACAATAGCTGCACCTTACTTTAAGCTCTGTTTGATAGAAATTTGGTTGAAAAATTCGATTGGTGCTGCCAGCTATGGTAGTTTTTGTGTCTTTGGTTTTGAAAATTCGCTCAGGAAAATAAAACGTTTTGCCCTATAACTTCCAGTGCAGTCATGAAATCAATACGAATTTCATACAAATAATGGAACCTATTATAAACATTATTCAGGCCAAATTTGGTTGAAAAGCCACGATAGGGTTGCCAGGTATTGTTGGTTTTGTGTTTGTTTGCAATATCTTTATTAAGCGGTTTTATCGTAGAATTTTCAATTGGTAATGATATTGTAGTGACAATAAACAGCAAATATTAAGCTTTCGATTATTTGAAGAAACTCGCTGCAGGTAACCCTAAATTTCTTTATACTCCTATAACTTCAAATGTTATATAACAACGTGAAGCAGATGTGATATATTCTTGGCTTTGATACTGGCGAAAGGTTGCCAGCACGAGTCGGTTGTGCTACTTTTGTATCAATAAATGCTTACAGTTAGTATTTATACGGGAAACATTTACAATGAAAATAAATAACCAATTTTTCAATTCCCAAAGTTCTGCAAATTTTCGGATCGCAGCCCCAAACACCAACTTTAGTTACAGTGGTGCAGGCACTGAGCATTTTCTTCATTGATGTTATATGAGATGCTGCTTTCAAAGTTTGGCGAAATAAGCAACTGATAACGAATATAATTAACAAGTGTTTTTCTTTCATAAACTTTGAAACCCATGCCAGTGGTAATATCTAAAACCTTCTACCATATGAGTTATAATGCATTCTTGAGACCAAAGTAAAACGTGGCATTTGAAACAGTTTGGCCGTAATAAGCAGCTCTTGTGGTAGAATATGCACTCAAAACCTGCACGATTCTTCTACTGTTCTTCAAACATTAGTGTTTCTAGCGGTTCAGGTGCGCTAGAGTTTTTTCAAAGTTCAAATACTTTCTCCCCAAATCACTTTTTCAGTTTGCAATACTTTTTCAAATTTCAAATACTTTTCCCCAAATCAGTTTTTCAGTTTGCAATACTTTTTCAAATTTCAAATACTATTCCCCAAATCAGTTTTTCAGTTTGCAATACTTTTTCAAATTTCAAATACATTTCTCCACATCAGTTGCAATTTTGCTTGAATTTCAAACACCTTTCAAATAACGTTCGCACTTAATTTCAAACACTTTTTACAAACTAAGCTCTCCATTACTTTTTCACACTTAATTTCAAATTTTATTCACCTCGCAAACCAAGAGTACGACCTTACACTTTTCAGATCTCCAAACCAACAATCCCCTATTTCTTTGTTCCCAAATTTTTCAATGAACCGCAAGAGCGGTTCTTTTTCAAATTTCCCGTTTGGAATGCTATTTCCCGCACTATTAGGGCATCACCAGGCCTGTTCGTACAAGCATGCGACGCCATCTTTGCTGCCATAAATTGGTGGGAAATTCCAAGAGCTTTCGCTGAACAGCTGGATCTCGCCATCTCATCTGCCAATAATGACAGATGTGGAAAGATCGGATCACAACTGTCAGTTCACCAGTTCTACATCAACTACACTTTCGAATATAGTTCGTGATATGAACAATTTCAAGATAGTGTTCGTTATAGTTGGGACAACAAAACTCGCTTCTCTCATCAAAACAAGATGTGGTACAGAAGTACTTAGTATATTTCGCAAATTAGGATGCGAGACTATGACAATTCAATACGGAAAAGGCGATAGCAGTCTCCAATTAAGTGTGCTGATTTCAATGGGATGCATGTAAATGCAGACCGTTTGAAGCCAAATATTCTTGATGATATTCGTTATGTGGATTTGCTCATAAGCCATGCCGGTGCTGGTAGTTGTATGGAAATTTTGCGTTAAAACCACTGGTGGTAGTTACTAATGAAGATTTGATGGGAAATCATCAAATTGAATTGGCAGAATGGCTGTGCGACGATCGAAATTTGTTCTATTGCACGCCGAAGGAATTGCCTAAAGTTCTATCGACTAGTTATTTTAGCTGTTTGAAAAGTATTACATGTTTTCAGACATAGCTAAGAACTTATCTACCTACAACAATACTTAAATCAACTTATCCTTTGAATTTTGTTCTCATCGGAGGATTTCATCGAAAGTTTCAGCTGTTAAACGTTGTTTGAGGCTGCCATCCGAAACATCTTTTAAACTCGGAAAATTTAAAAATTGGTTTCTTATTTTTATTACAAATGCTTTGCATATGAGTATGTAGTGTGAAGCATTTGTTGATGCAATATTTACGAAAATGGCTAAAGCTGCTTACTCTGTGTCAGCAGCAAAGCAAAATATATACCAAATCTGCTTCACGTTAAGTTAAGCCCAACCAGTAAATTTCTTTTCGATTGAATCACTGCGTTGGAAGTTATACGGGTGAAAAAAATACTAATTTTCTTCGAAAATAGCTTGAATAGCTCCAGATGTTTGAGGACTATGTTGCCACTACCTTTTAAAAGACCCATTTGATTCTCCGGACATTGATTGCCTGCTAAAGCCATCCAATTGTTGAGGTATATGTAGAGTGAAATCTATTGGCGTTCGTTAATTGTCAATGGATAGTCAATTGTCAATCCATGGTAGTGGAAGACTGCTTTCACTTGATATGTATGCGGGTTAAATCCAAGTGTGACCCTTAGATTATGACATCCATCCACGTATTAAGTGTAATTCAGCAAGGCGTCTTCATCGCACGGAACTTAAGATTTGGGAATCGTTCTCGCTCTTGACTTCCTCTCCTTGCAGTTTGATATGATGCTCTCAAAGTTGATAGAAGATTCGATTAAGGGTGATTTCAAAGCTTTTTTTCTTCGTCTGAACTACGTGACCGGCTCGCTTAGAGGTCTGTGTTTGCTTATTAGCTGACTTTTCTGCAATTGATGCCTTTTTTTATTAAATGTAAAAGACACAACTATGAATTCGATGGTTTATCACACTGCTTATATACCTCCGACTTTCCGTCTACAGGTCGGATAGCAGCATTTCCCACCATTTTGCAAAGAGGTCTTCAAATAAATTTTTCGCAATTAAGGCAACATAGCACCTCCAAATTTTTGAAAAATCGATTTTTGTTTTTTGATTGAATATGTTAGAATGAAGCTTTAAAAACATGATTTTAATAATATAAAATTGAAATTCTCAAAAAAAAAAAATTTGTGAGCATATATAGCGAAGCGCTCCAAGGTCATTTTTTCTATGATTTTCGTTGACTTCGCTATATCGCTACATCGACTTAAGCCAAAGTGTAGACAAAGATAAGTGATTCATCTCCTTTAAAAGAAGCAAAAAAACAGTTAGCCTTGGCAAAAATAAACAAAAAAAAAATAGCTGTAAAAAAAGTGTAGTCTCCAAAAAAAGGTCCGAAAAAAATCCAACTGACACTAAAATTAATGAAAAATTTTGCCACATATTATGGCCTAGCTATACAACGAAATCCTGATTCAGTTGAAAATATGCGCAAGTAAATTTGGGCAGCATATTACCCCAAAATTTCCACTGATGAGAACCCTCAACACTCTTATTGTCCTGTTGGAGAAACGACTTGGTGTAACTGGCGCAAAGCGGAGGCAGCTGGTGATAATGCCTTAAAAAATTTCAAGCATCCTCCACCTTTAGATGATGAGGTACCAGAAATTTTAAAGCCTATTTATGATGGCTTATCATCAAAAGATTTATTAAAGCGCTGCTTGGGAAATTTTACGCAGAATAATAACGAAAGCTATAATTCTTGTGTTTGGAATTTGGCCCCCAAACATACTTTTTGTGGGAAAAACGTGCTAAATATGGCTGCAAATATTTCTGCATGTACATTCAATGAAGGATTTATGGCTATCTTGAAAATAATGCAAGTAATGGGAGTTACGATTAGCGAACGTGCGCTGCAACATGCAGAACATAGAGATGCTGCAAGAATCAACCAGGCGGAAAAACACTCGACTGAGGCATCTAAAGAGGCCAGAACTGCTCGAAGGCAGCAAAAATCTTTCGAAGAGGAGAAGTATGAGCAAGAAGAAGGTACATTGCATGGTCCAGGCATCGCAGATTAATTTTCGGTAAGATTTATTGCAAAAAATATTGAATTTTAACTTTAAGCGCGATTTTCTCGAAACAACGTTTTGCAAGTTGGCGTGCATGATTAAGAAAAACAATATTATCCAATCGTTCTGAAATTTTAACACGTTAATTTGCACATGTTGATGCTCAGAATGAACTACGGATGAAAAAATCGGAACTACATTTTTTTAGTTATAACCGATTTCTATGGAAAAAAAACCTCGATTTTCGGAAAAACGCCGCCATTTTGTTATTTTTCAACCAAATTTTTTTTTTTTAGTTCATTCCAAGGCCGCTTTGATGTTGATCAAAACCACGTTTTTGTTTGTTTTTTCAGACTTTCCTGAGGACAGTTATCATGCACGCCAGGTTTTTTTGGTGTATTTTCCAAAAAATTGTAGCAGACGACAGGGGGCCACAAAACATTTTTAACAACTTTTTTAATGTAGTATAAAAGGTGTTAAGTATGTATAAAAAGTTTCATTAAGATATGTTTTTTTATTCAATTAAAAACAAGCCTTTGAAAAAAACATTTTTTTTTCAATTTGAAGGTGCTACGTCCCCTTAATCAATTATTTCACCATCATTGAAACTATAATCTGTACAGGAGAACCGGTCCAGAAATTTGTTGAAGCTCCTGCCACTGAGAAAAAATAAAGAAAAACACAGCAATATTGTCCGCATTTGGTTGAGAGGGCACTCTGTTATCTCTGTTATTTATTTGCAAAAACTGTACCATTGCGTCGAAAAAATCTTTTGAAGTACTTATTAGTAGGATATTTATTGAAACAGTCAAAATACTCGATAGGTTCTATTCAAGGAATATAAAGGCCACCCAATGCGTTCCACTTTTATGAACAAGATCTGTATTCGCAATAATACAAGCAGGTTTTTTTATTTGACGGGGTAAGTGGTTGCTCGGAAAAACGCCTGTTGAGGACGACGGTAAAAATGAAAACACAATATTCAATAACGAATTCGAAACTTCTTTGTTAAACAAACTGCTTCGCGAACCTGTTTGCTGGTCAACGGACAAATAAGAACTCACTAAAATTAATTTTACATTCCAGAAAACCAGTTACAAGCTTTATCCACTAATATTAATTCAAAGTTAAAGAGTATAATGCAAGTGAGAGGTTGTATGTGAAACTTGAGAATATAATACAAAAAATGAAAGTAATCTGTTGATGTATTTTTAATATGATGAGAATCTAATACAAATGAAAAGTAAACTGTTGATGTATTTTTAACATGGCGGCCACCTTGGAGCATGCTGCTCCAAGATCACTCATAGTCAGTGTCGTCCAGTGGTAATGGGCAGATCTTAGCAACTGAGCGCTTCATCAAACCTGCTGCGGTCCTAACATCTACTGTTCGCACTAGTCCATCTCGACCTGGAAACGTTTGAATAATTCGACCTAGATGCCATCAGAAAGCTGCAACATTTTCTTCTTTAATGAGAAGCAGGGTTCCTGGGATGAGATTTGGTTGCATTGAAGACCATTTGTTTCGCCTCTGCAGTGATGCAAAATATTCAATGGACCATCGCTTCCAAAAGTCCTGAGCAAGGCGTTGAATCAATTGCCACCTTGATAGCCGATTTATTTTCAGTTCGCTGAGATCAGGCTCCACGATCGCGTAAATTGGACCTCCAGTAATAAAATGACCAGTCGTTATGGTATTACAATCCAGAGGGTCGTCGGATATTGGTGTGAGAGGGCGCGAGTTTAGACAGGCCTCGATCTGAGCAGTGAGTGTCCGAAGTTCGGAAACGGTAAATTGATGGGAGCCTATTACTTTTTTCAAGTGATTCTTCGCCGACTTGACCGCAGCTTCCCAAATACCACCATGATGAGGCGTTCGAAGAGGGATGAAAAGCCATTGGATGCGTTCAGCGGCGCAGTAGTGGTTCACAGCTTTTTGACAATCTTGAAACGTGAGTAATTCACCAATTTCTTGGAGTTCGTTTTTGGCCCGTATGAAGTTGGTTGCATTAGCAGAGTAAATTTTCGCTGGAATCCCTCGACGTGCGACGAAGCATCGTAAAGATGCCATGAATGATTCGGCAGATAGATCCTCCACGACCTCGATGTGTACAGCTTTCGTTGCTAGACAAACAAAAATACAGATGTATGACTTGATGAATTGTTTACCTCGCAATCGAAGCGTCGTCAGGAACGGCCCACAGAAATCTATTCCAATATTGAGAAAGGGACGAGATGGCTGCACGCGGTCCGCGGGAAGGTTGGCCATCAGCTGCTCTGCTATCTTAGGTTGAGTGCAAAAGCACTTAATGCATTTGAAAACGACCTTTTTGCACAAGTTTCGGCCATTGATTATCCAAAACCGCTGCTGCACATAACATCGTAAGGCATGTGCACCCACATGAAGATTCCGCTCGAGTTCGTACGTAACAATAAGTTAACTTAAGTGGTGTGAGCCGTAGAGAATCATAGGATGCTGTTGGTCATAAGATATGTCTGCATTCGCTATATGTCTGCATATGTCTGCAGATATGTTCGCAATCGCTTCCGCCAGTACGCAGAATACCTTCAGTGTCGACAAATGGATGAAAAGGACGGAGTTTACTTTTACTAGTCACAGGCTTGTGCTTTCGCAAATGTTGGATTTCAGCAAAGAAGGTTTGATTTTGGGCGATGATGACCAAGCGCTTAAGTGCATGATCGATATCCCTTCCAGTGATTGACCTTTCCTTTAAGGCCTGATGAAATTCGTCACGTGATAAATCCTTGAAGACATTTCGTGGTGCGTTAAGTTTTAAATATATTATCCACCAAGCTTTGAGCCGAAGGAGTTTGTTAAGAGTTGAGTAGCGCTCGAAGTTGAAGTCAATATTTGCTATGGCAGCTACATTTACAATGGGGTCCAATGAAATGATTTCATTGATAGGCGGCTCGCAACTGCTCAGCTTGTTAGGCCATGTGCATTCTGGTTGAAGCAGAAACGGGGAGTCATGCCACCAAAGCCAGGCGTTTTGAAGCTGTTCGGGATCTATGCCACGAGAGACTATATCTGCAGGATTAAGCTACAAAGGAACATAGTGCCATTCCAACCCTGCTGTTAAATGCTGGATTTCGGAAACTCTGTTGGCTTCGAATATAGGTAGCTTTGAAGGAGCGAATACTATTCGATAAAAGGTAATTTCTGAATCTGTCCACAGCACTGAACGATGAAAGTTAGCCTCAAAGCGAGAGAGTACCCTGTGCGGCAGTTTTGCCAGCAGTAAAGCGGCACAAAGGTCCAGGCGAGGAATTGTTAGTTTTCGAATCGGCGCAACTCTTGATTTTGCGCATAGTAGTCAAACAAAATAATCATCAGTGTTAGTGACGGTTCTGATGTAGATGCAGCATCCGTAGCCTTTCTCTGAGGCATCTCCGAATCCACGAAATTCCAAATTTCGAATAGATTGCTGTGCAACTGGAATAACGCATCGTTCCACCTCTATGTCGTAGAGCAAAAGGAGTTGATGTTCAAACTGTGCCCACTCTTCAAGCAACGTTTCTGGTAATTTATCATCCCAGCTAATGTTTGGGAGTCGCCACACTGATTGTAGCATATGTTTTGCTTTGAATATGACTGGAGCATATAATCCTAACGGGTCATATAGTGATGAGATTGTTGACAGCATACTTCGTTTTGTAGGTGATTTGTGTCTTAGGAGTTTTTCTCTTATGATACCAATTTTATCTGTGTGAGAATTCCAACTTATTCCCAAGGCGGTTGTATGAGAAGTACCTTTGAGAGTTTCTGGCAGATCAGAAGCTAATTTTTTGTGATTAGATGTCCACTTCCGAAGTTCAAATCCACCACGCCGTAACATTTGAATGAGATCTCGCTGCAATTGACTTGCAGCATATAAGTCGTAGTGGCCCGAGATCAAGTCATCCACGTAGAAATCTGAACGAGCAACCTTTGATGCTAATGGAAAATCGAGAGCTTCGTCGTATGTAAGCTGTTGCAGCGCCCGAGTCGCGAGGAATGCAGTGGAAGCAGTTCCGTATGTGACCGTGTTTAGTTCATAAATAGAGACTGGCTCGGACTCATCGAATCTCCAAAGAATCCGTTGCAATTTTCTTTGATCATCACTGATCTGTACTAGTCTGTACATTTTTACGATGTCAGCAGAAAATGCATATTGATGTTTTTGGAAGCGAATCAAAATGTCAATCAGGTCTTGTTGAATAACTGGGCCTACCTTAAGCACATCATTCAGTGAGAGATTACTAGACGTGCGAAAAGAACCATTAAAAACAACACGAAGCTTGGTTGTGGATGACGTAGGCTTTCGGACTCCATGATGAGGCAAGTAATACTCTAAATTTGCTTCTGAAAAGTCAGGAGCTTCAATTTTTACACAACGCATGTGCTGCAGATCTAAGTGCTCGCGCATAAATTTTGAATATTCCGATTTGTATGAGGCATCTTTCGATAATGATCGTTCTAGGCGGTAGAAGTACTGCAGAGCAGTTGACTTAGATTCACCTAATTTCGAAATCGTGTCACGTGTGGGCAACTTTACAATATAGCGACCACTTGCTTCGCGCATTGTTGTTCGCACAAAGTTTTCTTCGCACTCACTTTCTTCTAATGATGACGCTTGTTTGAATTCAATCGCCTCTAGCTAACAAAACTTGCGTACCTGTTGGGTTAATTGCTCGAGCGTAAGAACTGATGAATTTACTTGAATTACGTGAGGTAATGATCCATTCAGCTTCCCAGTGCAAAGATAGCCGAATTCGCTTTCCTGGATCGACGGCAAACTATTGCTAAGATTTTTACAATCCCCACAAACAATGTGGAAGTAATGTTCCACTCCAATTAATATATCAATTTGGCTGGATTTGTTGAAATTGGGATCCGCAAGTTTGTTTGCATATTTTTCTGGCATATGAGATAAATCTACTTGAATGCTTTGAGCAAGTATATTGCCGGTTATTTTAGAAACAACTAAGCACAATAGTTCTAGGCTAAAGCTTCCGAAGCGTGACTGAGCTTTGACCACTGTCTTGTGTCGCACATAGTTCAGCCTCTCACCCACACCAGCCACTGTGACACCGGCAGTTTTGCTATGCAAAGACAACATCTGACACATTCTCTCGGTCATGAAACTTGTTTGCGAACCAGTGTCGAGTAATGTTCTACACTTGTATTTGTTGCCAGATGCATCAAAAGCGTCTATTATCGCTGTTGGAAGCAGAATTTCTGAAAGCCGGACATTCAAATCCGCACAGATATTTGTGGCAATAGTTTCGGATGAGGAATGAATTTCTCGTATTGGGGCATATACATGCAAGAGTGTATGATGTTTTTTGTGACATACCCTGCACGAGCCATACGGACAAGGACCGTTGAAAGCATGACGCGGTTTCAAGCAGTTGTCGCGTAATTTTAGCGTATGAACTTGTTTTATTCGTTCCTGTACCGAAAGTGCACTGAATTCCTTGCACTTAAATATTGAATGGTCTTTGTTGCATATAGCACATAATGAAGGTTTGACAACCATGTTGCACTGTGGATATGTGAATGTTTTCTTGCCGACACTGGGTTTTGCTTCTACTTGCTTTCGCCTTACTGATAGGGCTTGTAGCACTCGAGCTCTTTCGGAAAGAATTTTGACAAACTCATCTGTCGTCATTATTCGATCGACTGGTGTCTTTGACTCAAGTTCCCGCTGCAAGGAGCTATCCAGCTTAAGAAACAGATGATGATTTAATATTAAACCCCAGTTTTCTACGGGTTGCTTCAGTGCTTTAAGAGCGTGTAGCTGAATTTTTACTTGATCGACAAAATCAAGCAGCGAAGATGCGGAATTCTCATTAACTTTAGCGACAGAGTACAAGTTGTGCATGTATAACTTAGCGATTCGCGTTTCGTTGTCGAATTGGTCACAGAGCTTTTCCCAAGCAATTGGATAATTTTCAGACGTCACCGGTAGAGTTTCTACATATTTTTTAGCCTTTCCTCCATGTAGACAGGAGAGTAAGTAGTGGAACTTAGTAGTGTTCGTGAGTGAAGCGTTGTTGTGTATGATATTACAAAACAAGTAACGAAAATTCAGCCAAGAGTGAAATTCACCGTTAAACTGTGGCAGGTTTATATCAGGTAATTTTATCGAAACAGAAGGGCCGTTCACGTTTTGAACACCGATAGAATTATCTAATGCTTGCACACTTGGTTTTTGCCTTATTGAGATGAGCTCTAGAATGAATGATTCTAAATTCACATAATCGTCTTCAAATAACTCACGAATTTCTGGATCGAGTTGAGCTTCGTCTATTTCTTCCAGCTCAGATTGCACGTTGTCGAATTTTTGATACAATGCTGGCAACCTATTATGAATTGAATGCAGTTCATTTTCTGGTATAACTGAAAGCCGTTTCTCCAACTGATTCCGAAAATAAGTAATCATACCTTTTATTCCTTTTCTTTTGTTTTTTAGAAATTCAATTCTTGTAGATTGAGTTACGTCCAAATCGACCGGTGAAGACATTGCAAACACGAGGTTTTAGAGCAGAGCAGCGTTATTCGTAATTGTAGGGAAAACTGAGTATTCGAGTATATTTTTTAAACGTTTACCGAGATCCGGTTCGAAGGACCATAAAATGTTGAGGACGACGGTAAAAATGAAAACACAATTTTCAATAACGAATTCGAAAGTTCTTTATTAAACAAACTGCTTCGCGAACCTGTTTGCTGGTCATTGGACAAATAAGAACTCACTAAAATTAACTTTACATTCCAGAAAACCAGTTACAAGTTTTATCCACTAATATTAATTCAAATTTAAAGAGTATAATGCCAGTGAGAGGTTGTGTGTGAAACTTGAGAATATAATACAAAAAACTCTAGCGCACCTGAACCGCTAGAAACACTAATGTTCGAAGAACAGTAGAAGAATCGTTCAGGTTTTGGGTGCATATTCCACCACATGCGCTGCTTATTACGGCCAAATTGTTTCAAATGCCACGTTTTACTTTTGTCTCAAGAATGCATTATAACTCATATGGTTGAAGGTTTCAGATATTACCACTGGCATGAATTTCAACGTTTATGAGAGCCAAACACGGGTTAATTATATTCGTTATCAGTTGCTTATTTCACAAAATTTTGAAAGCAGCATCTCATATAACATCAATGAAGAAAATGCTCAGTGCCTGCAGCACTGTAACTGAAGTTGGTGTTTGGGGCTGCGATCCGAAAAATTTGCAGAACTTTGCGAATTGCAACATTGATTATTTATTTTAATTGTAAATGTTTCCGGTATGAATACTAACTGTAAGCGTTTATTGATACAAAAGTAGCACAACCGACTCGTGCTGGCAACCTTTCGCCAGTATCAAAGTCAAGAATATATAACCTCTGCTTCACGTTGTTATATAACATTTGAAGTTATAGGAGTATAAAGAAATTTAGGGTTACCTGCAGCGAGTTTTTTCAAATAATCGAAAGCTTAATATTTGCTGTTTATTGTCACTACAATACCATAACCAATTGAAAATTCTACGATAAAACCGCTTAATAAAGATATTGCAAACAAACACAAAACCAACAATAGCTGGCAACCCTATCATGGCTTTTCAACCAAATTTGGCTTGAATAATGTTTATAATAGGTTCCAGTAATTGTATGAAATTCGTATTGATTTCATGACTGCACTGGAAGTTATAGGGCAAAAAGTTTTATTTTCCTGAGCGAATTTTCAAAACCAAAGACACTGAAATTACCATAGCTGGCAGCACCAATCGAATTTTTCAACCAAATTTCTATCAAACAGAGTTTAGAGTAGGGTGCAGCTACTGTGTCAATTTCATGACAATCTGGTAACTTATTCACATTTCATAGGGCAAAAAGCATTTTTTTTTCTTTGTAATTTTTCAAGATGGCACCACTGGAACAGAGTTGCCTACAATTCAAAATCGCTTCTATCAGACCTGGCTCTCCTTAAGTCCAATGCATTCTGTAAATTTCAATTGTATCTGATTATTGATTCGTGAGTTCCCGTGAACAGAAGTTTTTGAAGCTAAAAATATAGGTTAACTGAGAAAGGGTTACCGTTCTTGTCCGACATGAAATTTCCAAAGTTTTTGCTTTGACTGTGTAGATTGAGCATAAGATTTGTACACAGATTAGTTTTGTTGTAGAAACGGACATTTTTTAGGATAGTCGATGGTTTGAATGTTTTCACTTCCAAATTTTTATTTTTTCAAATTTAAGACACCAAAATTATCATAGCTGGCAGCTCCAACCGAATTTTTCAACTGAATTTCTATCAAACGTGGTTTGAAGTAAGGTGCAGCTACGGTGCGAATTTCGTCAAAATTGAACGATTCAATCAGAACTTAATGGGCTAAAAGCAGTTATCTTTTTTAGTGATTTTTCAAGATGGCACCACTGGCACAGAATTGCCCGCGTTTCAAAATCACTTCTATCAGACCTGGTCCTATTTAAGACCAATACATTCTGCAAATTTCAATAAATTCTGTTTGTCGGATCGTGAGTTTCCGCGAACAGAAGTTTTTGATGCTAAAAATATAGGTAACTTGGGCAAGGGTTACCAGGCGTGCCCGTTATACCATATCAAATTATATTTTTTGTCTATGTAAATAAAGCACAAGATTTACATATGAGTGGCTTTTTTTTTAAGAAACGACATTTTTTCAAGAGAGACGATGATTTGAAGGTTTTCACTTTCAGTGCCTGCCCTAGCTACAGGGTTGCCAGCACGCTCATTAAAATGTACGTTTATCTACAACTAAATAAAACGAACATGTATTGAAAATTTCGTAATGATTGAATAGCTTTGTCAAAAGTTATCGCAATTTAAAAATTTTCAAATTTTCCCGTTCTCTTTTTAGGCACCCAGCGCACACATGGGGTTAAAAAATTCCAAAACGTTATCCGATTCACATGTAAAACTTGTTCGAAATTTATGTCGTCAACTTTATTTTTGCAAAAATTATTTGTGTACGGAATAATAGGTATATTAAAAAAATCACTAAAATGGCCGCCGGCGCCAAAGGGTTAAAGATTATTATTTTTTTGTGAGACCTAGCACTATTCTGCATATATACCAATGTGTCCTGAAAATTTCAGCTCAATCGGATGGTGCGTTCCTGAGATTTTTTCACTGAAATTTTTTGATGATATATATATATATATATATATATATATGTATAGAAATATGAATTTTTGGCCAAAGTGATTTTAATACTAATGTTCTTCTTCGAACATTAGTAAAAATGAAAGTAATCTGTTGATGTATTTGTAATATGATGAGAATCTAATACAAATGAAAAGTAAACTGTTGATGTATTATTAACAACGCCCTTGAAAAACCTTTAAGTAACATGATTTCGCACTAATGAAATATAAAGTTCGATCGTGTTCATTCCTGTTCTTCAGAGGTGATTGCTTCACGGGTAACCATCCTAGTACGAGGCGTGATGTTTGTTGGGTCATTATTTACGAAAATGTTTGAAAACTTTGCGAGAGTTTTTATAAGATCCTCCTGCTAATGAAGGATATTTGTAAACAATTTCCTTTGTATAGAATTTATCTGGTGAAATAAAGACCGCAAATACAAATTTTTTAATGAAGGTAGAATGCCTTTCTGAAAAATACTCGGTATTTACTAGACAATGGTTCATAGTACTGTAGTCACCTCCAGCCAGTGTTCAGGTAAATGAATAAATGCAGGAGAAGTGTTGAATCAATTTTTATACTCTTTATGAACTCGAATAAACGTTTCGATTTTTATCGATTTCAATATTTGTATTGTAACCTGCGTATACAGTGCATGAGACACTTTTGTTTTATGCCTCTTTAGGTAGGTATCCATATGTTGCATTTCTTCCGTATTGTATCCCTGTTGCGTATCATTCACTAAACGGATACGGTGTCCACACTACTCAATATTCCATGTATCATCAATACGATCCGTTGCAAAAAGCAAAAAGCAACGCTTTTATTCACGAATCTATAGTGTACAACGCAACGTGTCCAAACATGACTCCATTAGTATCGTATCATTCCTTGCACAAAATGTGATATCGTCGATATACTTCAATAAATTGAAGAATGTTTTCTTTATTCCACTCCATTATCTATGCACTGCACTACAAAATTGACAAGTTAACGACTCAAATGTCAAATCATGCAACGCGACTTGTGCAACGCAAGTTGTCCAAATATAATTCGAGAGCGTATCGTTTCATTCCTTTGATGCGATGGCAAGAAACCGCCAAATGACCAATCGAGTTCGTTGCGTTTCTTTGTATCAAATTTTGATACGCAACGAAGATACGTTTCTCGTATCCACTGATACGCAACTGTGATACGATACGCGAAAATGATACATATGGATACATACCTTTTGAATCTTCCCTGGATTCTCATCACAACTTGATTCAATAAACTCCCACATGTTGAGTCGTATGAATTATCAGCTGTCAAGTTGAATGCTAGCAAAAAGCAACCATTGTCTGAGAATTGTTTGGAGAAATTTTTGATACCAGTACCCTTGAAAAGGCTCGAATACCCTTAGGTGCTGAGCAGATTTTATTTTGATTGATCTAATTCTATTGTTAATTTGATACTTGTCCACCAATAACTGGTAAAGCAAACCTCGCAATGTTATTGTGTTTGAAGTTATATGGATTTTCAGTACGTTTTTCGGAATAGGCATCATTGTTATCCATCCTAAAAATGAACAAGCTCGGTAATTGGCCAACCGCTACATTGTCCAGCCATAGTGTGTATTTATTTGTTGGCAATGTGTTTGTTACTAATGTTCGAAGAACAATAGTATTAAACTCGTTTCGCCGAAAATTCATATTTCTTTATATATATATATATATATATATATATATATATATATATATCAGCAAAATGATTAAGGGAGATAATCTCTGGAGTGGCCGATCCGATTGAGCTGAAATTTTCGGAGCACGTAGGTGTATATAGTAGGTAAGTCCACGACTTTCTCGAATTCAGATATCCTCAACCTTTTGGCGGCGGCGAGCGTTTTAGTGAATTTTGAGGAACTCCTATATTTCCAAGCAGTGTAAATTTTTGTTAAAGAAAAGTATTGGGAATGTAAACTTATTGTGTTTCAAGCTTGTCTATGATAAATAATTGGAAATTTTGAGCCGTGTGTGGGTGCAGAGTGCCTAAAAGTAGGCAAGGATTTTTTTTCAAATTTTGATTTGTCATTACTTGTAAGAAAAACAATGGATCATCATGAAAATTACAGAGCGTATTGATGTTGGCTAAAATTTAGCACGTATAGATTCTCAGCATAAAGCGGGTAACCCTGTAGCTGTGGCAGGGTGCTGAACAAAAATCTTTCAAATCATTGACCTTCCTGAAAAATTTTTGATTTTTGACAAAAATTTCAAATCTTTGATAAATTTTATCCTTTGTCCTTCATCTCAAGATAAAATTTTCAAAATTCCGTTTTGCACAAGAACGGCAACCCACCACCAAATTACCTCTATTTTCAGCACTCAAAAGTTCTGTTCACGAGAACTGACGACCGGATAATCCGATCATTATCAAATTTACAGGATATGTTGGTATTATCTAGGACCAGATCTGATAGAAGTGATTTTGAAATTCGGGCAACCCTGTGGCAGTGGTGCCATCTTGAAAAATAGCTGAGAAAAAAAACTGGTTTTAGGCCTATAACTTCCGATTCAGCCATCAGATTTGAACAAGATTCATACAGTACTTGGATCTTACCTTAGGTAACTTTTGATAAAAATTTGGTTGAAAAATTAGAATAGAGTTGCCAGCTATGGTGATTTTTGTCTCCTAAATCTTGCAACTTTGCTCAGCAAAATAAAGCTTTTTTCCCTATAACTTCCGGTCCAGTGCAGAAATCAAAACGAAGATCACGCAGTAAATGGACCTTAACGTGAACCAAATGTCGTAGAAATTTCGTACCAAAATCATGAAAGGGCTGCCAGCTATGATCATTTTTGTAATTTTGTGAAATTTCTTTACAGAGCGATTATGTCATTAGATTTGCAAAAGGAAATGATCCTGCAATGATAATTAACCACAAATATTAACGCTTTAAAAATTTGAAAAGTTTTGAGGGTGGTAACCCTTATATTCTTTTCACCCGTATAACTTCCAGCGCAGTGATTCAATCGAAACGAAATTTACTGGTTGGGTTTAACTTAACGTAAAGCAGATTTTGTATGTATTTTGCTTTGCTGCTGACACAGGCTAACCAGCATTAGCCATTTCCGTAAATATTGCACCAACAAATGCTTCAAATTACGTTCTCATATGCATAGCATTTGCAATAAAAATAAGGAATCAATTTTTAAATTTTCCGAGTTTTGAACGTTTTTCGGATGGCAGCCTCAAACAACGTTTAACCGCTGAAACTTTCGATGAAATCCTGCGATGAGAACGAAATTCAAAGGATAAGTTGATTTGAGTATGAGCTTGTTATGGTAAACTTATTACTGCTTCGTTCGGAAAGTGTTGCCAGCACTGAACATTTACATCATTTGTGTTAGAGTTGAGTTTTGTTGCTTTGGATAAGGAATGGTTGATATGATTCTACAAAACAGTGTATTACGTCTTTCCACACTTTTTTGTCACTCAAAGACAATTTCTTCGAAAATTAGTTTTCTAGCGGTTCAGGTGCGCTAGAGTTTTTTTTACTTCAACGCATTTGTACGCATATACTGCGTTTGAACGTTGCAGTACTGTTTCAAATGCTAGAATAATATTGAACTGACACTAACATGGTGTCTTTCTATTCAACTGAACTGCAAAGTGTCTAAAAAGCGATTGCATCAATGTTCAAACTCATTAATTAAAGTTAAAGTTTTCACATAAGCCTGTTTTGTTTATTCGTTCAAGTTCACGTAAATTAGATCATATATGTACATCAGCAACTTTTATTCGTTCTACTTTCATGAAAGCACTTTTGTTGACATTGGTATAGCGTGCTTTCATTTATTGACCTATATGCACGCGACAATATTTTGCAACATTAGTAAAGTAAGCAAATATTCTCCTGTGCATGTGACTCAATGTGAAAATGCAATTTGTAAGTTTTTCTTCCTAGTATTTTTAAGATAGTATAAATTGAGTACAAATGTTAAAATAAAGTCAGTCTACAACAAACTTCGAGACTTTTTCTGTGTTAACCTATCTCGTCGAGTAGCACAGCGGTTCAAGTGCCGTATGTGCTCAGTGCTTTGTTATAACGGATAAAACGAATCATCGGTTTGTGTAACGGTTTAAGTGCCGTGTACAGTAGACAGTGCAATACCGTATCTGCATCATTCGTCGAGTAACGCAACGGTTTCAAGTGCCGTATGTGTTTTAGTGGTGCAGTGCTGCAAATCAAACAGTTTCAATAGTGTAACGGTTCAAGTGCCGTATACACTTCACAGTGCAGATAAAAGAATCTGCTCGTAAACATTTGGCGACCGTGACAGGACAAAAGTCCAATACAGAACAACAGTTTCTACGAAAGTTTCTAATAGTCCAATTAGGTTGCTGTAATGATGGAGCATTTAACTGAGCAGCAAGAGGCAACCGGAAAGAAGATCCAGCAGATAGTATCCAATTTTAATAAAGATCTTAAAGATCGAAAAGTGCTAGGATACTATCACGAATGACTTCAACGTTTAGAGTCGAGCTTGGATGAATTTGAGTCGGCAGACTCTCGCATACGAGAATTACCTGGGGTCTCTGCAACCCATAAATACTTTGCAAGCAGTTACTACGATTCAATTGCAAGTATTTACCAGAAATACAGAGAGATTTTCCGCACCGAAATGGATAACATTGCTGCAACTGTGGACCCAGAACCCATGCGGACAACATTAGAGAAGTCAAGCAAAGCATTATTGGGGATAATTAGAGCTGCTCAGTCACAGCTGATTCATGTATTAAATGGAATCAAAAACATGCCTAGGCGTCCGTCGCAGTCTTACTGCAAAATAACTATTAAAGCCATTAATGAGCATTGGCAACGTATTCAAGATTTAAATAAGGAAATTTACGGAAGCATAGAAAACCCTGAGGCATCAGGCTACGATACTACAGCATTTCTTGATTTGCAAGACCGAGTACTGCAAGCAACAATCATGCTTTCAGAACATCAGGAATTTGCTGTTGTACCCAGTTCACCACAAGCAGCCAATCCAAATATACGGATGAAACTGCCTAAAATAGAATTGCCAAAGTTCGACGGCAGTTACTTGAAGTGGCACCAATTTCACGACCTGTTCATTGAAATTATCCATAAACAAGACATTCCTGCGTGTGAGAAGCTCTGGTACCTGAGGGCTAATTTAACTAACGAAGCAGAAGCATTGATTTAACATCTGCCGCTTTCAGAAGAAAATGATCAGGCTGCTTGGCAATTGCTGAAGAAACGATTTGAGAATCCTCGTTTGTTGGTGAATGCGTTGATCACAAAATTAATTTCCCAACCATCGTACAATGTCGAGACTTCTGCAACAGGAATAAAACATTTGCATGATACAACACGTGAATGTATCATGGGGCTGGAGAACATGGGAGTGTCTACGTCTACATGGGATCCATTGTTACTCCACATACTAACACGAAAGATAGAAAGTCAAACAATCACTTTATACGAACAATCATTAGAGCATCCACGGAGCCTTCAGACGTTGAAGGAATTTCTAGCGTTCCTTGAAGCTCGATTTCAGTCGCTTGAAGCAATCGGATCCAAAACACGTGGATACGACAACAAAAAAAACCTGATCAGCTAAAGCACTGGCATCAATAGTTACAGGGAATGATTACTGCATTAGTTGTAATGAGGCTCATCCTTTGTATGCATGCAAAACATTTAAGAAGTTAGCACCTGTAGACCGGTTGATATTATTTCAGAAGCACAACTATTGTGTCAATTGTATGCAGCCAGGCATACTTCGAAACAGTGCACCAAAGGCAGCTGCAAACAATGCTCAAAAAAGCATAACACTCTACTGCACTTGGCGTCTTCGAAAGAAATCGTGGTAGGTGAGCAAGCCAAAGTTTCATGGAGCAAGTCTACGAAGCCATCCAAACCGATGCTTACAACCGAGCTTAAGCCTACAGTGCTATCAGCACAAGCAAGCCAATACAAAACACAATATATGCTGCTAGGAACAGCTGTCGTCACAATTCAAGGCAGTAGCGGATTATCAGTAGAGTGTAGAGCAGTTTTGGATTCCGGCTCACAAATAAATATTTTATCAGAGCGAATGTGCAAGACATTAAAACTATCTCAGGACTCAAAAATTATCCAAATCGAAGGAATCGGAATCAACGGTCAATTAGCCAAAGGACGAGTCAACGTTAAACTATTTTCAAGGGTCACCGCATTTTCTTGTCAGCTTGAAGCATTTGTGTTGCCAAAGATAATCTCTGAACAACCATCAAAAGAAATTGATATCGGCGAATGGAATATTCCACATAACATACAGCTGGCTGATCCAGCGTTTTATAAGCCCAACCAAATTGACCTTCTGCTGGGAGTAGAATTCTATCACCAGTTACAAATCAGGCTTGGAGATGGACTTCCAATTTTACAAAATACCTTGTTAGGTTGGTTTGTAGCTAGTAAAATTAACAACGTAGACAGCGAACGCTTGGTGTGTGGAATAAGTACTGCAGAAAAATTGCTAGAGGAACAAGTTGAGCAATTTTGGGAATTAGATAAGTCGCCAGATAACAAACAGCACTTGTCACCAGCCGAAAAGCAGTGCAAAGCGCATTGCGGTAATAATACTGAAAGAAGCCCAAACGGGCGATTTATTGTTTGGTTACTGTTTAGCTCAAACCCAAGCAATCTTAGGCATTCACGGGAAATAGCAATTAGGAGGTTCCACACATTAGAACAGAAGTTCAAACGGCAGCCAGAAATACACAGTGAGTATGTCAAATTCATGAATGAGTATTTGGCTTTGGGACACATGGAAGAAGTTAGCAATATTGCGACGCTACATTATTATCTACCCCATCACTGTGTATTGAAGCCTGAGAGCAGCACGACCAAGCTCAGAGTAGTATTTGACGCATCAGCCAAGACTTCGAACAATATTTCTTTAAACGACGTGCTAATGAAAGAACCAACAGTTCAGGAAGGTCTATTCTCTACTCTTCTGCTATTTCGAATGTCTAAATTTGTGCTAACAGCTGACATTGAAAAAATGTATCGGCAGGTCGAACTTAACGAGGATGACCGAAATTTCCAGCTGATAATTTGGCGAAGTCACACAAATGAGCCATTGAAAACGGTTCGACTGAAGACGGTAAGATACGGTACTAGAGCAGAACTATACCTTGCTACAAGGTGTCTTCAAACTTCAGCAAAAGAGAACCAGTCGAAATACCCTCAAGCGTCCTCAGCAATACTACGTGACTGCTATGTGGACGATATTATGACAGGAAGTAATAGTATAACGGAGTTTTTGGCCACACAAGCCCAACTTAACTCGTTACTCGCTGAAGCAGGGTTCAAACTAAGAAAATAGTGTACGAATCATGCGAAGCTGCTTGAGCAAATTCCTAACCAGGACTTACAAATTAGCCTGGAGCTAAATGACAACCAAGAACAGCCGATAAAAACCCTAGGAATGGTATGGTTACCCAGATCAGATTCATTCAGAATCAATGCTCGGTCAACAGAGGCAACAAAGATTACGAAACGCACAATAAGTTCGGAAACATTTCGAATATTTGACCCGTTGGGAATCGTGGCTCCCATTGTAGTGACAGCAAAAATCATTCTTCAAAGGGTGTGGAGACTCAAACTTGACTGGGATGCTGCATTGCCAGCAGAGATCCATACAACTTGGACCAAGTTTCGAACTGAATTATCAACAATGGGAGACATAGACTTACCAAGACATATTTTTGCCCAAGGCACTGCAAAGTCAAAACAAATTCGCGTATTTGCTGATGCTTTCACAGAAGCTTATGGAGCCGCAATATACATCCGATCGATCAACCAAGATAATACATTTATAGTCCGACTGTTATGTGCTAAATCACGAGTGGCTCCGATCAAACACATCACGTTGCCAAGATTGGAATTGTGTGCTGCAAAGTTGGCTGTTGAGTTGGCAGATTACGTGAAGAACGCATTAAGCATGACCGACACTCCAACAAATTTCTGGACAGACTCAGAAATAGTTCTGGCATGGATCAATTCTGAATCATCAGCGTTTCATACTTTTGTTGCAAACCGCATTGGTGTTATCCAGGAGTTATCGCAACCCAATCATTGGCGACACGTGGATACCAAAAGGAATCCAGCTGATTTACTCATAAGACCAATATCACCTAGCAAGCTGAAAGCAGATGGAAACCTATGGTTCTATGGACCAATGTATTTGCATGCATCAAAACAATCATGACCACCAAAATATAAAGGGAGTGCACTTAACGCTGACCTTGAACGTAAGTTGGCATCACTTTCAGCATCAGTATCTAGTGATGGACCTTTTTTATATAAAATTCCACATGGAAATTCATTTGATAAACTGATTCGTATAGTGGGTTATGTGTGTCAGTTCATTAACCAATGTCGAAATCAGAGTCGCAAAACACCTGTTGGATTATCCCACATGGATAAAATAAAACAAATTATGAGACAGGGTCGTCAAGCTGAGTTTCGTCACAACGCACTACAAATCGTAATAAAAGTAATTCAGGATGATGAATTTCACGAAGTAAAAACTGAGCTTCGCCACCGCAAACAACTTCAACCTTCAAACCCGCTAAGCCATTTGACACCATTTTTAGACGAAGTTGGTATTATCAGAGTTGGAGGAAGACTTGAGTCAACGAATCTCACATTTGACGCCAAACATCAGATGCTGTTGCCATATCAAGAATCAATTACAAAAATGATAATGGAGGATTTGCACAAGAAGCATGCTCATGTGGGATCACAAGCTCTTCTATCCATAACGAGGCAACGATTCTGGCCATTAAAGGGCAAAATCATCGCCAGATCCATCGTTCATAATTGTGTACGATGCACCCGAGCCAAGCCAAAAATGTTGTCCCATCTCATGGGTAACCTACCTGCTTTACGAGTGCAGCCAGCAAGGCCATTCATCAACACAGGTGTCGATTTTTGTGGCCCAATGTACGTTCATTACCAAATCAGAGGTAAACATCGACAGAAGGCATATGTTGCAGTCTTTTGCTGCTTTGCTACAAAGGCTGTTCATTTAGAACTAGTTTCAAATTTACCAACCAAATCCACCAACGCATTTTTGGGAGCTCTTAAACGATTCATAGGCCGGCGTGGACATTGTAACAATATATTTTGCGACAACGCAACGAATTTCGTAGGAGCAAAAAATCGGCTTGAAGAATTAAAGGAAACGTTGTATTCGGAACAGGCTCAGAACTCAATCATATCAACATACAGCGAAAAGGGAATTACATTTAATTTCATCGCACCTAGAGCCCCACACTTTGGAGGGCTATGGGAAGCTGCTGTTAAAAGCGCGAAGACGTTGTTATGGAAAGTTCTGGAGCCAGCAGCACTAACACAAGAAATGCTACAAACCGGTTTGGTGGAAAATGAAGCCATTCTGAATTTCAGACCATTAACCCCCATGTCATCAGATCCAAATGACGCAACCGCTTTAACACCGGGTCATTTTCTCATCGGAGAACCGTTAACTGCTCAAGTTGACCCATCAGCTCATTCAAGCGGAACTGGACTATTAGACGATTGGAGACAAATTCAAAAAATCAAAACTGAATTTTGGCAAAGATGGTCTAAAGAGTACTTGCACCTGCTACAGCATCGTTATGGGTGGAAGACAGCATCTCCAAACGTCGAAATAGGCACCATTGTTATTATTAAGGACGACGATTAACCAGTCATGAAATGGTCATTAGGTCGAATCGTCCAAGTGCACAAAGGGAATGATGGCTTGGTGCGTGTAGTAGACGTTAAGACAAAGGACGCTGTACTTACCAGGTCAATACTCAGATTAGCGCCTTTGCCAATTGAAGCACAAAACAAATCGGGAGATCAGATAATTACCAACGCACCCAAAGGTAGTACCAGCGGTACCAAAACCCCAAGAAGAGTGGCAAATGATTCAGAAGCAGACGAAACACCCCGTAAAAAGGGAAAAATATCTCGGGTATCATTATTAACGACATTATTCATAGCGTGTCTCAGTCTGTCGATAAACCCCGTTAAATCGTCCACGGAGGTCATCAACCAGCCGTTTCGTAACCATCACGGAATATACTTCGAAAACATAGGTACCCTAGTGCGCACTGTCAAAGAATGGAAAATGATAGTTTATTATGATCTATCACCTTACTGGCAAGAACTAGAATCATTACGAAACGGAACAAAAGCATTACAAGAAATTCGCAAGGCCACACACTCCACCACATGTGAATATTTAGCTCTGCATTTCCAACAACATGAACAGAAACTGCAAATAGACAACAGTCTCTTCACAAGAAAACGCATAAGACAAGGAGCATTTAACATTGTGGGCAATTTTGCTAAGTCACTATTCGGCATTCTGGACAATGCTAATGCCAAAGAGATGTCGTCTAAAATTGATGCCATCAAAACTGACGACACTTTCCTACACAAATTAATAAAAAACTCTAGCGCACCTGAACCGCTAGAAAACTAATTTTCGAAGAAATTGTCTTTGAGGGACAAAAAAGTGTGGAAAGACTTAATACACTGTTGTGTAGAATCATATCAACCATTTCTTATCCAAAGCAACAAAACTCAACTCTAACACAAATGATGTAAATGTTCAGTGCTGGCAACACTTTCCGAACGAAGCAGTAATAAGTTTACCATAACAAGCTCATACTCAAATCAACTTATCCTTTGAATTTCGTTCTCATCGCAGGATTTCATCGAAAGTTTCAGCGGTTAAACGTTGTTTGAGGCTGCCATCCGAAAAACGTTCAAAACTCGGAAAATTTAAAAATTGATTCCTTATTTTTATTGCAAATGCTTTGCATATGAGAACGTAATTTGAAGCATTTGTTGGTGCAATATTTACGGAAATGGCTAATGCTGGTTAGCCTGTGTCAGCAGCAAAGCAAAATACATACAAAATCTGCTTTACGTTAAGTTAAACCCAACCAGTAAATTTCGTTTCGATTGAATCACTGCGCTGGAAGTTATACGGGTGAAAAGAATTTTAGGGTTGCCACCCTCAAAACTTTTCAAATTTTTAAAGCGTTAATATTTGTGGTTAATTATCATTGCAGGATCATTTCCTTTTGCAAATCTAATGACATAATCGCTCTGTAAAGAAATTTCACAAAATTACAAAAATGATCATAGCTGGCAGCCCTTTCATGATTTTGGTACGAAATTTCTACGACATTTGGTTCACATTAAGGTCCATTTACTGCGTGATCTTCGTTTTGATTTCTGCACTGGACCGGAACTTATAGGGAAAAAAGCTTTATTTTGCTGAGCAAAGTTGCAAGATTTAGGAGACAAAAATCACCATAGCTGGCAACTCTATTCTAATTTTCCAGCCAAATTTTCATCAAATGTTACCTAAGATAAGATCCAAGTACTGTATGAATCTTGTCCAAATTTGATGGCTGAATCGGAAGTTATAGGCCTAAAACCAGTTTTTTTTCTCACCTATTTTTGAAGATGGCACCACTGCCACAGGGTTGCCCGCATTTCAAAATAGCTTCTATCAGACCTGGTCCTAGATAATACCAACATATCCTGTAAATTTGATTATGATCGAATTATCCGGTCGTCAGTTCTCGTGAACAGAACTTTTGAGTGCTGAAAATAGAGGTAATTTGGTGATGGGTTGCCGTTCTTGTGCAAAACGGAATTTTGAAAATTTTATCTTGAGATGAAGGACAAAGGATAAAATTTATCAAAGATTTGAATTTTTTGTCAAAAATCAAAAATTTTTCAGGAAGGTCAATGATTTGAAGGATTTTTTTTCAGCACCCTGCCACAGCTACAGGGTTACCCGCTTTATGCTGAAAATCTCTACGTGCTAAATTTTAGTCAACATCAATACGCTCTGTAATTTTCATGATGATCCATTGTTTTTCTTACAAGTAATGACAAATCAAAATTTGCAAAAAAATCCTTGCCTACTTTTAGGCACTCTGCACCCACAGACGGCTCAAAATTTCCAATTGTTTATCATAAACAAGCTAAGAACATAATTAGTTTTCATTCCCAATACTTTTCTTTAACAAAAATTTACACTGCTTGGAAATATAGGAGTTCCTCAAAATTCACTAAAACGCTCGCCGCCGCCAAAAGGTTTAGGATATCTGAATTTGAGAAAGTCGTGGACCTACCTACTATATACACCTACGTTCTCCGAAAATTTCAGCTCAATCGGATTTGCCACTCCAGAGATTATCTCCCTTAATCATTTTGCTGATATATATATATATATATATATAAAGAAATATGAATTTTCGGTGAAACGAGTTTAATACTATTGTTCTTCGAACATTAGTAAAAACCAAACATCGCTAATAGACTCCACTATCAATATTTTTAAGATGGATCAAATGGAAGTCGAAAGAAGATTGAACCGGCTTGATCAGAAAATTAGCTTAATATTCAACAAAATAAACGGAAATGGCACAAATGCGTACAATATTATGAACACTCTGGCGCTAGAGTTAATGGCAGCTAGTCATAATTTACACAATATTCAGTCAGCAATCATAAGCTTATTAACGGACACTCATCATGGAATCATTAGTCCACTATTGCTATCTCCAGAGCAGCTACGCGATGAAATCCATAACATCGGAAGCAAACTTCCAGAATTCACTCAACTTTCGGTCAACAGTAAAGGTGTCCTACACTTATATCGAATAATGAAAGCTGAAGGGAGACTCGCGGATCCCTATTTGACGTTTACAGTACGACTACCTTTAGTCAATGAAACAAAGTTTGATTTATTCAAGCATACACCTATAGCTGCTGTCGTAAACAACACACTCATAAGTACACAATTAAATACCAGTTTCTTAGCTGTTAATGCTCACCGAGACACATATCTCGTCATGACACCAGAGGACCTAACTTTGTGCAGCACCAGTGAACGTCGAACATTATTATGCGAAAAAACAGGACCCACATACCACAAAGGTGCCCAAGTCGCCTCCTGTGAGTTCAGTGCCTTTGTGAACGAAACATCGCCCAAGTGCCAGACAACAGTTTTACCAACAGACTATGTCTGGAGTCAGCTCTCCGACACAAATAAATGGATTTATGGACTAAAAAATTTAACACGTCTTCGAGTAGTTTGTGGAGCTGACAAATTTCAAATTCCATTAAACGGGTCCGGTTTGTTAGCTATAGAACCAGGCTGCATCATTAAACTGGATCAACTCACAATAACAGGGCATGATAGCATATCCACTCAACAAAAGGCTGGGTTCTCCTCGACAGACATTCTTGTCGAGCTTCCTACACCAACTCATTGGACAGAACTGATTGAGACACCTTACCATTTCAACCTGGAACCACTTAATGCTCTCAAACAAAAATCGTTTGACGAAACGTTGGCTGAACTACCATCAACATATTCACAACAATTAAATAATTATCATATAATACCCGGTTACTTATCAATAACCGCCATCATCGTTATTCTCGTCATGATCTTATGGAAATATCGGCATCAGGTATGCAAGTCCAGACACAAGCCAACACCGGCGCCAAGGCATAGCAGAGCACCAGATTTTTCCATTACAGTTTAAGTCATAACTATTTTTAAACGATTGAATTCATGTTAATTTGTTAGATTAAAGTTTGGTTGTTTATTTTTTGAATAAGATTCAACGCGGGGGAAAATGTTCAAACTCATTAGTTAAAGTTAAAGTTTTCACATAAGCCTGTTTTGTTTATTCGTTCAAGTTTACGTAAATTAGATCATACAGAACACAGTACGTATGTACATCAGCAACTTTTATTTGTTCTACTTTCATGAAAGCACTTTTGTTGACATTGGTATAGCTTGCTTTCATTTATTGACCTATATGCACGCGACAATATTTTGCAACATTAGTAAAGTAAGCAAATATTCTCCTGTGCATGTGACTCAATGTGAAAATGCAATTTGTAAGTTTTTCTTCCTAGTATTTTTAAGATAGTATAAATTGAGTACAAATGTTAAAATAAAGTTAGACTACAACAAACTTCGAGACTTTTTCTGTGTTAACCTATCTCGTCGAGTAGCACAGCGGTTCAAGTACCGTATGTGCTCAGTGCTTTGTTATAACGGATAAAACGAATCATCGGTTTGTGTAACGGTTTAAGTGCCGTGTACAGTAGGCAGTGCAATACCGTAACTGCATCATTCGTCGAGTAACGCAACGGTTTCAAGTGCCGTATGTGTTTAGTGGTGTAGTGTTGCAAATCAAACAGTTCAATAGTGTAACGGTTCAAGTGACGTATACACTTCACAGTGCAGATAAAAGAATCTGTTCGTAAACAATCAAATTATTTGCGACGATTGGTCACTTTCCATTTCTCTACCATCAACGCCCTCAATTGCTTCAGC
The DNA here is from genome assembly GCA_963978885.1 of Nemotelus pantherinus. Classification (NCBI taxonomy): domain Eukaryota; kingdom Metazoa; phylum Arthropoda; class Insecta; order Diptera; family Stratiomyidae; genus Nemotelus; species Nemotelus pantherinus. The sequence goes on along the minus strand of OZ022264.1, from coordinate 108,824,983 downwards.
GACTGAAGCTTAACCTTCTTTACCATCCTTTATTTCAACCATCTGTACCTTAAGAAGTAGATATATGCTGGATAAATCACGACACGTATCTCCATTGTCAAAAGAGATAAATTTCAGTACAGGTGAGTTTTCTTATGAAGCTATCGGCTTGCATGCAACTTCTTCGGTGTTTAATATGCTGCCTTAAATTGGTGATGTTGAGAAAATGTCCAATTCGGATCTCATGCATTCTTTTTAGGGGGACATGCTAATTACCTATCAAATGTGTCCAAGACACGATTCTTGATAACTTTTCGTTTTATTTTCCCCCTTTTGATCTCTTGATGTAATACTCTTTTTGCAAATTTGTACTCATGTTCGAAAAAAGTCAGTATTAAAATCACTTTGGGCAAAAATTCAGATATGTATATATATATATATATATATATATATATATATATATATATATATATATATATATATATATATATATATATATAAACAAATATATATATATATATATATATATTTATATATATGTATATATATATATATATATATATATATATATATATATATATATATATATATATATGTATATATATATATATACATATATATACACTCAGAAAAAAACTTTGTAAAATTGGGGAAAAACATTGTTAATTCATATATTTTTTCACTATGAAATGGCGCCATAGAGGTTTCTCTATGAATTAACTACTACATAGTAATACGTGCGTGAGTTGTATTGGCAAAAATTTTCTCTACTGAATCAACAAGGGCTGCCTGTAATTTTGAAGCCGCGAATAGGAAATCCAACAATTAAATTGGATCGTAATAACATGGAAAGGAAAGTGTGGCTGCATACTTAAAATATGAACAAAAATGTCGTTAATCGACTTAAACTACCAATGCAAAAAGGACACTATTTAATGCTTTGAATAGTTGAAAGACCCAAGAATTTCAACAATTTATAATTCTAGAAATTCTTGGGTGCTTCAACTATGTAAAGCATTAAATAGTTTCTTTTTTTGCATTGGTATTTTAAATTGAGCTTTTTGAAACATCTTAACATTAAAATTGTGCTGTTTTGTGTCTTATTGCTGGCAAGCAACAGCTCTTAACAAGCTTTATCGCGTATATTGTTTAATAAGTGTGGCGAGATTTTGGTCTTAAATGATGCCAATTTCGCAGGGAGCAAATTTTCATTTCCTGGGGCTGGCTGTAATAGCCGGAAGTTGATATGTATCTGGAATTTAAATTATAACACAATTTGAGTCTGATTTTATAAAAACTATCTACCTATTTGATGTCCTTCGGTATCTTTATACCCTTGGCCATGCTTTAAGATTTATTTCTATCTGCCTTAGAAGAAAAGAATTCTCCCATTACTTTTTCACTTGTTCCCAACCACTGCAGCTATGACTAAAGGTTAGTAACAAAAAAAAAAACTCTAGCGCACCTGAACCGCTAGAAACACTAATGTTCGAAGAACAGTAGAAGAATCGTTCAGGTTTTGGGTGCATATTCCACCACATGCGCTGCTTATTACGGCCAAATTGTTTCAAATGCCACGTTTTACTTTTGTCTCAAGAATGCATTATAACTCATATGGTTGAAGGTTTCAGATATTACCACTGGCATGAATTTCAACGTTTATGAGAGCAAAACACGGGTTAATTATATTCGTTATCAGTTGCTTATTTCACAAAATTTTGAAAGCAGCATCTCATATAACATCAATGAAGAAAATGCTCAGTGCCTGCAGCACTGTAACTGAAGTTGGTGTTTGGGGCTGCGATCCGAAAAATTTGCAGAACTTTGCGAATTGCAACATTGATTATTTATTTTAATTGTAAATGTTTCCGGTATGAATACTAACTGTAAGCGTTTATTGATACAAAAGTAGCACAACCGACTCGTGCTGGCAACCTTTCGCCAGTATCAAAGTCAAGAATATATAACCTCTGCTTCACGTTGTTATATAACATTTGAAGTTATAGGAGTATAAAGAAATTTAGGGTTACCTGCGGCGAGTTTTTTCAAATAATCGAAAGCTTAATATTTGCTGTTTATTGTCACTACAATACCATAACCAATTGAAAATTCTACGATAAAACCGCTTAATAAAGATATTGCAAACAAACACAAAACCAACAATAGCTGGCAACCCTATCATGGCTTTTCAACCAAATTTGGCTTGAATAATGTTTATAATAGGTTCCAGTAATTGTATGAAATTCGTATTGATTTCATGACTGCACTGGAAGTTATAGGGCAAAAAGTTTTATTTTCCTGAGTGAATTTTCAAAACCAAAGACACTAAAATTACCATAGCTGGCAGCACCAATCGAATTTTTCAACCAAATTTCTATCAAACAGAGTTTAGAGTAGGGTGCAGCTACTGTGTCAATTTCATGACAATCTGGTAACTTATTCACATTTCATAGGGCAAAAAGCATTTTTTTTTCTTTGTAATTTTTCAAGATGGCACCACTGGAACAGAGTTGCCTACAATTCAAAATCGCTTCTATCAGACCTGGCTCTCCTTAAGTCCAATGCATTCTGTAAATTTCAATTGTATCTGATTATTGATTCGTGAGTTCCCGTGAACAGAAGTTTTTGAAGCTAAAAATATAGGTTAACTGAGAAAGGGTTACCGTTCTTGTCCGACATGAAATTTCCAAAGTTTTTGCTTTGACTGTGTAGATTGAGCATAAGATTTGTACACAGATTAGTTTTGTTGTAGAAACGGACATTTTTTAGGATAGTCGATGGTTTGAATGTTTTCACTTCCAAATTTTTATTTTTTCAAATTTAAGACACCAAAATTATCATAGCTGGCAGCTCCAACCGAATTTTTCAACTGAATTTCTATCAAACGTGGTTTGAAGTAAGGTGCAGCTACGGTGCGAATTTCGTCAAAATTGAACGATTCAATCAGAACTTAATGGGCTAAAAGCAGTTATCTTTTTTAGTGATTTTTCAAGATGGCACCACTGGCACAGAATTGCCCGCATTTCAAAATCACTTCTATCAGACCTGGTCCTATTTAAGACCAATACATTCTGCAAATTTCAATAAATTTTGTTCATCGGATCGTGAGTTTCCGTGAACAGAAGTTTTTGATGCTAAAAATATAGGTAACTTGGGCAAGGGCTACCAGGCGTGCCCGTTATACCATATCAAATTTTATTTTTTGTCTATGTAAATAAAGCACAAAATTTACATATAAGTGGCTTTTTTTTGAAGAAACGACATTTTTTCAAGAGAGACGATGATTTGGAGGTTTTCACTTTCAGTGCCTGCCCTAGCTACAGGCTTGCCAGCACGCTCATTAAAATGTACACTTATCTACAACTACATAAAACAAACATGTTCTGAAAATTTCGTAATGATTGAATAGCTTTGTCAAAAGTTATCGCAATTTAAAAATTTTCAAATTTTCCCGTTCTTTTTAGGCACCCAGCGCACACATGGGGCTAAAAAATTCCAAAACGTTATCCGATTCACATGTAAAACTTGTTCGAAATTTATGTCGTCGACTTTATTTTTGCAAAAATTATTTGTGTACGGAATAATAGGTATATTAAAAAAATCACTAAAATGGCCGCCGGCGCCAAAGGGTTAAAGATTATTAACTTTTTAAGAGACCTAGCACTATTCTGCATATATACCAATGTGTCCTGAAAATTTCAGCTCAATCGGATGGTGCGTTCCTGAGATTTTTTCACTGAAATTTTTTGATGATATATATATATATATATATATATATATATATATATATATATATATATATATATATATATATATATATATATATATATATATATATATATATATATATATAGAAATATGAATTTTTGGCCAAAGTGATTTTAATACTAATGTTCTTCTTCGAACATTAGTAATAAACTATTCAGCACACCGAACGACACACACTGCATGCACTACAAATTACATATATGCGCAATTTGTGTCTCGAAATGAATGCTGCTGAGTTTTAGTAATGATAAAACAAAACAAAAGAAATTGAAGTGCATCTATTCAAATCGACAGATCAAGTAGTTGATTTGTGTTTACGACTAAAATAACCCATAATGCATGTTGTATTTACAATATACGTATTGAATTTACATTAGTCGTTTTAATTCCATAAAATTCGTTGTTATTATGAAAGAAACAGCAATGAATATACAAAGAGGCTTTACTTTTATTATGGCCCTGGCTTTACATTGATAATTCTTGATTTTACTATGCGACTTTTTTCTGAGTGTATATATATATATATATATATATATATATATATATATATATATATATATATATATATATATATAGATATATATATATATATAAATATATAAATACAAACATATATATATATATATATATATATATATATATATATATATATATATATATATATATATATATATATATATCTGATGATAATGATGATGGCCTGGAGTGGGTCCATAGGGACCCTAGCACTGCTACCTCCTGGGTATATTATTCCTCCTTTGGGTTATGTCCTATAAGATGTCCAGGCTTCTAATGAACCTGGATATGTTCCTTGACAGGATATTTGTTATGTTCCTGATGGAAGGAAGAGCAGAGCCAAGTAGCTCAAGTCTTCTTCTCGCTAGTGCTGGACAGACTGTGAGCAGATGTTCTACGCGCTCTGTCGTTTCCTCATAGTATCTGCAGCGGTAGTCCTGCTCTTCATCTATCCTGTGGAGGTACTTTTTGCATGGAAGGTGTTCTGTCAATGCTCCGCATTTGGCTCTTATGCCACTTTCGCAGAGAGCCACTGCTTCTTTCGCTCTTTTATTATCGAAGCCAAGGTATTTTTTGAGTGTTTAAACCCTCAATATTAAGTTAGTAGTCTTCGATCTTCTTCCTCCATGTTTTAATTTACTGTTCCGTATCTGCTTTTGTAAAACTCCAGTACGAAGAAGGACCTATGAAGGGCATTTTTGCTCCTTTCTTGGCTCTGGTATCAGCTTCTTCGTTCCCTCGGTACCCCTAATGGCCGGGGATCCCTATCAACTCGAGGCTGTTCTGTGCCCCTATTTTATTTAGGGCCTCTTTTACCTCTAGGAGAATAGCCGAATTTATTTGATCGCGATTTAGAGCCATGAGAGCCGCTTGACTATCCGATAGGATTTTAATTCTGCCCTTTTAGTATCCCTTATTTTTCTTGTTTGTGGGGCTCTTAGTATGGCAGATAGTTCTGCTTGACAGATTGTGGCCTCCTTTGGGAGAGGGAAATGCATTTTGCACTTGGGACCAACGTGCCCTGCTCCTACTCCACAAACCATCTTTGAACCATCCGTACACCACATTTGCGCTCCTTTGTACGAGGGAGGGTGTCCATCTTTCCATTTGTCCCTTGATAGAATTGTGACCTTGAACCTCTTCTCGAATGCTGCCTCAGTTCTTATTTGGTCGCTCTATTATGGGCCTGACGTCCACCAGAATTTTTAGGTGGCCTTTAAGGTCCCCTGATTTATACCTGCAGGCCTGTTGTAGGCTAACGGCTTGTCTCGCTGCTTTTTCCTGAATTTTAAGGTGCAGTGGTTCAAGGTTTATTCATTGCTCCTGTAATCAGCAGGCAGGCTATCTTTTCAAGCTTGTTGAGCCTATTAATAGCAGTTTTTTGCATGGTTTTCTTCCACCACACTGCAATTCCATATAGGATAGGTCTCACCTTTTGTTTGCATGCCCATAGGGTCTACCTTGGAGATAGTTCCCAATGGCGTCGATGCATTTATTTTGTCGCCCAGAGTGACTTAATGGCCTTTATTGTTGTTTTGATTAGATGATCGTCCCAGGTGAGTTTCCTATCTAGATGTATTCCAAGACATTTTCCCTCTTCCTGCAGACATACGACTGTACCCCTAATATTTAGGGCTCCTATTTCGATTTTTTCTGTTTCTGGTGTTTGGTATTATGCTAGTTTTTTGAGGATTAATGGATAGACCTTTTTTTTCACACCACTGGGTTGTTTCATTTAAGGTTTTTTGTATTCTGGACCTCACGGTGTCGATGTCTGAGAATCTTATTATTACCGTAATGTCGTACGCGTAGCCGAGAGCCGTTAGGCCCTTACTATTGAGGGTCACGAAAAGGTCATCAACTAGTTCGGACCATAGCAGGGGGGATAATACCCCTCCCTGTGGGCATCCCTCCTAGTGTTCGCCCTTAGCTTCGCTTCCCCCAGCTCCGCAGCCACACATCGAATCCTTAGTATTTTGCTCGCCCATTTCACTACTTCTTGAGGAGTATCTCTCCTCTGGAGAGGGACGTATAGCGAGTCATGCCTTGCATTGTCAAAGGCTCCTTCTATGTCCATGAAGGCACATAGTGCAACTTCCTTGCATTCCAATGCCTTTTCTATTATTTTTGTCAGCGTATGTGTAGCTGATATAGGTGATTTGCTTTTTTGGTAGGCAAATTGAAATTTGTGAAGTGGCATCTTTGTCAAAAGATCATTCTTTATGTATAGGTCAATCAGTTTTTCCATGGTCTTTAATATAAAATATGTGAGGCTAATTGGCCTGTATGATTTTGGCAGGTCGGCCGGTTTATTGCTACCTTTAGGGATAAACACAACCCGTGCCAGTCTCCACAATTTTGGTTTATAGCTGAGTTGCAAGCTCACTCTAAATATGTGTACCAGAATGGTTTTTAGTTTCACGGCCGCTCTTTGTAGCTGAGCTGGGTAAATTCCGTCTGGTCCTGGTGATTGAAAGGGATTGAAAGAACTTATCACCCATTCAACCTTTTCATACGTGATGATTTGTTTGAGCAGAGGAGGTGAGTGACGTAACCGATCAGGACATTCCTCTTTCTGCTCAGCGTCATTGCTTATTTCGCACCCTGGAAAGTGTGTTCTAAGCAGCACTTCCAGTGTGTCGTCAAAGGATGTCGTCATCCCTCCATCTGGAGTTCTTAGTTGTCCTGTATGGCCTTGATAGCCTTTGGGTAGACCTTTTTGGATCCTGGCAGTCTCTGAGATACTATTGATACGATCGCAGAAGGCACTTCAGGCCTTCCTTTTGGATTTCCTTACCTCTTTGTTGTATTCTGAGAGTTTCTTTTTATAGGCCTCCTAGCTTGATGTGATTTTAGCTCGGTTGAACTCCGTTCTTGCGGCTCTTTTAAGTGTTTCTAACTCCCTATTCCACCATGGCACCATCGTCTTGGAAGGACTGGTTTTCTCAGGACAGTTATCGTAGTATGATTCGAGGATTATTCTGGTGACCTTGTCCACAGTGTCCTCCAGTTCCGTCTTCCTACTGAAGCTCGGGCGCAGGTCGTAAATTCCCGCTGTAAGGCTATTTTGATAGCCTTCCCAGTTCGTACACTTTGGTTGCCTGTACCCTACCCCTGTTACAATATCTTTTCCTAGTTCAAAGTTTATATGAGAAAGATGGAACTCCTAAGACATTTCACTTCTTCACTAAATGCGCTGCATTGTTTGACACCGACGTCAGGTCTAGTATCTGTTACCTGTTAGCTGTCACGAAAGTTGGCGTTTTGCCCTTTTTTGCTACAGACGAATTGCTGTTCAGGAGGAAGTCTAAAAGTAACTCATCTCAAGTATTGACGTCACTTCTCCCCCATGCTATGTGATGAGCGTCGACATCGCATCCAATAATCAGCATTTTGTTCTTCCTTCTGCAATGGCTAACGAGTCCTTTGATATTATTACTTGGGACTTGATCCTCATCCCCTGGGAAGTCTGCTGAGGCAAATACCGCCTCCACTATTTCTCCTTCGATAAAGACCTGTACTTGGACCGCAACTGTGTCCCTATTTGTGTATTCTGGAATCAGAAGAAAGTTAATATTTGTGCTAATTAGTATCGGCGCCCTCGATGTTTCTTCCCCTGCGTCCCAAACTAACCTACTATTTTTTGCGTTGAGGCCATTTATTCTGCCTTTATTTACCTAGGGCTCTTGTATTAGTCACAATTTATAGGTGCCTGAGGCAAACCTGCTGCTTACTTCCCCCGCGACAGCTGTGGCATGATGCAGATTCACCTGCAGACACCTCATTCTCTTTTTTCGCTTACTTAGGAGCCGCTAGGACCTGGTGTTGCCTCCATGCCGGTTCCACTGCCCACCGTATTTTTGGTTGTAGTGACCACAGGCGCCGGTGTTTTCCCGTTTTACTTTTTGACGTTCAACTTAACTTGCCCAAACCGGAAGCAAGTGTAGCCGTTTCCGTTTGTTATTTTGGTAGCAGAGGCCTGGTCCGCCGCTACTACTAGCATGGCGCACTCGCCTTTATTTTCCCTGAAGAGGGCTTTCCAGGACTTAACATTGAGGCCAAGAAGAGGTCACATAGATAAAGGCTATATTACAATTAGACGTTTTAATTTTCGCATTTATTTAGTGTATTTTTATGACGTATGTGTAGATGTACATAAAAAATTAATGTTATCACATTATTACTGGGTTTTCATGGTTTTCATAAATTTTTTGCTGCTAAACAGAGTGCCTTAACACTTTTGAGCAGTAGTGGATATATATATATATATATATATATATATATATATATATATATATATATATATATATATATATATATATATATATATATATATATATTCACATATATATATATATATATATATATATATATATATATATATATATATATATATATACATATATATTCACAAATATATATATATATATATATATATATATATATATATATAGATATATATGTAAATAGATATATATATATATATATATATATATATATATATATATATATATATATATATATATATACATATATATATACATATATATACATATATATAATCGAAAAATTTCAGTGAAAAAATCTCAGGAACGGGCCTTCTCATTGAACTGTAATTTTCAAGATACATTAGTGTGTGTGCAGAATAGTTCTAGGTCTCGCAAAAAAAGAATAATCTTTTACTCTTTGGCGCCGGCTTTCATGCAGGTTGGTGATTTTTGAAATAAACCTATTATTCTGTCAACAAATAGCTTTTTCAATAACAAAGTTTATGGCATACATTTCAAACGTGTACTTAATGTGAGTACGACAATAGTTTTGAAATGTTTAACCATATTTGTGGGCTAAGCACCTTAAATGAGATTTGGAAAGTTTGAAAAATTTTGAATTGCGATAACTTTTGACCAGATTATTAGATCTGTTTACAGGACATATTAATATTAATCAGTTGTAGACTGATGTGGTTTTTTATGAACTTGCTGGTTACCCTGCAGGTACGCCAGGCGTTGCAAATTTAAACCTTCAAACCATCAACTCTAATGAAAATTTGTCGTTTTTTTACAGTGCAACCAACTCGTATAAAAATTTTAAGAATTGTTAATACAACCAAAGCAAAACTTTTGAAATTTCACATCGGACAAGAACGGAGGTCCTTCTCCAATTCATCTACATTTTAAGCAGCAAAAACTGCTGCTCACGAGAACTAATGACTTAATTACCAGATTCAGCTAAAATTCACAGAATGTATTGGTATTAAATAGGACCAGGTCTGATAGAAACCATTTGGAAATGCAGACAACTCTGTGCCAGTGGTGCCATCTTGAAAAATTATAAAGAAAATAAAACTGCTTTTTGCCCTTTGAGCTCTGATTCAGTTTCCAGCTTTAGAAGCTGAACTTAACTGTAAGCCGCCTTTGCTAGAAATTGAATTGAAAAATTCGGTTGGTGCTGCCAGCTATAGTATATTTGGTGTCTTCGATTTAGAAAATTCGCTCAGGACAATAAAGTTTTTTGCCTTATAACTTCCAGTGCAGTAATGAAATCAAAATGAAATTGATAAGATGAATGAAACTAATTATAAGCATTATTCAGAAGAAATCTGGTTAATTACAATGAAAAGGTTGCGAACTATTGTTGGTTTTATATTGTTGCTTTTGTATTGTTGTATTTCGTATTAAAAAATTTGAAAACTTTTGTGACTGGTAGCCCTTATCCTCTGTGTACCATTCAAACATCCAATGCAGCCGTAGGATAAAAACGAAATTCAAGGGGTAAGTTGATTTCAATGTAAAGCAGGTGTGATATATTTTTGGTTTTGATGGACGGGTTACCAGTGCGAGGCGTTTTGGGCTATTTTTGTATCACTAAATGCTTGCATTAAGTATTCATATGGCGAACATGAACAATGAAAATACGATACGAATGTTGAAATGTTTAAAGTTCCAGAAATTTTTCGGTCCCAAACATCTTTCGTTTTTTGATCCTAAATATCTTTCTATCCCCGTAACTTTCGACGAAATCAAGGGATAAAATCGAGACCGATGTATTTATTTGATTTTGACTAGATTTTGACTCTATATATTTATATATATATATATATATATATATATATATATATATATATATATATATATATATATATATATATATATATATATATATATGTATATAGATGTATATATATATATATATATATATATATATATATATATATATATATATATATATATATATATATATATATCTATTTATGTATACATATATGTATACATATATGTATATATATATATATATATATATATATATATATATATATATATATATATATATATATATATATATATATATATATAAATATATATATATAAATATATATATATATATATATATATATATATATATATATATATATATTTATATACACATATATATACCAATTTATTATATATAGAACAGTACATATGATATGCTGAAGAAAGTATCTTGCTGAGTACTCAACTCGTTATGCACGACTGTCGTGCACGCGCTCTTAAAGGACCTGTTTATAGGCATCAGGCACCCATATCTTTACGCTTGGAATATGCAGGTCTTCGTTCCTCTTTGAACGAAACGATATGTATATAATCATCAAGTTTTCAAATTTATCAGGATTCTCTCTAACTTTAGCAATTAAACGTTTATACTCAGGATCTTCACAAAAACTTTTTGGAATATTGCTTCCCCAATGCTGATGCTCGGGCATACATACTACTGCACAGACTGGTTCATTCTCAGAAGCGCACACCCTCGACAGTGCATCCGGTACCACATTCTGAGAGCCTATCCGATGCTGATGGTAAAATTCTATCCCTGTAATTTTAGGCGTCACAGTGCTAGCCTGCCAGACAGGTCTCTCTGGTTCATCAACCACTTCAGGCTGGCATGGTCCGTGATGACGGTGAAAGGCAGCCCCTCGATGTATGCCCGAAAGCGTTTCACACTATGCACTGCCGCCAAGCGTTCTTATTCCGTTACGCTGTAGTTGTGTTGCGCGGCATTTAGCTTCGTAGATATAAATGCAATGGGATGTTCCCTACCATCATCGCCCTTTTTAAAAAGGACACTGCCAATGCCAGTGGCACTTGCGTCGCATTGAATGTAAAAGTGCCGAGAGAAGTCCGGATTTAACAGCACTGGCGCAGCCACTTAAAGTTAATTCGTTTGATTGAAGGCATCATCAGCTGCCTTCGTCCACGCAAGCTTACGTTTGTCCTTTAGCAAATCCGTAAGCGAAGAAGTTATTGACGCGAAATTTGGTATAAACCGTCAAAACCAGCCTGCCATCCCCATGAATCGTCTCACGTCCTTAACCGATTTAGGTAGGCTATGATGCTTGACACTTTCTCTTGGTCGGTTTCAACGATACCATCACCAATTACATAACCGAGTTATTTAATCTCTTTTTGGATGAACTTGCTTTTTTCAACGTTGATCGTCAGATTTGCTGATGTTAACAAACTGGCTACTTTGGCAAGTAGCGCCAAGTGCTCATCAAACGTTGAACTGGTTACGAGCAAATCATCCAGATAGACGAACACCCGATCATGCAATTCATGTGGAATTACCTTATACATCAGCCTGCACATTGTTTGAGGGGCATTGCATAGCCCAAACGGCATAACGGCGAAATGATACAGGGGCGACCTGGGACACAAAAAGCGGTTTTTTCTCGAAATTTCTCCTCTAGCGGAATTTTCCAAAACGCATCTTTCAAGTCAAGGCTTGTTATAAATCGGGTGGACTGAAGACGAGCCAATAACCCTTCAATTAGTGGCAAGGGATAAGCATCTTTAACGGTGACCTCATTCAGTCTCCTGGAGTCCAAACATAGCCGCACTTTACCTGGCTTCCTGACGATGGTGACTGGCGAGCCCCACGCACTTCTGCTTTCTTCAATTACCCTCAGAGACAACATGTGATCTAATTCATCATACATCAGTTTCTGCACGACAGGTGAAACTGCGTAATGACGTTGTTTAATAGGTTGGGCCTCTCCTGTGTCGATGGCATGCGACAGAAAATTGGTTCTGTCCAAACCTATTTTATTAAAGTACGGAAACTGATGTATGACCAAATCCAGCTTCTGCTTATCTGCTGGGGACAATTGGTGGAAACATGAAACCGCAACTTGTGATTCAATAGCGGAACAATGTGGAACAATTTTAAATGCATCTCAGAAGTCTATGCCAAGATAGACTTGTTGGGTCAAACTGGGGCATAACACGAAGCGTATTATTCTAGTTTTATTATTGAACTGTACCAACATACTAATATAGCCAAGTACGGACGCCTTCTGACCTGAAGCAGTTCGAACTGCAGTCTGCATGCAGTGTACATACAAACCCAGCTCATCGACTAGTTCAAGTGCCCCTGCACCCAGAATACTAACACTGGCTCCGCTATCTAGTAGACCTGTGAGTCTCCGGCCCTTAATATAGATATCCGCAAAAGGCCGATTGTCGCCAGGTGTGGACACGATCGACTCCACACAAGCTCGTTTCAAAAACTGCCTCTGAGTAAAGTAACACCACGACCGTACGAACCGCCTTGCCGAACGCCTACGCATTCTGAAGGTTTTTTCAAGTTCACAGTTAGTTGATGATAAAGAGGGTTGCGAATCTGTTGTATTTGATGAACTTGGTCGATTCTTTTCTTTATTTACGGCCGTCGTCTCAACTCCGGGTCCACGTTGGTAGCGGCGTCGGTCATATTTGGTCGGGTTGCCGGAGAAATATCAGCAATGCGCGACCTCTCCGCTGGAACCGCATTCCTGCCAAAGTTTCCTGACTGGCATCTAAGACACTTGGTTTTTACTACTCCCTCTCTACCACAACCGAAACAGAAAACTCGCTGTACTGACTCTTGACAGTCAATCAATCCATGCCCCAAATCTTTGCAGTTCCAACATACTCGATTACTTGCTTGTCCATCAGCTCGTTGACTCCTAACTGGAACGGGGTTGGCACTAGTCTGCAATGCTTCAATTCTCGGTCTGGTGTGTGCCTCTGCTGCTGCTAATCCTTGGTACCAAATGGGATGTTGAGGTCCTACGGCTCTAAAATCTGAGTAATCACAGTCCTCTGAAGCCTCCTGTACACTTAGTTCATGTACCGTACGGGGTCGACGATGAGTGTCGCGATCTGCATTCCACCCCAAAAGTTTCCACTCAGCCTCCACTATGCAGCAACGTTTAACTAAATCCCTCGTGGATCTAAAATCAACTTCAGCTAAATGAGCTCTTAGTGCTGGCGCCATATTGCAAAATACTACACATTGAAAATCCAGATCAGACAGTGGCACAGTTAATTGTGAGGAAATATCTTCCAGTGCATCATAAAAATCCTGAAAAACTTCCCCAGGTTTCTGAATTCGTGCATCCAACATTCGCCGAACATCTTCATCTGAATGGCACGAGCTAAACCGTTCCAGAAACTCCTGACGCAAGTGGCCCATAAAAGGGGGTTATTCAACTCCCGAAATCGCCAATACCAATCAGCGGCCGGCCCCTTTAACAATAAATGAAAGTCTTTTTGCCAAAGTTTTAAACGCAACCTTATAATCTTCAGCCAACGACAAGACTCAAAACATAAATTGTCTAGCAGGCAAACCAGAATTTGAACCATCGAAGATAAGGTTCCATACTGGCATAGGCAAAATAGCCCCTAAACTATTATTCGTTACTGTAGGCTCTCAAAAAACTACCCTTGGAGGTTCCTGACTGCCGGAATCACCTATATGATCCACCAAGTTCGATTGATTGGTGGATCTCTTTTCTTGCTTTTGCTTCTTTTCTAAATGGTCAGTATTGACCATTTGAGTGGCTTGAGCAACCGAAGGTGATAAGCTCAGGCGTCCAAATTGGTGTTGAAAGGGTATATAGCTGGGATCCCAGCTATTAGTTCTACGCCGCATGACACCCGATGTTGAATAAAACAAAATTCAAATAGAACAGGAAAATGCTTGCCTCAAAGATTCTACACAATAGTGGGACCAATTCAGCTGCAGAAATGAAACTTATTATTTCGCAGAGCAAATGAGATAATCTCGACAGTTCGAAGAGAAAAATAAAAAAATTTAATAAACTTAATGTATATTAGCGAGGGAAATATAATGTAAAAAATATAACTTGAAAAATTTTCTTTTCTTAACAGACGAAAGGATTCAGCATAAAATAATAAAAAAAAAATAATGATTTCTACCCTTCACCATCAGGACTTGGGCAGGAGATAGGACGGGAGTAGGATTAAAAGTTTGACACAAAATGATTAAATGGGAAAGGAAATATTTAGGACTTCAGATTGTTATGATTGTCTCCGAGATGATCACACAACCATTTGCATCAAGTCTGGTTAACGAGTTGATATTTCTAAAGCTATCTTGGAGCTTGATAGTAAAAAAGGCCCTGGACCTGATCTTCTTCCTCCAATGTTTCCTATTAAATGTGCCGCACAGTTAATCAATCCTCTTCAAATTATATTTAATACATCTCTTTCTCCTGGGTACTTTCCGTCGTATTGGAAAACCTCCTACGTGACACCAATATTCAAAAATTGAAATAATTCAAAGATCAATTCAAAATTATAGAGGTATTGCCATTTTATCAACTATTCCTAAACTCTTCGAAAAAATCATATGTGCTAAACTATCTCCTCTGGTCGATTCTCGACTAAACGAACAGCAGCATGGTTTTAGGAAAGGACGTTCTACCACTACCAACCTAATGGTGCGGGTTTCGCATGTTCTTTGTAAAATGGAGAAAGGTGATCAAATTTACGCAGTCTACACTGACTTTAGCAAAGCATTTGACCGTGTTGACCACTCCATTTTGATTTCCAAGCTACAGCAATTCGGAATTGCCGGATCTCTACTAAAATGGCTTAGCTCTTACTTACACAACCGCTAACAACATGTGAAATTCCAAGGGCTTATTTCTAAAAAAAATTCATGTCAATTCAGGTGTACCTCAAGGTAGCCATCTTGGCCCTTTACTTTTTAATATTTTTATATCAGACTTGTCAGAGGTTTTATCTGATGTGGCTCATCTACTCTATGCGGACGACCTGAAAATTTACTATAAAGTTATCTTCAGATGCCAGCTTTTTTCAATTAAAACTAAATTCCCTCGAACATTGGTGCAGCGTGAATAACCTACCTCTCAACATCGCAAAATGTCATGTGATTAGCTTTTCTAGAAAAAGTACGCGCATACGTTATACGTACCTTTTAAGTAATACGGCACTTAGTAGAGTGGACAATATTTTAGACCTCGGTGTGGTGCTGGATGAAAAGCTTCGCTTTAATTTTCATTACGACAAAATGATTTCTCAAGCAAGTAAGCGACAAGCCAGGGAGTTTCAGAACCTTTGGGTTACAAAATCACTTTACACCGCGCTCGTTCGCCTTCTTCTTGAGTATGCTTGCATTGTCTGGAACCCAGTTTTCGAAATTCACAGCCAGAGATTTGAATCTATTCAGAAGCAATTCTTGCTATTTGCTCTTAGAGGTCTTTACTATCCAAGTGATTTTAGCAATTTACCGTCGTATGAATTTTGCCTTAGACTTCTAAACTTATTACCTTTTGCATCCAGAAGATTAATGTTATCTGCCTGCTTCAGTTTCAATGTCATTAGAGACGCTGTTAATGTCGACTATATACAGGAAAGATTTGTGCTTAATCAGCCCCTGAGAGTCACTAGATCCTGACAAATGCTAGTTGAATATAAGCATATCACCGCATATGCTGATAATGAGCCAATTAACAGATGCTGCAAAATATTCAATAGTATGAGCATACACTTTTCCCCCACGATATCCAAAGTGTCCTTTAAAAATAGAATTACCAAGGCTCTCTTATCCTACCCTCCCTAGTCTACCGGCCTAGTATCTTCTTTGACTTAGGACTATTTTTATAATTGTTTAATTAGATAATTAATCAATTTCGTTTTGCGTTTTTTCGTATTTAATATTGTGACCTACATGTAAATTAGCTATATGTATTTATTTATCGAATGTTTATTTATTTATATTATTTTTGTTTGTATTTTATACCTATTTTGAACCTGTTTTTTTTTAAATTTGTCTAGTTTTTTTTATGTTTAATATTTATTTCATTTATATGTATTATTATACCTTGTTTGGTAAATAAATAAATCAATAAACGAGCAACACCTCAATGGGTGGACACAGACCGAAATTAAGCTGTTAAGACATGCCAGCAAGGAATTTATTCACGATTTCCATCAAACAAAATCAGTACTGTTTTCATACATACATAAAACTATCTTATCATTAGGAGATATTTTGTGATTCCCTCTGACTAATCATCTCAACAACCACCGCAATCTGCATTTATTAAATATTGTAAAAACAAGTTTTATTTTACATTTAAAACAGACACAGCAGCACAAGACGGGTGCCAATGCTGCATTGACGACCGCTTGGCCTGATTGATAATCAATGAACTACTTGTACAATAGCTTGGCAAAGCAAGAGTAAAAGCAAAGCTATACGCAAAAGCAGATAGAAATGATCCAACCATATTGCCGATAATTGTTTTGGCGCCATTTGTTGCATCGCGGCCTCTCAGCCAAACCGCCGTCAATGCAGCATATTTATTCTTTAAAGGACTCCTATTTAGCTTGCCCAGCGTGCCTTATTTTGCCGGCTAACGCAGTCTGACGTGGGGGTCCCGGTTTTGCTTCTTTTTCGACTTTTGTGCTACGGCACGCGGACATCACACTTTACATCACAAAAACATGCAAGGACAGACAATGGTGAGGTGAAATCATTATTTTTTTTGTTTAGCAAATTTATTCAAGCATCGTAATATCCAAGAACACGCAGTAAGAGAAAATGATGTAAAAAATATATATAATTTCAAATTATGAGACAGAGGTCTCTATATACATATATAAATATATATATATATATATATATATATATATATATATATATATATATATATATATATATATATATATATATATATATATATATATATATATAAAAGTTATGAGAACTTAATGATCCTTAAAAGAAAGAAACGAAAAGGAAACTATTCAATAGCTGCTTAATTCAGGAGTAACTCACATGAGTGATATAAATCCTTTTTCTTTCTAATTTCCCAAACCCGGCCAGGATTGGTTTACACCAATCATGACAGAAAATTTGGTTTTTACTAATGTTCGAAGAAGAACATTAGTATTAAAATCACTTTGGCCAAAAATTCATATTTCTATATATATATATATATATATATATATATATATATATATATATATATATATATATATATATATATATATATATATAAAAATTTCAGTTAAAAAATCTCAGGAACGCGCCTTCCGATTGAGCTGAAATTTTTAGGACACATTGGTGTATATGCAGAATAGTGCCAGGTCTCACAAAAATAATCTTTATATAATAATCTCTAATAATAATCTTTAACCCTTTGGCGCCGGCGGCCATTTTAGTGATTTTTTTAATATACCAATTATTCCGTACACAAATAATTTTTGCAAAAATCAAGTTGACGACATAAATTTCGAACAAGTTTTACATGTGAATCAGATAATGTTTTGGAATTTTTGAACCCCATGTGTGCGCTGGGTGCCTAAAACGAGAACGGGAAAATTTGAAAATTTTTAAATTGCGATAACTTTTGACAGAGCTATTTCACGATTACGAAATTTTCAGGACATGTTTGTTTTATTTAGTTGTAGATTAATGTACGTTTTAATGATAGTGCTGGTAACCCTGTAGCTAGGGCAGGCACTGAAAGTGAAAACCTCCGAATCATCGTCTCTCTTGAAAAAATGTCGTTTCTTAAAAAAAGCAACTCATATGTAAATTTTGTGCTTTGTTTACATAAACAAAAAAAAAAATTTATATGGTATAACGGGCACGCCTGGTAACCCTTGCCCAAGTTACCTATATTTTTAGCATCAAAAACTTCTGTTCACGGAAACTCACGATCCAATGAGCAGAATTTATTGAAATTTGCAGAATGTATTGGTCTTAAATAGGACCAGGTCTGATATAAGTGATTTTGAAATGCAGGTGATTCTGTGCCAGTGGTGCCATCTTGAAAAATCACTAAAAGAGATAACTGCTTTTAGCCCTATAAGTTCTGATCAAATCGTTCGATTTTAACGAAATTCACACCGTAGCTGCACTTTATTTTAAGCCACGTTTGGTAGAAATTTGGTTGAAAAATTCGGTTGGAGCTTTCAGCTATGATAATTTTGGTGTCTTAAATTTGAAAAAATAAAAATTTGGAAGTGAAAACATTCAAACCATCGAATATCCTAAAAAATGTCCGTTTCTACAATTAAACCAATCTGTATACAAATCTTATGCTTCAACTACACAGTCAAAGTAAAACTTTGGAAATTTCATGTCGGACAAGAACGGTAACCCTTTCTGAGTTAACCTATATTTTTAGCTTCAAAAACTTCTGTTCACGGGAACTCACGAATCAATAATCAGATACAATTGAAATTTACAGAATGCATTGAACTTAAGTAGGGCCAGGTCTGATAGAAGCGATTTTGAATTGTAGGCAACTCTGTTCCAGTAGTGCCATCTTGAAAAATTACAAAGAAAAAAAACTGCTTTTTGCCCTATGAAATGTGAATAAGTTACCAGATTTTCATGAAATTGACACAGTAGCTGAACCTTACTTTAAGCTCTGTTTGATAAAAATTTGATTGAAAAATTCGATTGGTGCTGCCAGCTATGGTAATTTTTGTGTCTTTTTGTGAAAATTCGCTCAGGAAAATAAAACTTTTTGCCCTATAACTTCCAGTGCAGTCATGAAATCAATACGAATTTCATAAATTTCACATTAATGGAACCTATTATAAACATTATTAAAGCAAATTTGGTTGAAAAGCCATGATAGGGTTGCCGGCTATTGTTGGTTTTGTGTTTGCTTGCAATATCTTTATTAAGTGGCTTTATCGTAGAATTTTCAATTGGTAATGATATTGTAGTGACAGTAAACAGCAAATATTAAACTTTCGATTGTTTGAAAAAACTCGCTGCAGGTAACCCTAAATTTCTTTATACTCCTATAACTTCGAATGTAATATAACAACGTGAAGCAGATGTGATATATTCTTGGCTTTGATACTGGCGAAAGGTTGCCAGCACGAGTCGGTTGTGCTACTTTTGTATCAATAAATGCTTACAGTTAGTATTCATACCGGAAACATTTACAATGAAAATAAATAACCGATGTTTCAATTCCCAAAGTTCTGCAAATTTTTCGGATCGCAGCCCCAAACTCCAACTTCAGTTACAGTGCTGCAGGCACTGAGCATTTTCTTGATTAATGTTATATGAGATGCTGCTTTCAAAATTATGTGAAATAAGCAACTGATAACGAATATAATTAACCCGTGTTTTGCTCTCATAAACGTTGAAATTCATGCCAGTGGTAATATCTGAAACCTTCTACCATATGAGTTATAATGCATTCTTGAGACAAAAGTAAAACGTGGCATTTCAAACAATTTGGCCGTAATAAGCAGCGCATGTGGTGGAATATGCACTCAAAACCTGCACGATTCTTCTACTGTTCTTCGAACATTAGTGTTTCTAGCGGTTCAGGTGCGCTAGAGTTTTTTTTCTTTGTCTTTCTCAACACAAACTAGAAATCTGATATTCAAATCTAACTGATTACAGTAATTCAATGAGCCACAACAATGGTAACATTAAATTGTAATAGATGAAATTATTGTATATAATACGAAAAAATTGTAATAAATGAGATTCATATACAAACGTAAGCAATTTCAAATTCAAGTAATTAGCATGTCATGTTCTTATGCAGTCATACATTATGCGTAGTACGTAGATATTCAAATAGTGTTAAATTGCTTGCCGAATAAAAATTTACTTATATAAGAAAGATGTACTCAGCTGTATTGTTCCCAATATGATGTGTACTTTTTCTTATTTGCTTTCCTTATTACTAATTTTCGAAGAAAATTAGTATTAAACTCGTTTCGCCACAAATTCATATTTCTTTATATATATTTATATATATATATATATATATATATATATATATATATATATATATATATATATATATATATATGTATATATATATATATATATATATATATATATATATATATATATATATATATATAAATATATATATATGTACACTCAGAAAAAAGTCGCATAGTAAAATCAAGAATTATCAATGTAAAGCCAGGGCCATAATAAACGTACAGCCTCTTTGTATATTCATTGCTGTTTCTTTCATAATAGCAACGAATTTTATGGAATTAAAACGACTAATGTAAATTCAATACGTATGTTGTAGATACAACATGCATTATGGGTTATTTTAGTCATAAACACAAATCAACTACTTGATCTGTCGATTTGAATAGATGCACTTCAATTTCTTTTGTTTTGTTTGATCATTACTAAATCTCAGCAGCATTCATTTCGAGACACAAATCGCGCATATATGTAATTTGTAGTGCATGCAGTGTGTGTCGTTCGGTGTGCTGAATAGTTTATTTTATGTTACTTACCTTTAGTCATAGCTGCAGTGGTTGGGAACAAGTGAAAAAGCAATGGGAGAATTCTTTTCTTCTAAGGCAGATAGAAATAAATCTTAAAGCATGGCCAAGGGTATAAAGATACCGAAGGACATCAAATAGGTAGATAGTTTTTTTAAAATCAGATTCAAATTGTGTTATAATTTAAATTCCAGATACATATCAACTTCCGGCTATTACAGCCAGCCCCAGGAAATGAAAATTTGCTCCTTGCGAAATTGGCATCATTTAAGACCAAAATCTCGCCATACTTATAAAACAATATACGCGATAAAGCTTGTAAAGAGCTGTTGCTTGCCAGCAATTAGACACAAAACAGCACAATTTTAATGTTAAGATGTTTCAAAAAGCTCAACTTAAAATACCAATGCAAAAAAAGAAACTATTTAATGCTTTACATAGTTGAAGCACCCAAGAATTTCTAGAATTATAAATTGTTGAAATTCTTGGGTCTTTCAACTATTCAAAGCATTAAATAGTGTCCTTTTTGCATTGGTAGTTTAAGTTGATTTACGACATTTTTGTTCGTATTTTAAGTATGCAGCCACACTTTCCTTTCCATGTTATTACGATCCAATTTAATTGTTGGATGTCCTATTCGCGGCTTCAAAATTACAGGCAGCGCTTGTCGATTCAATAGAGAAAATTTTTGCCAATACAACTCACGCACGAATTACTATGTAGTAGTTAATTCATAGAGAAACCTCTATGGCGCCATTTCATAGTGAAAAATATATGAATTAACAATGTTTTTCCCCAATTTTACAAAGTTTTTTTCTGAGTGTATATATATTTATATATATATATATATATATATATATATATATATATATATATATATATATATATATACATATATATGTCAGCAAATAGATTTTCCGAGATAATCTTTGGAGTTGCCGATCCGATATCCTAAACTTTTTGGCGGCGGCGAGCGTTTTAGTGAATTTTCAGATACCCCTATATTTCCAAGCAGTGTACATTTTTGTTAAAATAAATAATTGGGAATGAAAACTTATTATGTTTTATGCTTGCTTATGTTAAAATGTTGGAAATTTTGAGCCGTGTGTGGGTGCAGCATGCTTAAAAGTAGGCAAGGATTTTTTTTCAAATTTTGATTTGTCATTACTTCTAAGAAAAACAATGGATCTTCGTGGAATTTGCAGGGCGTATTGATGTTGGCCAAAATTTGGCACACGTGAATTTTCAAGATAGTGCGGAAAACCCTGCAGCTACGGCAGGCTCCTGAAGAAAAACCTTCAAATCATTGACCTTCCTGAAAATTTTTTGATTTTTGACAAAAAAATCAAATCATTGATAAATTTTAACCTCTGTCCATCATGTCAAAATGAAATTTTCAAAATTCCGATTTGCGCAAGAACGGCTACCCATCACCAAATTCCCTCTATTTTAAACTCTCGAAGTTCTGTTCACGAGAACTGACGACTGGATTATCCAATCATAGTGAAATTTATAGGACATGTTGGTATTAGGTATTAGGTATTAGGACCAGGTCTGGTAGAAGTGATTTTGAAATGCGGGCAACATTGTGGCAGTGGTACCATCTTGAAAAATCACTGAGAAAAAAAACTGGTTTTCGGCCTATAACTTCCGATTCAGCCATCACATTTTAACAAGATTCAAACAGTATTTGGATCTTACTTTAGGTAACATTCGATGAAAATCTGGTTGAAAAATTAGGATAGAGTTGCCAGCTTTGGGGATTTTTGTATCTCCTAAATCCTGCAAATTTTCTCAGCAAAATAAAACTTTTTCCCTATGACTTCCAGTCCAGTGTAGAAATCAGAACGAAGTTCACGCAGTAAATGGAATTTTATGTCAACCAAATGTCGTAGAAATTTCGTAAAAAAATCATGAAATCTGCCAGCTATGACCATTTTTGTAATTTTGTTTAATTTCTTTACTGAGCGATTATGTCATATTGTCATTATTGTATTGTCAGATTTGCAAATGGAAATGATCCTACAATGAAAATTAACAACAAATATTAGCGTTTTAAAAATTTGAAAAGTTTTGAAGGTGGTAACCCTAAAATTCTTTTCACCCGTATACCTTCCAGCGCAGTGATTCAATCGAAACGAAATTTACTGGTTGGGTTTAACTTAACCTGAAGCAGATTTGGTATGTATTTTGCTTTTCTGCTGACACAGGCTAACCAGCATTAGCCATTTCTGTAAATATTGCACCAACAGATGCTCCAAATTACGTTCTCATATGCAAAGCATTTGCAATAAAAATAAGGAATCAATTTTTAAATTTTCCGAGTTTTGAACATTTTTGGGATGGCAGCCTCAAACAACGTTTAATCGCTGAAACTTTCGATGAAATCCTGCGATGAGAACGAAATTCAAAGGATTAGTTGATTTGAGTATGAGCTTGTTATGGTAAACTTATTGTTGCTTCGTTCGGAAAGTGTTGCCAGCACTGAACATTTTCATAATTTGTGTTATAGTTGAGTTTTGTTGCTTTGGATAAGGAATGGTTGATATGATTCTACAAAAAAGTGTATTACGTCTGTTCACATTTTTTTGTCACTCAAAGAATATTTCTTCGCAATTTAGTTTTCTAGCGGTGCTGATGCGCTAGACTTTTTTTTATTTTAACCGATCGCCAACTCGATCAACTGCCCACTTGGTTGCTTCGACATACTTTGCCTCAGACACCAACAAATTAGCCTTCACCTCCAGCAGCGATTCCCTTGTTCACCAACTTCTCTTGAATTCACGCAGGTTCGTTCTTTTCCAATTCAGTTGTTCAGCCTCCAATTTTGATTTCAATCCAGACACTTTTCAGTTTTCCAGTTTGCGATACTTTTTCAAAGTTCAAATACTTTCTTCCCAAATCACTTTTTCAGTTTGCAATACTTTTTCAAATTTCAAATACTTTTCCCCAATTCAGTTTTTCAGTTTGCAATACTTTTTCAAATTTCAAATACTATTCCCCAAATCAGTTTTTCAGTTTGCAATACTTTTTCAAATTTCAAATACATTTCTCCACATCAGTTGCAATTTTGCTTGAATTTCAAACTTCTTTCAAATAACGTTCGCACTTAATTTCAAACACTTTTTACAAACTAAGCTTTCCATTACTTTTTCACACTTAATTTCAAATTTTATTCACCTCGCAAACCAAGAGTACGACCTTACACTTTTCAGATCTCCAAACCAACAATCCCTTTTTTCTTTGTTCCCAAATTTTTCAACGAACCGCAAGAGCGGTTCTTTTCCAAATTTCCCGTTTGGAATGCTATTTCCCGCACTATTAGGGCATCACCAGGCCTGATCGTACAAGCATGCGATGCCATCTTTGCTGCCATAAATTGGTGGGAAATTCCAAGAGCTTTCGCTGAACAGCTGGATCTCGCCATCTCATCTGCCAATAATGACAGATGTGGAAAGATCGGATCACAACTGTCAGTTCACCAGTTCTACATCAACTACACTTTCGAATATAGTTCGTGATATGAACAATTTCAAGATAGTGTTCGTTATAGTTGGGACAACAAAACTCGCTTCTCTCATCAAAACAAGATGTGGTACAGAAGTACTTAGTATATTTCGCAAATTAGGATGCGAGACTATGACAATTCAATACGGAAAAGGCGATAGCAGTCTCCAATTAAGTGTGCTGATTTCAATGGGATGCATGTAAATGCAGACCGTTTGAAGCCAAATATTCTTGATGATATTCGTTATGTGGATTTGCTCATAAGCCATGCCGGTGCTGGTAGTTGTATGGAAATTTTGCGTCAAAACCACTGGTGGTAGTTACTAATGAAGATTTGATGGGAAATCATCAAATTGAATTGGCAGAACGGCTGTGCGACGATCGAAATTTGTTCTATTGCACGCCGAAGGAATTGCCTAAAGTTCTATCGACTTGTTATTTTAGCTGTTTGAAAAGTATTACATGTTTTCAGACATAGCTAAGAACTTATCTACCTACAACAATACTTAAATCAACTTATCCTTTGAATTTTGTTCTCATCGGAGGATTTCATCGAAAGTTTCAGCTGTTAAACGTTGTTTGAGGCTGCCATCCGAAACATCTTTTAAACTCGGAAAATTTAAAAATTGGTTTCTTATTTTTATTACAAATGCTTTGCATATGAGTATGTAGTGTGAAGCATTTGTTGGTGCAATATTTACGAAAATGGCTAAAGCTGCTTACTCTGTGTCAGCAGCAAAGCAAAATATATACCAAATCTGCTTCACGTTAAGTTAAGCCCAACCAGTAAATTTCTTTTCGATTGAATCACTGCGTTGGAAGTTATACGGGTGAAAAAAATACTAATTTTCTTCGAAAATAGCTTGAATAGCTCCAGATGTTTGAGGACTATGTTGCCACTACCTTTTAAAAGACCCATTTGATTCTCCGGACATTGATTGCCTGCTAAAGCCATCCAATTGTTGAGGTATATGTAGAGTGAAATCTATTGGCGTTCGTTAATTGTCAATGGATAGTCAATTGTCAATCCATGGTAGTGGATTGATATGTATGCGGGTTAAATCCAAGTGTGACCCTAAGATTATGACATCCATCCACGTATTAAGTGTAATTCAGCAAGGCGTCTTCATCGCACGGAACTTAAGATTTGGGAATCGTTCTCGCTCTTGACTTCCTCTCCTTGCAGCTTGATATGATGCTCTCAAAGTTGATAGAAGATTCGATTAAGGGTGATTTCAAAGCTTTTTTTCTTCGTCTGAACTACGTGACCGGCTCGCTTAGAGGTCTGTGTTTGCTTGTTAGCTGACTTTTCTGCAATTGATGCCTTTTTTTATTAAATGTAAAAGACACAACTATGAATTCGATGGTTTATCACACTGCTTATATACCTCCGACTTTCCGTCTACAGGTCGGATAGCAGCATTTCCCACCATTTTGCAAAGAGGTCTTCAAATAAATTTTTCGCAATTAATCAATTATTTCACCATCATTGAAACTATAATCTGTACAGGAGAACCGGTTCAGAAATTTGTTGAAGCTCCTGCCACTGAGAAAAAATTAAGAAAAACACAGCAATATTGTCCGCATTTGGTTGAGAGGGCACTCTGTTATCTCTGTTATTTATTTGCAAAAACTGTACCATTGCGTCGAAAAAATCTTTTGAAGTACTTATTAGTAGGATATTTATTGAAACAGTCAAAATACTCGATAGGTTCTATTCAAGGAATATAAAGGTTACCCAATGCGTTCCACTTTTATGAACAAGATCTGTATTCGCAATAATACAAGCAGGTTTTTTTATTTGACGGGGTAAGTGGTTGCTCGGAAAAACGCCTGTTGAGGACGACGGTAAAAATGAAAACACAATATTCAATAACGAATTCGAAACTTCTTTGTTAAACAAACTGCTTCGCGAACCTGTTTGCTGGTCAACGGACAAATAAGAACTCACTAAAATTAATTTTACATTCCAGAAAACCAGTTACAAGCTTTATCCACTAATATTAATTCAAAGTTAAAGAGTATAATGCAAGTGAGAGGTTGTATGTGAAACTTGAGAATATAATACAAAAAATGAAAGTAATCTGTTGATGTATTTTTAATATGATGAGAATCTAATACAAATGAAAAGTAAACTGTTGATGTATTTTTAACATGGCGGCCACCTTGGAGCATGCTGCTCCAAGATCACTCATAGTCAGTGTCGTCCAGTGGTAATGGGCAGATCTTAGCAACTGAGCGCTTCATCAAACCTGCTGCGGTCCTAACATCTGCTGTTCGCACTAGTCCATCTCGACCTGGAAACGTTTGAATAATTCGACCAAGATGCCATCAGAAAGCTGCAACATTTTCTTCTTTAATGAGAAGCAGGGTTCCTGGGATGAGATTTGGTTGCATTGAAGACCATTTGTTTCGCCTCTGCAGTGATGCAAAATATTCAATGGACCATCGCTTCCAAAAGTCCTGAGCAAGGCGTTGAATCAATTGCCACCTTGATAGCCGATTTATTTTCAGTTCGCTGAGATCAGGCTCCACGATCGCGTAAATTGGACCTCCAGTAATAAAATGACCAGTCATTATGGTATTACAATCCAGAGGGTCGTCGGACATTGGTGTGAGAGGGCGCGAGTTTAGACAGGCCTCGATCTGAGCAGTGAGTGTCCGAAGTTCGGAAACGGTAAATTGATGGGAGCCTATTACTTTTTTCAAGTGATTCTTCGCCGACTTGATTGCAGCTTCCCAAATACCACCATGATGAAGCGTTCGAAGAGGGATGAAAAGCCATTGTATGCGTTCAGCGGCGCAGTAGCGGTTCACAGCTTTTTGACAATCTTGAGACATGAGTAATTCACCAATTTCTTGGAGTTCGTTTTTGGCCCGTATGAAGTTGGTTGCATTATCAGAGTAAATTTTCGCTGGAATCCCTCGACGTGCGACGAAGCATCGTAAAGAAGCCATGAATGATTCGGCAGATAGATCCTCCACGACCTCGATGTGTACAGCTTTCGTTGCTAGACAAACAAAAATACAGATGTATGACTTGATGAATTGTTTACCTCGCAATCGAAGCGTCGTCAGGAACGGCCCACAGAAATCTATTCCAATATTGAGAAAGGGACGAGATGGCTGCACGCGGTCCGCGGGAAGGTTGGCCATCAGCTGCTCTGCTATCTTAGGTTGAGTGCAAAAGCACTTAATGCATTTGAAAACGACCTTTTTGCACAAGTTTCGGCCATTGATTATCCAAAACCGCTGCTGCACATAACATCGTAAGGCATGTGCACCCGCATGAAGATTCCGCTCGTATTCGTAGGTAACAATAAGTTAACTTAAGTGGTGTGAGCCGTGGAGAATCATAGAATGCTGTTGGTCATAAGATATGTCTGCATTCACTAGTCTTCCTCCAATACGCAGAATACCTTCAGTGTCGACAAATGGATGAAAAGGACGGAGTTTACTTTTACTAGTCACAGGCTTGTGCTTTCGCAAATGTTGGATTTCAGCAAAGAAGGTTTGATTTTGGGCGATGATGACCAAGCGCTTAAGTGCATGATCGATATCCCTTCCAGTGATTGACCTTTCCTTTAAGGCCTGATGAAATTCGTCACGTGATAAATCCTTGAAGACATTTCGTGGTGCGTTAAATTTCAAATATATTATCCACCAAGCTTTGAGCCGAAGGAGTTTGTTAAGAGTTGAGTAGCGCTCGAAGTTGAAGTCAATATTTGCTATGGCAGCTACATTTACAACGGGGTCCAATGAAATGATTTCATCGATAGGCGGCTCGCAACTGCTCAGCTTGTTAGGCCATGTGCATTCTGGTTGAAGCAGAAACGGAGAGCCATGCCACCAAAGCCAGGCGTTTTGAAGCTGTTCGGGATCTATGCCACGAGAGACTATATCTGCAGGATTAAGCTCCGAAGGAACATAGCGCCATTCCAACCCTGCTGTTAAATGCTGGATTTCGGAGACTCTGTTGGCTTCGAATATAGGTAGCTTTGAAGGAGCGAATACTATTCGATAAAAGGTAATTTCTGAATCTGTCCACAGCACTGAACGATGAAAGTTAGCCTCAAAGCGAGAGAGTACCTTGTGCGGCAGTTGGGCCAGCAGTAAAGCGGCACAAAGGTCCAGGCGAGGAATTGTTAGTTTTCGAATCGGCGCAACTCTTGATTTTGCGCATAGTAGTCAAACAAAATAATCATCAGTGTTAGTGACGGTTCTGATGTAGATGCAGCATCCGTAGCCTTTCTCTGAGGCATCTCCGAATCCATGAAATTCCAAATTTCAAATAGATTGCTGTTCAACTGGAATAACGCATCGTTCCACCTCTATGTCGTAGAGCAAAAGGAGTTGATGTTCAAACTGTGCCCACTCTTCAAGCAACGTTTCTGGTAATTTATCATCCCAGCTAATGTTTGGGAGTCGCCACACTGATTGTAGCATATGTTTTGCTTTGAATATGACTGGAGCATATAATCCTAACGGGTCATATAGTGATGAGATTGTTGACAGCATACTTCGTTTTGTAGGTGATTTGTGTCTTAGGAGTTTTTCTCTTATGATACCAATTTTATCTGTGTGAGAATTCCAACTTATTCCCAAGGCGGTTGTATGAGAAGTACCTTTGAGAGTTTCTGGCAGATCAGAAGCTAATTTTTTGTGATTAGATGTCCACTTCCGAAGTTCAAATCCACCACGCCGTAACATTTGAATGAGATCTCGCTGCAATTGACTTGCAGCATATAAGTCGTAGTGGCCCGAGATCAAGTCATCGACGTAGAAATCTGAACGAGCAACCTTTGATGCTAATGGAAAATCGAGAGCTTCGTCGTATGTAAGCTGTTGCAGCGCCCGAGTCGCGAGGAATGCAGTGGAAGCAGTTCCGTATGTGACCGTGTTTAGTTCATAAATAGAGACTGGCTCGAACTCATCGAATCTCCAAAGAATCCGTTGCAATTTTCTTTGATCATCACTGATCTGTATTTGCCTGTACATTTTTTCGATGTCAGCAGAAAATGCATATTGATATTTTTGGAAGCGAATCAAAATGTCAATCAGGTCTTGTTGAATAACTGGGCCTACCTTAAGCACATCATTCAGTGAGAGATTACTAGACGTGCGAAAAGAACCATTAAAAACAACACGAAGCTTGGTTGTGGATGACGTAGGCTTTCGGACTCCATGATGAGGCAAGTAATACTCTAAATTTGCTTCTGAAAAGTCAGGAGCTTCAATTTTTACACAACGCATGTGCTGCAGATCTAAGTACTCGCGCATAAATTTTGAATATTCCGATTTGTATGAGGCATCTTTCGATAATGATCGTTCTAGGCGGTAGAAGTACTGCAGAGCAGTAGACTTAGATTCACCTAATTTCGAAATCGTGTCACGCGTGGGCAACTTTACAATATAGCGACCACTTGCTTCGCGCATTGTTGTTCGCACAAAGTTTTCTTCGCACTCACTTTCTTCTAATGATGACGCTTGTTTGAATTCAATCGCCTCTAGCTCCCAAAACTTGCGTACCTGTTGGGTTAATTGCTCGAGCGTAAGAACTGATGAATTTACTTGAATTACGTGAGGTAATGATCCATTCAGCTTCCCAGTGCAAAGATAGCCGAATTCGCTTTCCTGGATCGACGGCAAACTTTTGCTTAGATTCTTACAATCCCCACAAACAATGTCGAAGTAATGTTCCGCTCCAATTAATATATCAATTTGGCTGGATTTGTTGAAATTGGGATCCGCAAGTTTGTTTGCATATTTTTCTGGCATATGAGATAAATCTACTTGAATGCTTTGAGCAAGTATATTGCCGGTTATTTTAGAAACAACTAAGCACAATAGTTCTAGGCTAAAGCTTCCGAAGCGTGACTGAGCTTTGACCACTGTCTTGTGTCGCACATAGTTCAGCCTCTCACCCACACCAGCCACTGTGACACCGGCAGTTTTTCTATGCAAAGACAACATCTGACACATTCTCTCGGTCATGAAACTTGTTTGCGAACCAGTGTCGAGTAATGCTCTACACTTGTATTTGTTGCCAGATGCATCAAAAGCGTCTATTATCGCTGTTGGAAGCAGAATTTCTGAAAGCCGGACATTCAAATCCGCACAGATATTTGTGGCAATAGTTTCGGATGGGGAATGAATTTCTCGTATTGGGGCATATACATGCAAGAGTGTATGATGTTTTTTGTGACATACCCTGCACGAGCCATACGGACAAGGACCGTTGAAAGCATGACGCGGTTTCAAGCAGTTGTCGCGTAATTTTAGCGTATGAACTTGTTTTATTCGTTCCTGTACCGAAAGTGCACTGAATTCCTTGCATTTAAATATTAAATGGTCTTTGTTGCATATAGCACATAATGAAGGTTTGACAACCATGTTGCACTGTGGATATGTGAATGTTTTCTTGCCGACACTGGGTTTTGCTTCTACTTGCTTTCGGCTTACTGATAGGGCTTGTAGCACTCGAGCTCTTTCGGAAAGAATTTTGACAAACTCATCTGTCGTCATTATTCGATCGACTGGTGTCTTTGACTCAAGTTCCCGCTGCAAGGAGCTATCCAGCTTAAGAAACAGATGATGATTTAATATTAAACCCCAGTTTTCTACGGGTTGCTTCAGTGCTTTAAGAGCGTGTAGCTGAATTTTTACTTGATCGACAAAATCAAGCAGCGAAGATGCGGAATTCTCATTAACTTTAGCGACAGAGTACAAGTTGTGCATGTATAACTTAGCGATTCGCGTTTCGTTGTCGAATTGGTCACAGAGCTTTTCCCAAGCAATTGGATAATTTTCAGACGTCACCGGTAGAGTTTCTACATATTTTTTAGCCTTTCCTCCATGTAGACAGGAGAGTAAGTAGTGGAACTTAGTAGTGTTCGTGAGTGAAGCGTTGTTGTGTATGATATTACAAAACAAGTAACGAAAATTCAGCCAAGAGTGAAATTCACCGTTAAACTGTGGCAGGTTTATATCAGGTAATTTTATCGAAACAGAAGGGCCGTTCACGTTTTGAACACCGATAGAATTATCTAATGCTTGCACACTTGGTTTTTGCCTTATTGAGATGAGCTCTAGAATGAATGATTCTAAATTCACATAATCGTCTTCAAATAACTCACGAATTTCTGGATCGAGTTGAGCTTCGTCTATTTCTTCCTGCTCAGATTGCACGTTGTCGAATTTTTGATACAATGCTGGCAACCTATTATGGATTGAATGCAGTTCACTTTCTGGTATAACTGAAAGCCGTTTCTCCAACTGATTCCGAAAATAAGTAATCCTACCTTTTATTCCTTTTCTTTTGTTTTTTAAAAATTCCATTCTTGTAGATTGAGTTACGTCCAAATCGACCGGTGAAAACATTGCAAACACGAGGTTTTAGAGCAGAGCAGCGTTATTCGTAATTGTAGGGAAAATTGAGTATTCGAGTTTATTCTTTAAACGTTTACCGAGATCCGATTCGAAGGACCATAAAATGTTGAGGACGACGGTAAAAATGAAAACACAATTTTCAATAACGAATTCGAAAGTTCTTTATTAAACAAACTGCTTCGCGAACCTGTTTGCTGGTCATTGGACAAATAAGAACTCACTAAAATTAACTTTACATTCCAGAAAACCAGTTACAAGTTTTATCCACTAATATTAATTCAAATTTAAAGAGTATAATGCCAGTGAGAGGTTGTGTGTGAAACTTGAGAATATAATACAAAAAATGAAAGTAATCTGTTGATGTATTTGTAATATGATGAGAATCTAATACAAATGAAAAGTAAACTGTTGATGTATTTTTAACAACGCCCTTGAAAAACCTTTAAGTAACATGATTTCGCACTAATGAAATATAAAGTTCGATCGTGTTCATTCCTGTTCTTCAGAGGTGATTGCTTCACGGGTAATCATCCTAGTACGAGGCGTGATGTTTGTTGGGTCATTATTTACGAAAATGTTTGAAAACTTTGCGAGAGTTTTTATAAGATCCTCCTGCTAATGAGGGATATTTGTAAACAATTTCCTTTGTTTAAAATTTATCTGGTGAAATAAAGACCGCAAAAACAAATTTTTTAATGAAGGTAGAATGCCCTTCTGAAAAATACTCGGTATTTACTAGACAATGGTTCATAGTACTGTAGTTACCTCCAGCCAGTGTTCAGGTAAATGAATAAATGCAGGAGAAGTGTTGAATCAATTTTTATACTCTTTATGAACTCGAATAAACGTTTCGATTTTTATCGATTTCAATATTTGTATTGTAACCTGCGTATACAGTGCATGAGACACTTTTTTTCGAGTTTAGACAGGCCTCGATCTGAGCAGTGAGTGTCCGAAGTTCGGAAACGGTAAATTGATGGGAGCCTATTACTTTTTTCAAGTGATTCTTCGCCGACTTGATTGCAGCTTCCCAAATACCACCATGATGAAGCGTTCGAAGAGGGATGAAAAGCCATTGTATGCGTTCAGCGGCGCAGTAGCGGTTCACAGCTTTTTGACAATCTTGAGACATGAGTAATTCACCAATTTCTTGGAGTTCGTTTTTGGCCCGTATGAAGTTGGTTGCATTATCAGAGTAAATTTTCGCTGGAATCCCTCGACGTGCGACGAAGCATCGTAAAGAAGCCATGAATGATTCGGCAGATAGATCCTCCACGACCTCGATGTGTACAGCTTTCGTTGCTAGACAAACAAAAATACAGATGTATGACTTGATGAATTGTTTACCTCGCAATCGAAGCGTCGTCAGGAACGGCCCACAGAAATCTATTCCAATATTGAGAAAGGGACGAGATGGCTGCACGCGGTCCGCGGGAAGGTTGGCCATCAGCTGCTCTGCTATCTTAGGTTGAGTGCAAAAGCACTTAATGCATTTGAAAACGACCTTTTTGCACAAGTTTCGGCCATTGATTATCCAAAACCGCTGCTGCACATAACATCGTAAGGCATGTGCACCCGCATGAAGATTCCGCTCGTATTCGTAGGTAACAATAAGTTAACTTAAGTGGTGTGAGCCGTGGAGAATCATAGAATGCTGTTGGTCATAAGATATGTCTGCATTCACTAGTCTTCCTCCAATACGCAGAATACCTTCAGTGTCGACAAATGGATGAAAAGGACGGAGTTTACTTTTACTAGTCACAGGCTTGTGCTTTCGCAAATGTTGGATTTCAGCAAAGAAGGTTTGATTTTGGGCGATGATGACCAAGCGCTTAAGTGCATGATCGATATCCCTTCCAGTGATTGACCTTTCCTTTAAGGCCTGATGAAATTCGTCACGTGATAAATCCTTGAAGACATTTCGTGGTGCGTTAAATTTCAAATATATTATCCACCAAGCTTTGAGCCGAAGGAGTTTGTTAAGAGTTGAGTAGCGCTCGAAGTTGAAGTCAATATTTGCTATGGCAGCTACATTTACAACGGGGTCCAATGAAATGATTTCATCGATAGGCGGCTCGCAACTGCTCAGCTTGTTAGGCCATGTGCATTCTGGTTGAAGCAGAAACGGAGAGCCATGCCACCAAAGCCAGGCGTTTTGAAGCTGTTCGGGATCTATGCCACGAGAGACTATATCTGCAGGATTAAGCTCCGAAGGAACATAGCGCCATTCCAACCCTGCTGTTAAATGCTGGATTTCGGAGACTCTGTTGGCTTCGAATATAGGTAGCTTTGAAGGAGCGAATACTATTCGATAAAAGGTAATTTCTGAATCTGTCCACAGCACTGAACGATGAAAGTTAGCCTCAAAGCGAGAGAGTACCTTGTGCGGCAGTTGGGCCAGCAGTAAAGCGGCACAAAGGTCCAGGCGAGGAATTGTTAGTTTTCGAATCGGCGCAACTCTTGATTTTGCGCATAGTAGTCAAACAAAATAATCATCAGTGTTAGTGACGGTTCTGATGTAGATGCAGCATCCGTAGCCTTTCTCTGAGGCATCTCCGAATCCATGAAATTCCAAATTTCAAATAGATTGCTGTTCAACTGGAATAACGCATCGTTCCACCTCTATGTCGTAGAGCAAAAGGAGTTGATGTTCAAACTGTGCCCACTCTTCAAGCAACGTTTCTGGTAATTTATCATCCCAGCTAATGTTTGGGAGTCGCCACACTGATTGTAGCATATGTTTTGCTTTGAATATGACTGGAGCATATAATCCTAACGGGTCATATAGTGATGAGATTGTTGACAGCATACTTCGTTTTGTAGGTGATTTGTGTCTTAGGAGTTTTTCTCTTATGATACCAATTTTATCTGTGTGAGAATTCCAACTTATTCCCAAGGCGGTTGTATGAGAAGTACCTTTGAGAGTTTCTGGCAGATCAGAAGCTAATTTTTTGTGATTAGATGTCCACTTCCGAAGTTCAAATCCACCACGCCGTAACATTTGAATGAGATCTCGCTGCAATTGACTTGCAGCATATAAGTCGTAGTGGCCCGAGATCAAGTCATCGACGTAGAAATCTGAACGAGCAACCTTTGATGCTAATGGAAAATCGAGAGCTTCGTCGTATGTAAGCTGTTGCAGCGCCCGAGTCGCGAGGAATGCAGTGGAAGCAGTTCCGTATGTGACCGTGTTTAGTTCATAAATAGAGACTGGCTCGAACTCATCGAATCTCCAAAGAATCCGTTGCAATTTTCTTTGATCATCACTGATCTGTATTTGCCTGTACATTTTTTCGATGTCAGCAGAAAATGCATATTGATATTTTTGGAAGCGAATCAAAATGTCAATCAGGTCTTGTTGAATAACTGGGCCTACCTTAAGCACATCATTCAGTGAGAGATTACTAGACGTGCGAAAAGAACCATTAAAAACAACACGAAGCTTGGTTGTGGATGACGTAGGCTTTCGGACTCCATG
The DNA here is from genome assembly GCA_963978885.1 of Nemotelus pantherinus. Taxonomy (NCBI): domain Eukaryota; kingdom Metazoa; phylum Arthropoda; class Insecta; order Diptera; family Stratiomyidae; genus Nemotelus; species Nemotelus pantherinus. Next base: position 108,789,760 of record OZ022264.1, on the reverse strand, counting down.
ATGAGGCAAGTAATACTCTAAATTTGCTTCTGAAAAGTCAGGAGCTTCAATTTTTACACAACGCATGTGCTGCAGATCTAAGTACTCGCGCATAAATTTTGAATATTCCGATTTGTATGAGGCATCTTTCGATAATGATCGTTCTAGGCGGTAGAAGTACTGCAGAGCAGTAGACTTAGATTCACCTAATTTCGAAATCGTGTCACGCGTGGGCAACTTTACAATATAGCGACCACTTGCTTCGCGCATTGTTGTTCGCACAAAGTTTTCTTCGCACTCACTTTCTTCTAATGATGACGCTTGTTTGAATTCAATCGCCTCTAGCTCCCAAAACTTGCGTACCTGTTGGGTTAATTGCTCGAGCGTAAGAACTGATGAATTTACTTGAATTACGTGAGGTAATGATCCATTCAGCTTCCCAGTGCAAAGATAGCCGAATTCGCTTTCCTGGATCGACGGCAAACTTTTGCTTAGATTCTTACAATCCCCACAAACAATGTCGAAGTAATGTTCCGCTCCAATTAATATATCAATTTGGCTGGATTTGTTGAAATTGGGATCCGCAAGTTTGTTTGCATATTTTTCTGGCATATGAGATAAATCTACTTGAATGCTTTGAGCAAGTATATTGCCGGTTATTTTAGAAACAACTAAGCACAATAGTTCTAGGCTAAAGCTTCCGAAGCGTGACTGAGCTTTGACCACTGTCTTGTGTCGCACATAGTTCAGCCTCTCACCCACACCAGCCACTGTGACACCGGCAGTTTTTCTATGCAAAGACAACATCTGACACATTCTCTCGGTCATGAAACTTGTTTGCGAACCAGTGTCGAGTAATGCTCTACACTTGTATTTGTTGCCAGATGCATCAAAAGCGTCTATTATCGCTGTTGGAAGCAGAATTTCTGAAAGCCGGACATTCAAATCCGCACAGATATTTGTGGCAATAGTTTCGGATGGGGAATGAATTTCTCGTATTGGGGCATATACATGCAAGAGTGTATGATGTTTTTTGTGACATACCCTGCACGAGCCATACGGACAAGGACCGTTGAAAGCATGACGCGGTTTCAAGCAGTTGTCGCGTAATTTTAGCGTATGAACTTGTTTTATTCGTTCCTGTACCGAAAGTGCACTGAATTCCTTGCATTTAAATATTGAATGGTCTTTGTTGCATATAGCACATAATGAAGGTTTGACAACCATGTTGCACTGTGGATATGTGAATGTTTTCTTGCCGACACTGGGTTTTGCTTCTACTTGCTTTCGGCTTACTGATAGGGCTTGTAGCACTCGAGCTCTTTCGGAAAGAATTTTGACAAACTCATCTGTCGTCATTATTCGATCGACTGGTGTCTTTGACTCAAGTTCCCGCTGCAAGGAGCTATCCAGCTTAAGAAACAGATGATGATTTAATATTAAACCCCAGTTTTCTACGGGTTGCTTCAGTGCTTTAAGAGCGTGTAGCTGAATTTTTACTTGATCGACAAAATCAAGCAGCGAAGATGCGGAATTCTCATTAACTTTAGCGACAGAGTACAAGTTGTGCATGTATAACTTAGCGATTCGCGTTTCGTTGTCGAATTGGTCACAGAGCTTTTCCCAAGCAATTGGATAATTTTCAGACGTCACCGGTAGAGTTTCTACATATTTTTTAGCCTTTCCTCCATGTAGACAGGAGAGTAAGTAGTGGAACTTAGTAGTGTTCGTGAGTGAAGCGTTGTTGTGTATGATATTACAAAACAAGTAACGAAAATTCAGCCAAGAGTGAAATTCACCGTTAAACTGTGGCAGGTTTATATCAGGTAATTTTATCGAAACAGAAGGGCCGTTCACGTTTTGAACACCGATAGAATTATCTAATGCTTGCACACTTGGTTTTTGCCTTATTGAGATGAGCTCTAGAATGAATGATTCTAAATTCACATAATCGTCTTCAAATAACTCACGAATTTCTGGATCGAGTTGAGCTTCGTCTATTTCTTCCTGCTCAGATTGCACGTTGTCGAATTTTTGATACAATGCTGGCAACCTATTATGGATTGAATGCAGTTCACTTTCTGGTATAACTGAAAGCCGTTTCTCCAACTGATTCCGAAAATAAGTAATCCTACCTTTTATTCCTTTTCTTTTGTTTTTTAAAAATTCCATTCTTGTAGATTGAGTTACGTCCAAATCGACCGGTGAAAACATTGCAAACACGAGGTTTTAGAGCAGAGCAGCGTTATTCGTAATTGTAGGGAAAATTGAGTATTCGAGTTTATTCTTTAAACGTTTACCGAGATCCGATTCGAAGGACCATAAAATGTTGAGGACGACGGTAAAAATGAAAACACAATTTTCAATAACGAATTCGAAAGTTCTTTATTAAACAAACTGCTTCGCGAACCTGTTTGCTGGTCATTGGTCAAATAAGAACTCACTAAAATTAACTTTACATTCCAGAAAACCAGTTACAAGTTTTATCCACTAATATTAATTCAAATTTAAAGAGTATAATGCCAGTGAGAGGTTGTGTGTGAAACTTGAGAATATAATACAAAAAATGAAAGTAATCTGTTGATGTATTTGTAATATGATGAGAATCTAATACAAATGAAAAGTAAACTGTTGATGTATTTTTAACAACGCCCTTGAAAAACCTTTAAGTAACATGATTTCGCACTAATGAAATATAAAGTTCGATCGTGTTCATTCCTGTTCTTCAGAGGTGATTGCTTCACGGGTAATCATCCTAGTACGAGGCGTGATGTTTGTTGGGTCATTATTTACGAAAATGTTTGAAAACTTTGCGAGAGTTTTTATAAGATCCTCCTGCTAATGAGGGATATTTGTAAACAATTTCCTTTGTTTAAAATTTATCTGGTGAAATAAAGACCGCAAAAACAAATTTTTTAATGAAGGTAGAATGCCCTTCTGAAAAATACTCGGTATTTACTAGACAATGGTTCATAGTACTGTAGTTACCTCCAGCCAGTGTTCAGGTAAATGAATAAATGCAGGAGAAGTGTTGAATCAATTTTTATACTCTTTATGAACTCGAATAAACGTTTCGATTTTTATCGATTTCAATATTTGTATTGTAACCTGCGTATACAGTGCATGAGACACTTTTGTTTTATGCCTCTTTAGGTAGGTATCCATATGTTGCATTTCTTCCGTATTGTATCCCTGTTGCGTATCATTCACTAAACGGATACGGTGTCCACACTACTCAATATTCCATGTATCATCAATACGATCCGTTGCAAAAAGCAAAAAGCAACGCTTTTATTCACGAATCTATAGTGTACAACGCAACGTGTCCAAACATGACTCCATTAGTATCGTATCATTCCTTGCACAAAATGTGATATCGTCGATATACTTCAATAAATTGAAGAATGTTTTCTTTATTCCACTCCATTATCTATGCACTGCACTACAAAATTGACAAGTTAACGACTCAAATGTCAAATCATGCAACGCGACTTGTGCAACGCAAGTTGTCCAAATATAATTCGAGAGCGTATCGTTTCATTCCTTTGATGCGATGGCAAGAAACCGCCAAATGACCAATCGAGTTCGTTGCGTTTCTTTGTATCAAATTTTGATACGCAACGAAGATACGTTTCTCGTATCCACTGATACGCAACTGTGATACGATACGCGAAAATGATACATATGGATACATACCTTTTGAATCTTCCCTGGATTCTCATCACAACTTGATTCAATAAACTCCCATATGTTGAGTCGTATGAATTATCAGCTGTCAAGTTGAATGCTAGCAAAAAGCAACCATTGTCTGAGAATTGTTTGGAGAAATTTTTGATACCAGTACCCTTGAAAAGGCTCGAATACCCTTAGGTGCTGAGCGGATTTTATTTTGATTGATCTAATTCTATTGTTAATTTGATTCTTGTCCACCAATAACTGGTAAAGCAAACCTCGCAATGTTATTGTGTTTGAAGTTATATGGATTTTCAGTACGTTTTTCGGAATAGGCATCATTGTCATCCATCCTAAAAATGAACAAGCTCGGTAATTGGCCAACCGCTACATTGTCCAGCCATAGTGTGTATGTATTTGTTGGCAATGTGTTTGTTTTTACTTCAACGCATTTGTACGCATATACTGCGTTTGAACGTTGCAGTACTGTTTCAAATGCTAGAATAATATTGAACTGACACTAACATGGTATCTTTCTATTCAACTGAACTGCAAAGTGTCTAAAAAGCGATTGCATCAATGTTCAAACTCATTAATTAAAGTTAAAGTTTTCACATAAGCCTGTTTTGTTTATTCGTTCAAGTTCACGTAAATTAGATCATATATGTACATCAGCAACTTTTATTCGTTCTACTTTCATGAAAGCACTTTTGTTGACATTGGTATAGCGTGCTTTCATTTATTGACCTATATGCACGCGACAATATTTTGCAACATTGGTAAAGTAAGCAAATATTCTCCTGTGCATGTGACTCAATGTGAAAATGCAATTTGTAAGCTTTTCTTCCTAGTATTTTTAAGATAGTATAAATTGAGTACAAATGTTAAAATAAAGTTAGTCTACAACAAACTTCGAGACTTTTTCTGTGTTAACCTATCTCGTCGAGTAGCACAGCGGTTCAAGTACCGTATGTGCTCAGTGCTTTGTTATAACGGATAAAACGAATCATCGGTTTGTGTAACGGTTTAAGTGCCGTGTACAGTAGATAGTGCAATACCGTAACTGCATCATTCGTCGAGTAACGCAACGGTTTCAAGTGCCGTATGTGTTTAGTGGTGTAGTGTTGCAAATCAAACAGTTCAATAGTGTAACGGTTCAAGTGCCGTATACACTTCACAGTGCAGATAAAAGAATCTGTTCGTAAACAATCAAATTATTTGCGACGATTGGTCACTTTCCATTTCTCTACCATCAACGCCCTCAATTGCTTCAGCAACTGAAGCTTAACCTTCTTTACCATCCTTTATTTCAACCATCTGTACCTTGAGAAGTAGATATATGCTGGATAAATCACGATACGTATCTCCATTGTCAAAAGAGATAAATTTCAGTACAGGTGAGTTTTCTTATGAAGCTATCGGCTTGCATGCAACTTCTTCGGTGTTTAAAATGCTGCCTTAAATTGGTGATGTTGAGAAAATGTCCAATTTGGATCTCATGCATTCTTTTTAGGGGGACATGCTAATTACCTATCAAATGTGTCCAAGACACGATTCTTGATAACTTTTCGTTTTATTTTCCCCCTTTTGATCTCTTGATGTAATACTCTTTTTGCAAATTTTTACTCATGTTCGAAAAAAGTCAGTATTAAAATCACTTTGGGCAAAAATTCAGATATGTATATATATATATATATATATATATATATATATATATATATATATATATATATATATATACACAAATATATATATATATATTTATATATATATATATATATATATATATATATATATATATATATATATATATATATATATATATATATATACATACACTCAGAAAAAAACTTTGTAAAATTGGGGAAAAACATTGTTAATTCATATATTTTTTCACTATGAAATGGCGCCATAGAGGTTTCTCTATGAATTAACTACTACATAGTAATACGTGCGTGAGTTGTATTGGCAAAAATTTTCTCTATTGAATCAACAAGGGCTGCCTGTAATTTTGAAGCCGCGAATAGGAAATCCAACAATTAAATTGGATCGTAATAACATGGAAAGTAAAGTGTGGCTGCATACTTAAAATATGAACAAAAATGTCGTAAATCGACTTAAACTACCAATGCAAAAAGGACACTATTTAATGCTTTGAATAGTTGAAAGACCCAAGAATTTCAACAATTTATAATTCTAGAAATTTTTGGGTGCTTCAACTATGTAAAGCATTAAATAGTTTCTTTTTTTGCATTGGTATTTTAAGTTGAGCTTTTTGAAACATCTTAACATTAAAATTGTGCTGTTTTGTGTCTTATTGCTGGCAAGCAACAGCTCTTAACAAGCTTTTTCGCGTATATTGTTTAATAAGTATGGCGAGATTTTGGTCTTAAATGATGCCAATTTCGCAGGGAGCAAATTTTCATTTCCTAGGGCTGGCTGTAATAGCCGGAAGTTGATATGTATCTGGAATTTAAATTATAACACAATTTGAGTCTGATTTTATAAAAACTATCTACCTATTTGATGTCCTTCGGTATCTTTATACCCTTGGCCATGCTTTAAGATTTATTTCTATCTGCCTTAGAAGAAAAGAATTCTCCCATTGCTTTTTCACTTGTTCCCAACCACTGCAGCTATGACTAAAGGTACGTAACATAAAATAAACTATTCAGCACACCGAACGACACACACTGCATGCACTACAAATTACATATATGCGCGATTTGTGTCTCGAAATGAATGCTGCTGAGATTTAGTAATGATCAAACAAAACAAAAAAAATTGAAGTGCATCTATTCAAATCGACAGATCAAGTAGTTGATTTGTGTTTATGACTAAAATAACCCATAATGCATGTTGTATCTACAACATACTTATTGAATTTACATCAGTCGTTTTAATTCCATAAAATTCGATGTTATTATGAAAGAAACAGCAATGAATATACAAAGAGGCTGTACTTTTATTATGGCCCTGGCTTTACATTGATAATTCTTGATTTTACTATGCGACTTTTTTCTGAGTGTATATATATATATTATATATATATATATATATATATATATATATATATATATATATATATATATATATATATATATATATATATATATATATATATATATAAATATATAAATACATATATATATATATATATATATATATATATATATATATATATATATATATATATATATATATATATCTTATGATAATGATGATGGCCTGGAGTGGGTCCAGAGGGACCCTAGCACTGCAACCTCCTGGGTATATTATTCCTCCTTTGCGTTATGTCCTATAAGATGTCCAGGCTTCTAATGAACCTGGATATGTTCCTTGACAGGATATTTGTTATGTTCCTGATGGAAGGAAGAGCAGAGCCAAGTAGCTCAAGTCTTCTTCTCGCTAGTGCTGGACAGACTGTGAGCAGATGTTCTGCGCGCTCTGTCGTTTCCTCACAGTATCTGCAGCGGTAGTCCTGCTCTTTATCTATCCTGTGGAGGTACTTTTTGCATGGAAGGTGTTCTGTCAATGCTCCGCATTTGGCTCTTATGCCACTTTCGCAGAGAGCCACTGCTTCTTTCGCTCTTTTATTATCGAAGCCAAGGTATTTTTTGAGTGTTTAAACCCTCAATATTAAGTTAGTAGTCTTCGATCTTCTTCCTCCATGTTTTAATTTACTGTTCCGTATCTGCTTTTGTAAAACTCCAGTACGAAGAAGGACCTATGAAGGGCATTTTTGCTCCTTTCTTGGCTCTGGTATCAGCTTCTTCGTTCCCTCGGTACCCCTAATGGCCGGGGATCCCTATCAACTCGAGGCTGTTCTGTGCCCCTATTTTATTTAGGGCCTCTTTTACCTCTAGGAGAATAGCCGAATTTATTTGATCGCGATTTAGAGCCATGAGAGCCGCTTGACTATCCGATAGGATTTTAATTCTGCCCTTTTAGTATCCCTTATTTTTCTTGTTTGTGGGGCTCTTAGTATGGCAGATAGTTCTGCTTGACAGATTGTGGCCTCCTTTGGGAGAGGGAAATGCATTTTGCACTTGGGACCAACGTGCCCTGCTCCTACTCCACAAACCATCTTTGAACCATCCGTACACCACATTTGCGCTCCTTTGTACGAGGGAGGGTGTCCATCTTTCCATTTGTCCCTTGATAGAATTGTGACCTTGAACCTCTTCTCGAATGCTGCCTCAGTTCTTATTTGGTCGCTCTATTATGGGCCTGACGTCCACCAGAATTTTTAGGTGGCCTTTAAGGTCCCCTGATTTATACCTGCAGGCCTGTTGTAGGCTAACGGCTTGTCTCGCTGCTTTTTCCTGAATTTTAAGGTGCAGTGGTTCAAGGTTTATTCATTGCTCCTGTAATCAGCAGGCAGGCTATCTTTTCAAGCTTGTTGAGCCTATTAATAGCAGTTTTTTGCATGGTTTTCTTCCACCACACTGCAATTCCATATAGGATAGGTCTCACCTTTTGTTTGCATGCCCATAGGGTCTACCTTGGAGATAGTTCCCAATGGCGTCGATGCATTTATTTTGTCGCCCAGAGTGACTTAATGGCCTTCATTGTTGTTTTGATTAGATGATCGTCCCAGGTGAGTTTCCTATCTAGATGTATTCCAAGACATTTTCCCTCTTCCTGCAGACATACGACTGTACCCCTAATATTTAGGGCTCCTATTTCGATTTTTTCTGTTTCTGGTGTTTGGTATTATGCTAGTTTTTTGAGGATTAATGGATAGACCTTTTTTTTCACACCACTGGGTTGTTTCATTTAAGGTTTTTTTGTATTCTGGACCTCACGGTGTCGATGTCTGAGAATCTTATTATTACCGTAATGTCGTACGCGTAGCCGAGAGCCGTTAGGCCCTTACTATTGAGGGTCACGAAAAGGCCATCAACTAGTTCGGACCATAGCAGGGGGGATAATACCCCTCCCTGTGGGCATCCCCTCCTAGTGTTCGCCCTTAGCTTCGCCTCCCCCAGCTCCGCAGCCACACTTCGAATCCTTAGTATTTTGCTCGCCCATTTCACTACTTCTTGAGGAGTATTTCTCCTCTGGAGAGGGACGTATAGCTAGTCATGCCTTGCATTGTCAAAGGCTCCTTCTATGTCCATGAAGGCACATAGTGCAACTTTCTTGCATTCCAATGCCTTTTCTATTATTTTTGCCAGCCTATGTGTAGCTGATATAGGTGATTTGCTTTTTTGGTAGGCAAATTGAAATTTGTGAAGTGGCATCTTTGTCAAAAGATCATTCTTTATGTATAGGTCAATCAGTTTTTCCATGGTCTTTAATATAAAATATGTGAGGCTAATTGGCCTGTATGATTTTGGCAGGTCGGCCGGTTTATTGCTACCTTTAGGGATAAACACAACCCGTGCCAGTCTCCACAATTTTGGTTTATAGCTGAGTTGCAAGCTCACTCTAAATATGTGTACCAGAATGGTTTTTAGTTTCACGGTCGCTCTTTGTAGCAGAGCTGGGTAAATTCCGTCTGGTCCTGGTGATTGAAAGGGATTGAAAGAATTTATCACCCATTCAACCTTTTCATACGTGATGATTTGTTTGAGCAGAGGAGGTGAGTGACGTAACCGATCAGGACATTCCTCTTCCTGCTCAGCGTCATTGCTTATTTCGCAACCTGGAAAGTGTGTTCTAAGCAGCACTTCCAGTGTGTCGTCAAAGGATGTCGTCATCCCTCCATCTGGAGTTCTTAGTTGTCCTGTATGGCCTTGATAGTCTTTGGATAGACCTTTTTGGATCCTGGCAGTCTCTGAGATACTATTGATACGATCGCAGAAGGCACTTCAGGCCTTCCTTTTGGATTTCCTTACCTCTTTGTTGTATTCTGAGAGTTTCTTTTTATAGGCCTCCTAGCTTGATGTGATTTAAGCTCGGTTGAACTCCGTTCTTGCGGCTCTTTTAAGTGTTTCTAACTCCCTATTCCACCATGGCACCATCGTCTTGGAAGGACTGGTTTTCTCAGGACAGTTATCGTGGTATGATTCGAGGATTATTCTGGTGACCTTGTCCACAGTGTCCTCCAGTTCCATCTTCCTACTAAAGCTCGGGTGCAGGTCGTAAAGTACCGCTGTAAGGCTATTTTGATAGCCTTCCCAGTTCATACACTTTGGTTGCCTGTACCTTACCCCTGTTACAATATCTTTTCCTAGTTCAAAGTTTATATGAGAAAGATGGAACTCCTAAGACATTTCACTTCTTCACTAAATGCGCTGCATTGTTTGACACCGACGTAAGGTCTAGTACCTGTTAGCTGTTAGCTGTCACGAAAGTTGGCGTTTTGCCCTTTTTTGCTACAGACGAATTGCTGTTCAGGAGGAAGTCTAAAAGTAACTCACCTCAAGTATTGACGTCACTTCTCCCCCATGCTGTGTGATGAGCGTTGACATCGCATCCAATAATCAGCATTTTGTTCTTCCTTCTGCAATGGCTAACGAGTCCTTTGATATTATTACTTGGGACTTGATCCTCATCCCCTGGGAAGTATGCTGAGGCAAATACCGCCTCCACTATTTCTCCTTCGGTAAAGACCTGTACTTGGACCGCAACTGTGTCCCTATTTGTGTATTCTGGAATCAGAAGAAAGTTAATAATTGTGCTAATTAGTATCGGCGCCCTCGATTTTTTTTCCCCTGCGTCCCAAACTAACCTACAATTTTTTGCATTCAGGCCATTTATTCTGCCTTTATTTACCTAGGGCTCTTGTATTAGTCACAATTTATAGGTGCCTGAGGCAAACCTGCTGCTTACTTCCACCGCGACAGCTGTGGCATGATGCAGATTCACCTGCAGACACCTCATTCTCTTTTTTCGCTTACTTAGGAGCCGCTAGGACCTGGTGTTGCCTCCATGCCGGTTCCACTGCCCACCGTATTTTTGGTTGTAGTGACCACAGGCGCCGGTGTTTTCCCGTTTTACTTTTTGACGTTCAACTTAACTTGCCCAAACCGGAAGCAAGTGTAGCCGTTTCCGTTTGTTATTTTGGTAGCAGAGGCCTGGTCCGCCGCTACTACTAGCATGGCGCACTCGCCTTTATTTTCCCTGAAGAGGGCTTTCCAGGACTTAACATTGAGGCCAAGAAGAGGTCACATGGATAAAGGCTATATTTAAATTAGACGTTTTAATTTTCGCATTTTTTAGTGTATTTTTATGACGTATGTGTAGATGTACATAAAAAATAAATGTTATCACATTATTACTGGGTTTTCATGGTTTTCATAAATTTTTTGCTGCTAAACAGAGTGCCTTAACACTTTTGAGCAGTAGTGGATATATATATATATATATATATATATATATATATATATATATATATATATATATATATATATATATATATCTATATATATATATATATATATATATATATATATATATATAAATATATAAAAGTTAACACGACACTCATTTATATATTTGCATCTATATATATATATATATATATATATATATATATATATATATATATATATATATATATATACATATATATACA